>CM051276.1:917796-963662 GCA_027921565.1 Artemia sinica
TAGGTCTCCCACTATGATCCACTTAAAGCTATGTCTTTCAATATTCCGAAGGAAATTCTTCAGAGAAGACACAATTTTTGTGAATTTATTAAATGACAAAAACTGTTTTTTTTTTTTATCATGAGGTAGGTAAGTATTGATAATCACTAGATCTGCAATTCGAAGGGCAATAAAATTATCGCAAGAGTGTATGCACTGGGGGGAGAGAAGCACGAAAGTCTATTACTCACAATACATGCAAGCCCTCCGGAAGGTCTGCCCCTCGTCCGTCTGGCACTGGTTGTATAAACTACATGTTCATCACTTCTGTTTAGTGAGCTGACACAGCTGGCAAAAGATGTTCCTGTAGCAACACGATGTCAAAATCGATCATTTTCTGATTTATTGAATAATCTCTGTCTTTTTGTGCCATTTATGTTAAAAAGAACACACAGAAAACGTTACTGTTCCAGTCATTTCTTATTCGAGGCACGCTTAGCTATGGTACTACGGATTACGCGGCACTTTAGACTGAATGCAACATGGCCTTCACCACATAGCGCACACTTCGGTTCGGCCAAACATGGTGCATCTTTTGTCGATAAATGCATACCGCTGCAGCGGGAACAGCGGGGAGGGCTGGTGCAATTGGCCTTCATATGATCAGGTGATTGACACTTATTATAACAGCAACGGGGAGGACGGAGGCACTCAAATACTCGGAAAATTTCATATTCTACCTTAAGTCCGAGACGAAGTGCATTTGTAAGTCCAACAGCATCGTAGAAGAATATCTTAACAGTCAAGGACTGCCCGATGCGCTTAGCGTCTACAACTCCTTCACGCCCCACGAACAAACTGACGTCATAAGCTAGCGGTATGCCTTTAACTATTCCAACGGGTTTCCGCTCTTGAAGTTTTGCATCGCACTTCAGAACATTAGGTACCACATCACAAAAGTCCTTTGCAGCAACTGGGTCAATCTGCACTAAAAGTTTATTGCCCGACGGGTTGATAGAATGAATGGCTTGGTGTCCCTTGATTTGGTCAATGGCATCGCGACGTTTCACAGGATTGTTAAGCTCGGGAGAAATTCCAGAGATTACTACAGTAGTAATGGATTTGTTTACATTTGGCGTAAACGAGGCACTGGGCAAGGAGGGAAAATTCAGATCATAAGATGCCCTTTTTTCGTTTATCTGCTTAAGGGCTCGGTCTAGGGAGCTAATCTTACTGACTAACCTGGAGTAAGCTACTGCGGGATAACCGGCACTTCAGTAGGTGAGACAATAACAAAAATTGGCAGCAGGGTATTATCAGATTCACATTGACGCAACAAGTCCAAAATATCTCAAATTTCTCTGCGAAGCTAGATCACCCTGCTGCTTTGGAACAGATTTATTCGGATCTGCTATTCCCCAAAACTCCGCTTTGGCGTCTTTAATGACTTTATCATCAAAAAATTCCAGTGCATGATTAATTATCGTCCACATCATCGATTCCTTCACGAAAATTTGATTGGAGAAAATTCAGAACAGGCGAATATGCATATTCCACTAACATCTTGCTCACATTACAGCAATAACATTATATATGAACTACACAGAAAGAATGCTGACGAGATACAGCTCCTGTGGGAAGTGCGGGTACCCAAATCGCCTCTCCCCAGCAGTTTAAGGATCAATATCCGGCCGCGGTACCGACACGGCTCTTGTGTTTTTTCCCGCTCTCTTCTGCACAGGCTGTCACTAATCAGCGAAAAAATAATGAAAATGAAAATTTGGGCTATTAGACTATATTATTAGCCAAATAATCCTTTTTCTTTCTTTCCTTATTTCTTTCCCTTCTTCTCTTCCTTTTCTTTCCCTTAAAATTTGAACTTTGTTGCTACCATATTCATCCAAACAAGCAATTAGTCCATATCAATAAGTTTACCTTAGATTATAATCCGTAGCAGAAATAATCCTGTGAAATAATCCTCAAGGTCACTGAATACATTATAGCTCAAGGCACTGAATTAATACAATTTCACAGCTGGTTTTAAAGTTCACTAGATCCAAAAAGTTGATGTTATCACTCCGGAGACTAAACAGAGACTGTTTAGTACGATGCGATGTTTTGTTTTCTGTCAAGGCACAGAAAAGATTCATTTGACCATGGTTTACTACGAAGTGTTTATAGATTTGTTGGTCTTTAAAAAGACCGTTGGGTAGTCATGGGGGTGATGGCTGTTATAAAAATTCATCATTATTCATCATCCACTTAGTGTGATCCCAATCTATATCACGGATTTTGTGGTTCTTCTTCTTCCTGGGATATCTTACATACATTTTCCGAGAAGGAATATTTATCGGCACCCATCTTCTAAAAAATCGAACCTCGTCCTCTGGGCTGTATATTCTACTCGGAAATACCTCACAATTAAAATATTCCAAGTTGAATATTGGTATATCAGATTTGCATTTTTCGATTAAAAGTTTATCAGTGGGTACAGTGCTGTTACACCACCAAAAAAACAGCATATCTCTCTAACTTCCTCTTGTACAATGGATAGATCCTTTCCTTTGTTATAGGATGGAGGTATCACTCTATCATATAAACCTGTTTTGTTTATAAGGCATAATGTATTGCGCTACCTGTCTTCATTGTAGTCATACATATTGTAGTTGATATGCCAGTGGTAACAAGAGACTTCTCTTCGATCTGTAGTCAGCAATAGAAACGCACATTCAAAAATCACCCCACATGATGACTTCTTCAAGCCAATGAATTCGCAATCGAAAACACCATGCATCCTTGAAGTTATATAGATAGAATGAATGAAGTATTCAAACTGTACAAAATTCTAATTTGAAACTCGATTTTATACTAAAAACTGAATATATTAACAAATAGCCAAGACGCACCGGTTTTTGACACGGATAATGAACTCACCCTAAAAGGCATGTATGCCATATATATATTATGAAGTAGAAATCTGGCTTACATGAATTAGGAATCAGAAACCTGTCCGTCATAGCATGTACCACTATTATGCAATCACTGGTGAAACCTATATTTCACTGTCCTTGGTAAGTCAATGCACAGGTTAGACTACGTTTTTGTGAAATTCAATGTATTTTTTCATGTAAGTTTCCTTGTCCCTTTTCTTGTCCCTTTGTTATTCCTTATTATAGATACTACTGGCACTGCCCCTTCAATTCCACACTACCAAACCCCAAAAGTTGAAAAACTGGCACAATTTAATAAGCTACTTCAATTCTTACTTATTCAGAATATTAATGGGGGCACTGGCCCTTCAATTCCACGGTACCAAACCCTAAAAGTTGAAAAAATGGCACAATTTGATCAGACTAGTACGATGCGATGTTTTGTTTTCTGTCAAGGCACAGAAAAGATTCATATGACCATGGTTACGAAGTTTTTATAGATTTGTTGGTCTTTAAAAAGACCGTTGGGTAGTCATGGGGGGGATGGCTGTTATAAAAATTCATCATTGTTCATCATCCACTTAGTGTGATCCCAATCTATATCACGGATTTTGTTGTTCTTCTTCTTCCTGGGATATCCTACACACATATTCCGAGAAGGAATATTTATCGGCACCCATCTGCTAAAAATCGAACCTCGTCCTCTGGGTTGTGTATTCTACTCGGAAATACCTCACAATTAAAATCTTCAAAGTTGAATATTTGTATATCAGATTCAGATTCAATCGGGGTTTAATTAAAACAAATAGAAATAAATAAAAATAAATAAACTTCTCTATGTAAAAAAATGCACGTTGAGTCCCTTAAAAAAAATAACGATTCCTCCTAATCACGCTTTACGACTCTTGCTTTACTCCTCAACACAACCACATCCCTCAACCATACAAATCACTATCTAAGAGATTCCCCCCTTCCTCCCAAAAGCACAGCTACCTTAACCATACAACAAAACTCAATAAATAAATTAAAAAAAACCGAGATAATAATGATAATAATAATAATAATAAAAAAAAATCTCAATTATTAATAAACTCTATTTAATGAATATTCAATAAGATATTTTTTCAAATTATTTTTAAAAGACCCAAGAGAGCTCCTACATCTCAGCTCTTGTGGAAGCATGTTCCACACTTTCGCGCACGCCACATCCGGTGCAAAATCCGACCGTACTGTAGGTGTTTCGTCTCACCAGAAGGTTTGAGGCAGATCTCGTGTTCCTAGGATGCTGTTCCGATACCAACTGGAATAGACTGTGGAATGCTGATGGAAGTAATCCGGAGAAAAATTTAAAAACGATAACTGAGCACGATAAATGATAAAGTGATTCACGGGAAACAAAATCGTCCATATTTCCGATTATTTTCAGGGCATGTGTGTGGATTGAATCAAGCCTTTTCAGGTGGGATGTAAATGTTGACTGCCAAATTGACGCACAATACTGTAGATGAGGCTTGATAAGTCCATTACAAAGTAGACGAAGGGTTTTTTAAGGGAATGTTTGTTTCAGTTTTCTGATAATGACAAGATTACGGGAGAGCTTCAGCTCCACAGCGTGGATGTGATGTACGAAGGATAACTTTTCGTCAAGGAGTACACCTAGGTACCTGGCACAGCCAGTTTTCGGTCGTGTGATCGTTCCTCGAGAAGTCGTTATTCCCGATACCTCTGGGCGAAGAGGTCCAATCCTTGAGAAGAAGAGAGCGCAAGATTTGTCAACATTTATTACAAATCGATTGGCATCCATCCAAATGTAAGTTTCTTCTAAGATGACCTCAAGTTTACTCTGGAGCGCTGACATGTCGGTGTTACAGGATACCATTGTAGTGTCATCCGCGAACGCCACAAGTTCATCCGATTCATGATCGTTGCTCGAAATTTCTGGGTCGCAAACATAACTTGCAGCACCGTGAAGTCCTGGAGTTAGGGTTCAGAACGCGACTTAGGTCATTCACATGAACCAGGAATAACAGTGGAGCTAAGATTTAGCCTTGCGGCACACCGAAGTTGACAACGGTGTCATTCAGCGGATCATCTCCTATATAAACACGTCGACTACTAAGTAAGACCGGAACCATCGTAGAGCCTCTCCTCTAACCCCAATGTGCTCTATTTTACCTAATAGAATCCCATGATCCATACTGTCGAACGCTTTTTTTATGTCAAGCAAAATAGTAGCTGGCACAAGTCCCAGGTCAAGTGCTTTATTAATGAATAGGCTTTTGTGATGCCAGGGCATCTTCCGTCGAGTGTCCTGGTCTGAATCCAAATTGGCGTTGGTTAAGGAATCCCTTAGCTTCCAGAAAAGAGTAAAGTTGGTTCTTCATAGGTTTTTCGAACATTTTGGAAAACACCGAAGAATAGAGATGGGTCGAAAGTTAGACGGGTCGTCCTGAGGGCCACCTTTGTGGAGGGGAATTATTCTTGCCTTCTTGAGAAGTGATGGAAACACGCCCGCCTCCAAGGAGAGGTTTACTAAATGTGTTAAAGGTTGTACTACGGAGGGCAATACTGCCTTCAACACTTTAGTATGGACGCGGTCGAATCCAGAGGCAGATGCTCCCCTCAAGCCTTTGACAATCATCGAAACATCCGTCGAAGTTACAGGAATGAGTGCCATTGACTTGACACACGCTGGGCCCAAAAAGTCCCTGTAGGACTTTCTGGGGGGTAGCGCTGTGTTAGCCGTTTTCTCCAATTTTGGCGAAGAAGGTACAAAGAGCTTTAGCAACTTGTGCTGGTTCAGTCAAGGTTTTTCCATCAACCGTAATTTTGGATGGTAGTTCAGGCTGTTGGTTATTCGGTCGTAACACTGAATTGACTGTCTTCCATACTTTCCTTCCATCCTTCCCACTTTCGGCTAACCTTTGATTAAAGTAATCCCTTTTAGCTTTTCTGAGAACAGACCGTAGGCATTTCTTATAAATTTCATAACTCCGCAGGCTAGCTACATTTGGTAGATTACGGTATTCTGCCCAAAGATTATTCTTTTTATTAATGCACCTGAGTAAACTTTCTGTAACCCACGGGAAAATTGGTGCGTTTTTTCTTCCGCGTTTCTTTATTTTTTTTCTTTAAAACAACATGCCTCATATAGTGTTGTAAATGTACTGTGGAAATTTTCAAATCCTTCATTCAGATCTTCTTTATCCATAACGCTATCCCAGGTCGTTTTTTCCAATTCCTCGTTAAGTAGCCGTAAGTTTTCTTCACTCAGATCTACAACCGGAATATCATCTCTAGTTTTTGAAAATGACCTTGTTGCCTTCGATGTTTTGAAAACGGTACATAAGGGGAAGTGGTCTGACATGTCACTGAGGATTACTGAAGCCGAGAGTGGAGGTAGAGTAGAAAAAATATTGTCTATTAGTGAATGAGTACTCTCAGTTACTCTCGTTGGGATAGTTGTTGACGGGTAAAGATTAAATCCAGACATAAGAGTGAGAAGATCATTAGCACTATTAGTTAGGGGATAGGCTATTTTGATGTTGAAATCACCCATGATGACCACATCATGATTCTGTTTTTTCAATCATTTGGAGTGTTTCCAATAAATATTCCGTAAACGAAGAAACAGAACCTGACGGTGATCGGTAAATTTCTCCAACGATTACCTTCCGTTGTGAAGGAAGGGACATATCAGAAAAAGTGACTCAAAAATACCTTCTATATTTCGAGTTAGTTTGCCATTAACACAGACTGGGTATTCGCTCTTTGTGTAGATTGCCAATCCTCTCGTGCTGACTCTTGTCTGTGTACAAAATTCGATGTATACCCGGGGATATCTACCAGGATGTCAGTCTGCCTCGACAGGAATGTTTCACACAGTCCAAGAACGTCAGGTCGTATTTGTCGGCACATGGTCATTACATCTGTCAGTGACGAACATAATCCTTGGCAGTTGAGCTGAACTATACTGAGCTGAGATTCAGAGCATCCCTGGGGCATACTCATTAACTGAATATATTTACTTCGAGGAAATCCATTTTCACTAAAAAAATAACAATTATTTTCATTACTAATTACACTATCAAAAATTTCTTCCAAATTTAAGGACGACTTTTCTAACTGTTCTAATTTTTTTTTAGCTGCTGGCAAGATAGTGGGCCTCGGGGACGAAGACAAGGAACTCAAAACTTACCCAAAAACTCTCTGGGGAATGTGGTCGCATCTTGGAGCAAAGCGGAGAACCGTGAGAAATGCACACATCCGAATGAACTTCATTGAAAATGCAACAAAAAACTGATGTAAACAAACATGGATTACACAAGAAACACAGAAATTGGAAAATGAAACATTTCTGGAAAACAAATCACTCATTTCGGCAAGCGGCAAAAAAAACTAATTCATCAATGACAATCTTTCCGTTTCCGCTGCTGTAGCCCCAATAACAAATAGTAAAAAAATAATAAAAAAAAAAACTATTAACTAATTTTATCATATTTTTCCTTCATCTCTTCGACTACAGCAGGCGGAACTATCAGACATCAACAAACAAATCACACTAAAATCATTTCAAGCATCAAAGTCGGTATCGTCCGGTTCGGCGGGTACTGCCAACTTTAGCGGATCAAAGCAGTCATCTTGAGATTTAGTCCATTGTAAATTTCGCGACTTTTTACCTCTAACCACAATCTTATTCCTCGCTGAACAACACGAGTTCTGCAACCTTTTCTGCTGCCAATTTAGAACTTTTCAGCTTGTACCCGAGCGCTAGTAATTCTTTTCTTCGTTTACCGAGCTCAGCTGGCAAGTCTGTTGACACACTGAAACCCGTTTTTTTTCAGCTTTCCACATTCTTTCATAATAGCTGAGCGTTCAGTGTCTGAGAGGCTAATAAAGATAGGCTCGATAGCTTTCTGCTTTTGTGAATTACTTCGAAGGCTCGGCCCAGTTCCAGATTGGGAGGGAGCCGTCTTCTTAGAAATACGATACAATGTACCCATACTTAGCTGATCAGCATCTGTAATTCCAAGCTTAGACTGAAAAAATGTCACTACAGTTTCTCGGAGATTTTCTGTTCCTTGCGGAGCTTCAACACGTGAATAAGAATGTTGTTTCTTCGAGCGTACATCTCCGATCGCAGGGCAGTAGTCTTGACATGAACCAGCTCAGTCCTTAGCAGTTTATTTTCTGCTCTCAGTACTTTATTTTCATTTTGAAGCTTTGAAATCAAACGTTGAAGCTCGTCCATACGGCGGTCGAAATGGTCTTTCGTCACTGACATATTGCTACCAATTAATACCGCACTGCCTAAATAAAACTAGAAAGGCATTGAGTGAGACTTACACGCAAGGGCCCCTTTTATGTAATAAAGCCAGTTATCAGTCGGGGGCCACATTCGTCAAAATGAAAATTCTCCAAAAACCAGCTTGCAGTATCCTTTCAGTATAACACTGTGAATTTTTGGTATAGTATCCTTTCACTATAACACTGCGATTTTTTTTTTAATACGAATTCATTCACTCGGCACGGAGAACCTCTCTGCGTGAATGCTCGCAGGTAACTGAGATTTTGTTACCTGCATTTGTTTGCATTTGTCGATTAAAAGTTTATCAGTGGGTAAATTCCCTTTTGCGTACAGTGCTGTTACACCAAAAAACAGCATATCTCTCTAACTTCCTCTTGTACAATGGATAGATCCTTCCCTTTGTTATAGGATGGAGGTATCACTATCATATAAACCTATTTTGTTTATAACGTATAATGTATTGCGCCACCTGTCTTCATTGTAGTCATACATATTGTAGTTGATATGCCAGTGGTAACAAGAGACTTCTCTACGATCTGTAGTCAGCAATAGAAACGCACATTCAAAAATCACCCCACATGATGACTTCTTCAAGCCAATGAATTCGCAATCGAAAACACCATACATCCGTGAAGTTATTTAGATAGAATGAATGAAGCATTAAAACTGTACAAAATTCTAATTTGAAACTCGATTTTATACTAAAAAAAACTGAATATATTAACACATAGCCAAGACGCACCGGTTTTTGACACGGTTTTTTGACTGTCTTGACTTTTCTCTCTGTCCTACAGTTACCCAGCGTCTTGATTGAACCTATACAACCTATTCTAAAATACTTGATAACTTCAATTCAACGGCTTAAAGGAAATTAGCATGCCTAAGAGTTGAAGGAAGTTGCCTGTCACTTTTAGCTAGAAATAGAGAAAGCATGAATTCTCTTCCCCTAGATCAACACATTCCCCTAGCGATTATGTAAATCACCCCTCGTGTCATTACACTTGGCCAAAACAACAACAACAACAAATCAATCGACCTTGAAGTCATCCATTAGACATTAATAAACCATGAAAATACATCAAAGTGAGAAAAATCCTGTTTTTTTAATTCTCTGTGACAAAATCCATAAAAACATGCATAAATTATACAGGCTCGGGGGATTATGTAATCAATTTCTCGGAAATCCATTCAACTAGGGAGTCTATGCCCATATATGGTGTGGGGTCACGAACTCATGAGGTTAGGTTACGTTACGCAATCAATTTCTTGGAAATCCATTTCCCCTAGCGAGTCTATGGCCCATATATGGTGTTTGTACGGAGTTAGACTAAATTGTAGATGGTAGCAGGGTTTTGGCCCGAAGGCCCCCTCCTCACTAGATCCTCTGACGTAGTAGCATCAATTGCTGTACTACTAAAGAGAAGAAGCTCCTCCTCAACTGTGCGCTCCCACTCGCTCCATACATCCTAAAAAGATTGAGAACACTTTGATCAAAAAACTAGAGTTTACGGTCAAAAACCTTTATTAGTTCAGATTTTACGGAAAGTTTCACATTTGGGGTTTCAAATGTTTTTAAATATGTCTAAGCAATAAATATCCCCTCCTCATTAGGAGGGGTTGTCCCCTCCTCATTAAATCGCTCTTTCCGCAAAATTTTTCTTTAGAAACTTTAAAATGTATATTATTTAAAAAGTACCATTGTATGGCGGCGGCCGCCCCCCCCCCCCCGCCGCGAGGCCCCCCCCCCCCAAAAGTTGCGAGGCCCCCCCCCAAATGTTTTTAGGAAATAATTTACAGGACTTTATTTAAACCGAGACTTTCCCTATGGGCAATACATTCGGCCCGGGTCTGAAGTTAAATAGTGTCCAAGAGGGAGGGTGGTCACACCATCTTGACAAACATTGACCTTGTCGGAAATGGTACTCTTGGCAATTTTTTTCTCCATTTACAGTAAAGTTCCTGTAGTTGTGGGAACGAATTGCCAACAATTTGGCTCGTGGAATTGTATTTTCAACAATACAATTCCTATCAATGTCCATGTTGAAATTCTTGTCCACATAGCGCGTGGGTACTCCTTTGCAACGTTTCTTGATTTCCTCGTCGCGTGTCTGTATAAAGTACACCTTCGGGCCTACAAACATACCACGGGAAATCAAGTCGCTTCCTGTTTCTGATTTAAAAAATAAAAGCTGATTGGGTGCCTGACGTTTTACTAGCTCAGGGTAAAGACTACTCCAATTGGTGTAGTCCATCCGTGAACTGATAATTTCACCGTGCGCCAAATCATCAATTAGATTTGGTGTTTTCACTTTAAACAGTAGAGAATCCGTGTCACCGTAGCAGACCTCTACTTGCTCTTTTTCAGGCCACTGTACCCTAGCCACATTGTAGTAGAATTCCAACATGAGCTTTTTTGAGATCTCCAAGATAGCACTGCCTGCAGCAATATTTTTATTCAAGACAATGCGTCTTTTTTTCCTATTCAAAAGTACCATGTCCGGGCCAATGTTTGTGAAGGAAGTGTATTTGGGATCGGCAATAATTCGAGCACATTGTTCTGGATCGGTCACAACGTCACAACAATTCCTATTGCGAACACTCTCTCACACATTTTGCCGAAAACCAAATTCGAAATGAGTTTATAAATTTCTTTTTCGGCCTTCGTCTGTGCTGCAGAACGTTTGCTGACAAAAGTGTCAACAAATGTTTTCAAATAGGGTTTTTTGACTAAACTCGAGTGCTCGGTGAACCTTTGTGACGTTGAAACCATTGTTGCACATCCATTTTTCAAGCCACATAATGTACAACAAATGTTTTTTTTTCGGCAGAAGGTCAGCAATAAGTTTCTGTTTTGAAGGTGCCCAATGCAATCCGTCCACCTCGACTAAACGCCTATTGCGAGAACTCAAAGAGTCCTTAGTCACAGGTCTATTGATGCATGGGAAAACAAAATCCTTTACTGAATCGTGAAGCTCGACTGGTATCTCTCCATCAATTTCAAAAATCCATCCAACCGGCCCATTCTCCTCAACACTGTCAATGTTGGGGAAATGGGGAGCTTGAGGGTCATTGAGCCATTTATAGTCGCCGCAAGTTAGTGCATAATGGGACATGGCCGAGGGGTAGAGAGAATTCATATCGAGGAAAACTGCATTTGATTTTGTCCCCGTCTTCTCTCCTGCTGGATCAGTTTCCAAGATACGGTCCCCGTGAAAAACAAAACCCCCCTCATTGACCTCTCGACGAACAGATGCTGATCAATGTCGGTGATTAGCCTAATTTTTTTCCCACTAATTTTCAGGATAAGGTCCATCACTAGATGAGGCGAAGAAGAAATAATAACCCAAATCAAGATTAAATTCCTCATAGATTTTATCCGTATTTTTACTCATAATGTCTAACAGGGTTAACACGTCACTCGACAAATACAGCTTGCAGTAGTCAAACCCATTTTTACACCCTCCCTCTGCCCAAACTTTTTTAGCAAAACTGTATTCCTCGGGGGTGCAACTACGATCGTGAAGACTGTCATAAAACGATTCAATTGGAGGAATAGCTTCCTCGGCGAATCTCGACATGGAACAATAATGGTCATAAGGATATATGCCCTTGACCGTTAACAAATCATATAAATCATTTGGAAATTGTTGCTTGAGAAGGGGGAAAGCATTGCTGCCGTCATCGTTTTTCTGCGCTTGAATTAATTCGCGCAATGATTTAGGGAAAAAAAACTGTAGGAATCTAAAAAGTGAATTTTATTCGTGTACTCAACGCCGGCTTCAACAAATTTCCACATAAATGCCAAAACAAGCAACTTTTCCGCTGATTTTAGGTATGATTTTGTACGTAAAGAAAGAAAAACGAGCAAAAATGGGTTTTTGTAGGCCAAATGAAGATATTAAAAAAAAACGAAGCGAATATTTCGAGAGGACAAACGCCTCTCTTCTTCAGCTCGAAACGAAACGATGTACCAATAAAAGCCAAAAATTAAAGAATTAAACCAACTACCTAACAACCATAAAAAAAGCGAGTTATTAAATAACCAGCAATTAAATAAGTTGGAAAACTATGTCATTTGATGTCGGATTTTAATTAAGGCATTTCTTGCAGACACCCTTTGAGACCTAAAAGGTATTTGAGACCTAAAAGGCCTTTGAGACTTAAAGGTATTGTCCAGCACTACAGAGAACTCAAAGAGTCTTAGTCACAGGTCTATTGATGCATGGGAAAACAAAATCCTTTACTGAATCGTGAAGCTCGACTGGTATCTCTCCATCAATTTCAAAAATCCATCCAACCGGCCCATTCTCCTCAACACTGTCAATGTTGGGGAAATGGGGAGCTTGAGGGTCATTGAGCCATTTATAGTCGCCGCAAAGTTAGTGCATAATGGGGACATGGCCCGAACAGGGGGTAGAGAGAATTTCATATCGAGGAAAACTGCATTTGATTTTGTCCCCGTCTTCTCTCCTGCTGGATCAGTTTCCAAGATACGGTCCCCGTGAAAAAAAAAACAAAAAACCCCCTCATTGACCTCTCGACGAACAGATGCTGATCAATGTCGGTGATTAGCCTAATTTTTTCCCCACTAATTTTCAGGATAAGGTCCATCACTAGATGAGGCGAAGAAAAATAATAACCCAAATCAAGATTAAATTCCTCATAGATTTTTTTATCCGTATTTTTACTCATAATGTCTAACAGGGTTAAACACACGTCACTCGACAAATACAGCTTGCAGTAGTCAAACCCATTTTTACACCCTCCCTCTCCTGCCCAAACTTTTTTAGCAAAACTGTATTCCTCGGGGGGGTGCAACTACGATCGTGAAGACTGTCATAAAACGATTCAATTGGAGGAATAGCTTCCTCGGCGAATCTCGACATGGAACAATAATGGTCATAAGGATATATGCCCTTGACCGTTAACAAATCATATAAATCATTTGGAAATTGTTGCTTGAGAAGGGGGAAAGCATTGCTGCCGTCATCGTTTTTCTGCGCTTGAATTAATTCGCGCAATGATTTAGGGAAAAAAAAACTGTAGGAATCTAAAAAGTGAATTTTATTCGTGTACTCAACGCCGGCTTCAACAAAAATTTCCACATAAATGCCAAAACAAGCAACTTTTCCGCTGATTTAGGTATGATTTTGTACGTAAAGAAAGAAAAACGAGCAAAAATGGGGGTTTTTGTAGGCCAAATGAAGATATTAAAAAAACGAAGCGAATATTTCGAGAGGGACAAACGCCTCTCTTCTTCAGCTCGAAACGAAACGATGTACCAATAAAAGCCAAAAATTAAAAGAATTAAAACCAACTACCTAACAACCATAAAAGCGAGTTATTAAATAACCAGCAATTAAATAAGTTGGAAAACTATGTCATTTGATTTCGGATTTTAATTAAGGCATTTCTTGCAGACACCCTTTGAGACCTAAAAGGTATTTGAGACCTAAAAGGCCTTTGAGACTTAAAGGTATTGTCCAGCACTACAGAGAAGCTGTTGAAATTTATAAATACCAACATTTAGGTCTAGCTTTAAACAGAGATTCCGGTGATTTAAGAATAAACGAGTCATATTTCGGGTTTCTCAAACAGAGAAGCCGATACTTTAGTGGTCCCTGAAATAAACCTTGAACCACTTTCCCGGTCATCTAATCAAACACGTGAACAACCCCTTAGGTCTCAAACGGTGTCTGCAAGAAATGCCTTAATTAAAATCCGAAATCAAATGACATAGTTTTCCAACTTATTTAAATTGCTGGTTCGTTTTGTTTTTCGAGTGAATGAATTGATTCCTTTCCTTTGTTCAGTTGTTCGCTAGTATCCGTCGATGGCAGTTCATATTTTTTGGATTTTGTGCAAATCACGGATATTGGCGAATAAATCGCTTTTATGGTTGTTAGGTAGTTGGTTTAATTCTTTTAATTTTTGGCTTTTATTGGTACATCGTTTCGTTTCGCGCTGAAGAAGAGAGGCGTTTGTCCTCTCGAAACATTCGCTTCGTTTTTTCAGTATCTTCATATGGCCTATAAAAACCCCATTTTTGCTTGTTTTTCTTTCTTTATGTGATGTCAGGCCAATGAGGTTTAAGAAATTATCTTTGATTTTGTACGTAAAGCTGTCTATTACCCATGCATCATCTATTGTTCCATTTCTTTGAAGATGTGCCAATGCAGGTAGCACATACTTTAGATCGTAGTTAGAGTTATGTATAAAAACAGGAAGAAAAAGTTGTTGTTTAATTTTTAAATTACACGAATTGTGAGCCCACTCACGAAAGTTACTTTTTTTCCCGTTGAATTGGGGTCAATAAGGTGATTATGGTCCTGAACCGCGTCTTTTGGGGCAAGGGCACCCCTACACACCCAGCAAATTGTCTCCTTTTCCAGCGCCAGTTGCTCTATCCGACAATGTCATTGGATAATTGGTATGACGTAATCGTGAAATTGCCTTGTTTGCCGTTTTTATTAAAGAAACCAATAGCTTTTCCATACTGCCCTCCTCGTCCATAGTAAAAAAAAAACTTCCAATTGCATTTTATTGTTGCAGTCGCGACGGGCGTGTGCGTAGGAACACGCAACTAGTTTGTGTTCCTTGACTATATTTGGCTTTGATGGGTCGATACCTCAACCAGTCTTGTTTCACAATCCAAAGACACTTTATCAGCTTGTAGAAGGGAATTTTGAACATTTTTAAATTGTAAAGTGTCTTTGCCTTCTGCCGGCATTTCAATTCTTTGATTTCCATGAATTTTGCAATGCCCCATGTGATCTGAGAATGTTCTTTCAATTTTAAATGAGGAAAGGCACATGGGGCAATAGAAACGTTCCCATATTTTTTGCCTTGAGATAGGAGTCGACTTTTTGCTGTAACGGGAAAAAAATGACCATAAGAATTTACATCTTTGGGAGGCTCGTAAATAACCCATACCCAATTTTTAACATTTTCCACCATCGGTGTCCTCACTGAATAAAAAACTCCTTTTTTATTCGGTTTTTCCCCCATCTACAAATTCAGTGTCATACTGGAGAACAACCACCCCCACCCCAAGATGTTCATTTGCTTTCTCGAATATGCTTATTTCTTTAAAGGACACCGGATAATTTCCTTCTAAACAATCAAAATTTACTTTAGGGAAATTTTTTCCACCGTTACGTGCAAGTCTGTCGAGATTTTTCATTGATGATTCATCTTTTAATGTCTTATGGGCTGCTGCTAAAAACGCATATTTAAAACATTGCAGTCCCGTGTCAAATCCGAAACCCAGAACCCCTCCCGTAGCCGACAAATCTGGGTGGCATTTTATTCTTTTACCCGCCCCCTTAAAATAAATTTTTTTTAAATCTACTGAGATTCAGATCCATGCGTTCAATGTATAAAATTGTGGACCACTACCCCTCTCATGAAATGTGTCCAAAGTTGAAATTAGTTTATTCACACCCAGTTTAAAAAGTTGTCCTCGAAATTCGTTTAGACCTGGGTTAAAAAGTCTGGTTGCCTGTTGAAAAGTGAAAATAAAAAATGTCGCCGGATGTTCCCTTTTGTAAGTAAACTTTTTGATTCACCGATGCTTTAATCCCCCCTCGACCACCCCAGTTCTGAATCTGAATCTCAATTTTTGCTCGAATTTTGTCGATATAGCTATGGAGAACTTTCACGGGGTCAGTTTAAAATAATGCTCGCGTTTTCCTCGGGAAGGCGAAAATCTACCCTGTATGTTTGCAAATGACTTAGAGCAGATTCTAACAAATAAAAATTCACGCAATTCCGGGGGACATAGCACTATTTTCATGTCCTGTCCCTGTTTGTACAGGATCTAATTCACTAATACTAAAGTTGTCGTTAAAAATGTCTCCGGAAAAATGAGTTGCTGTTGTATTACTACTACTATCTATATCATTAAGTGGAGTGGTGGAGGAGGGTGACAGGGAATTGTCAATAACACCACCACCACTCCCAGTCTGTTCAATCACATTGGAGGGATGTGGCATGAGGTCTCCTAGTACATGTTCCAAGGTGTTTGGGGACAATTGATCGAGCCAGCCTGTATTGTCCTGTGATGGAATTTCGTTATGAGGACCCGGTTCAGATGCACTAGTAGCATCACCTAAATGTTCACGCATAAAACTGTCTGCCCGCTCCGGATCCTCAAGCATGTCAATATCGCAGGTTAAGTCCGCCAGGCTAGCCATTTCCCCAAAAAAACATCATTGAGGAACCCCCTATGCCACTCCATATTCTCTAGAACTAGTGTAGGTTCATCCCTGAACTTTGCTGGTGGTGACAGAATTGGTTCTGTAAATACACTTGCTTCATCACCCAATGGTGTCGATGGTGGTGCTATATCTTTAATCTGTAGAATTTTTTTTTTTATTTTTAATGTAAAAATAACCATTATTTATTTATATAGTTAATAAACTTTGTCAATTTCTCGTAGTCATTGTCCCACCACCACCTGAACAATCAAAAGAAAAAAAAGTTACATTGCCATATGTCTTTCATAATGACAACTGAACATGTTAAAAAAAAATATATTGTTTTAGTCAGGAAAATGTAGTCTTATGTTAGAGGGTAAGTTAGAACAAGAGAATGATAAAAAAAATAATGGTTTTATTTCAAAAATTTTTTAGAATAAAAATGCAAAATATGGGTCCAATTCTAGTGCTTGAACCTCTTCAATATAACTCTCAATGAAATTTGACCATCGTTCAACTGACGCTGTATGCTGTATGAACAGTTGCTCCTCAGCTTCAGTTAATGGATACGAATCCCATATGTCGGCGGTTGGTGGTGTTACTTTCTCAATAATTCGAATTTTCCTATGTCTTTTGCCAACGGATTTGTTTGAAGTTGTGGATGTAGTTTACCTGGGCTAAATAAATGATTGTAAGAGAGAAGAACTTTTTTTTCTCAATCCATATCAACAATCAAAGTGCAATTAAAATGTTTGGAAGGTCCTTTTTAGAGCCTCCCTCCCCTCCCCCCCCCCTGGGAGAACCCTTGGGAACCGGGAGCTTCCTTCGAGGTAGGAGGATCGATGCCCTTTCGAGTTGGGATATCGGACTTCACAGCCCTTTTCAAATAGAACAGCCTCAAATTCTTTCTCGAAAGCATCTTTCAACGAAAATAATTGCTTGAATTGAGTTCGCCCAAAATAATGTTTCTTCGCATCATTGTGAAAGACATAATCGGTGATTTATTAAAAAAAGACCTTCTTATCGCAAATACACATCCTGCTACATGAAACCCTACTTAAAAATTCAAAGCGGATTAAGTAGCGATGGGAACAATTTGATAGCACCGGATATGCGCGACGGCTTAGTGCAAAATATACAGTAGTTTGAGAATGATTTGTCAACTGTGAAACAGTGAATTGTTTGTTTAACAAATAGTTAGTTTTTGTTTAAAAGGAATATTCGAATTATTGCATTAGAATGCGTCTTGGTTAGAAGTTCAAGGTAAGGTTTTTTTTTTCATATAAATGCGTGATAAGCTATTTCAGCGTTATAAGCATTCCTTTATATACCGCTAATTTGGTTAATGAAAGAAAATGAAATAGGATTATTATTATAGAAACAAATTTTAAGTTTTACTCATCAAAAGCTATGCGCCTGAGAAAAATTTTGTCTTATTTTTGAAAAAAATAAGGAAAAAAAAAAAAAATATATACATTTACAAGTTCTGGCTGCACATCAGGAGTCCCTGGCATGGCTTGAAGAGGTGTGTCCCCCCTATCTTGATCTGATGAGGCTGAGGCATTATGTGAAGCAGCCCATTCCCTTTTCAACTTCCTTCCAGCTTGCGTGGAGCTAACACTGGCGTCAGAGGACCCTGGCATTAAAAGGTTCCCGGCCATTGGCTGGTCCAGGTCATGTGTAATTCTACCAGCTTATTTGATAATAGATGGCCTTGTGGCTTGCATTAATGCAGCTTCGCTCCATCTCGCGTTTTTTTCCAGAGGGGCATTATAGCACGTATCCTCTTCCTTTAAAAAAAAGGCAAAAAATTTATAGTTTTTAAATAGTTAGTTTTTGTTTAAAAGGAATATTGGAATTATTGCATTAGAATGCGTCTTGGTTAGAAGTTACAAGGTAAGGTTTTTTTTTATAGAAATGCGTGATAAGCTATTTCAGCGTTATAAGCATTCCTTTATATACCGCTAATTTGGTTAATGAAAGAAAACGAAATAGGATTATTATTATAGAAACAAATTTTAAGTTTTACTCATCAAAAGCTATGCGCCTGAGAAAATTTTGTATTATTTTTGAAAAAATAAGGAAAAAAATATATACATTTACAAGTTCTGGCTGCACATCAGAAGTCCCTGGCATGGCTTGAAGAGGAGTGTCCCCCCTATCTTGATCTGATGAGGCTGAGGCAATATGTGAAACAGCCCATTCCCTTTTCAACTTCCTTCCAGCTTGCGTGGAGCTAACACTGGCGTCAGAGGACCCTGGCATTAAAAGGTTCGCGGGCATTGGCTGGTCCAGGTCATGTGTAATTCTACCAGCGTATTTGATAATAGATGGCCTTGTGGCTTGCATTAATGCAGCTTCGCTCCATCTCGCTTTCTTTTCCAGAGGGGCATTATAGCACGTATCCTCTTCCTTTAAAAAAAGGCAAAAATTTAGCATGAAAAAAAATGCATTTGGGGTTTGGAAAATAATTCAGTTTATGTTAGGCATCTAAAGTAGTGTAAAAAAACATCTTGATTTCAAAATCAGGGGTTTTCAATTACTTTTTTGAGCAACTGAATCTTAATTCGACAAAAAACTGGGTTTGCCACGAAATTTTACAAAACCTTACTTGAGCCTTTTTTTTGTTTTTTTTCTGCTTCGAAAAAGTTGCAAGATGCTTATCTTTCTGCTAAAAAGCTGGCAGGGAGAATGGGTCCATTTTGGTCCTTGGTTCATAAAGATTAAGAATCCACGGATTATTCTGATTTAAACAGGGTGCAATATGTGCCTATTTTTGCATTAAAAAACTGGTGTTAAATAGGGGGAGCTGGAAATTTTTTTTTTATTCAATTAAATAAATATTTATATTTTCCTTTATTATCAAAATAAAATACTCATTGTTACAAATTTAGATTTTTTAGAATGATTTTCAGCTCTTAAACTAAGGTAAGCAGCATAGATTCTAAATTGTTTTGGTTCTTCTTCTAAAGACTAAAAGCGCCATTAGGCTACTATGATCTAAAATATCACTGAAATACATTTTCCAACAGTACGTGGTAACGAACTATAAGTAAGGAGCAAATCAGGCTAATAGTAACCGAAACTCTAAAAAAGGAAGCTTTTGTAACAATTAATACATTAAAAGAATCAACATTTTATTCTAATCCCAAATTACCGATCGAAAGCTAAGCACTTTTTCAAAAACATCCCTAAAAAGGCCCACTGATCTTGATAAAAATCGCACCGTAAATTTCAGCCTATAAGAGAACTATGTAGAGGTTTCAGCTCCTAAACAATAGGCTTCTAATTGCATAAGTACCCTTAGTTCTAGTGTCTGTCTTAAGTAGTCAAAAAGATTAACCAGTAGCAAAGTGGTTGTTTCTGCCAATCTATTTTAATTTTTCATATACAATGAACCAAAATCAGTGAACATGTCTCTCTTTTTTGAATATTTACTAAAATTGAAATACATGGATCATTTAATATTTAATGATGAAGGAAGCTTTTTAAAAGAGGTAACCACACAGTGTAAGGAAAGAATTTCTTCCTTAACTTAATGACAAGACAATTTCTTTTTATTATAATAATGAGAAATTTTTACTCACCAAAATTGCTTAAAATTATCCATTTTCTATGTAAATGTTCACAAAAAAATGTCAGTAGTGTTAAGTTGAATATAAACTATTCAAAACTGTTGAACAACCTAATTTGAAACCTGAATATATACAAAAAATAATAGCATAACAGCGAAACAAGACTATATACCTTGAACTAGAAATTGCGTAAATCTGTTTGAAAGGTGTAATGCCCCTGTAGAAATGTTTACCTATAGGACCAGTATTGCGTAAATCTCTTTGAAAGGTGTAATGCCCCTGTAGAAATGTTTACCTATATGACCGGTATTGCGTAAATCTGCCAGAAGAAGTCGTTTCCTTTTAAAATTCTTTCCTTTCTTTTTAGAGGCCAATGTACGTACAATGGAACGATGTTTGTTTGCCTGTTGCTTAACTACTTCTGGTAGTTGAACACTACCCTCGGTCAAATTTAAACAAAGTTCAGATATTAGATTAATGAAATCATTGTCAATACCATGTTTGAGTATTGCTTTTCTAAGCTGAGGTTTTGAAGTGCTTAGAACTGAAAACAAGTGCCTATTTTCATGTAGTTTCTTCAGTGTCATGATAGCGACTAATAGGTCTTTTTAGCGTTCACGGGGAGAGATATACTGTAATTTCATTGTCAAAAATATCTGTGACTACACGCAGATCCTCGGGGTGTATTTTGATTAAGATCCAATAGGATATAACCGTGGGGTTTATTAGTTGCCTGATTGTATGCTGAGAGCAGAAATTTAGGGGCACCTGGATAGATTTGTTTATTGAGGGTTATTAGCGAGCTAGAATCACGAACAACTCTGTAGATGATATAGTAGGTACAGTTCAAAGCAAGTGTTCGCATACATTTGCTCTGATGAAAGAGATTGTGTAGAACCAGAGTAGTGGAAATCTGTTCATGATGAGAGCGAACAGTGAACAATTGCAGCATTTGCTGGGACCATTGTTCAATAGATTCAGCCAGATCGTCAATGATCAGCCAAGAGTTTGGTTCAATAATGTTGAAAACATCAAGTCCCTGTATGAACTGTATCTGCACCGATCCCATGGCAGCAGCAATTGCTTTTATTTTATTGTATGACTCCTGCCAAATACTATAGCAATAGTATATTTTTTCGGCTTTTCCACAAACATTTTATCACAATTTTTAATTATTTTAGTTAAGAGTGTTGTTTTGCCCAACATTGAGGGCCACACAGAAACGATCTGAATGGTGTTTTAAATTGATACATGTTCCTTTCAACAGTTCACCTGGACAACTAACTGTAGACCCTAATTGTCTAATGACTAAATAATTTCCCTACTACTACTCTGTTCTTCAAGAAGAAGACGAATAAAGAATCATATTTTTCTTTTATTATATGCACATAAAAAGTAACAATACATTGAAAAAAAAATACACCTTTTTAAATTTATTCATAATAAAAAAATACAACATTTACATAGGCACACAGAGAGAAAAAACACTTTTTTTGTTTATTTACAGAAAAAAAAATACAGCATTAAATTAAAGAACACTTGAAACATTTACAAAAAAAAATCTGCTCTAAGTAAAAAAAAAGATATCTTTGATATTGTGGCGGTGCGCCCCCAGCGCTTGCGGCGGTCGGCCCCCCCGGGCCACGAGGCCCCCCCCCCCCGCTGCGAGGCCCCCCAAAAGGTTTTTAGGAAATAATTTACAGGACTTTATTTAAACCGAGACTTTCCCTATGGGCAATACATTCGGCCCGGTCCGAAGTTAAATAGTGTCCAAGGGGGAGGGTAGTCACACCATCTTGACAAACATAGACCTTGTCGGAAATGGTACTCATTGCAATTTTTTCTACATTTACAGTAAAGTTCCTGTAGTTGAGAGAACGAATTGCCAGCAATTTGGCTCGTGGAATTGTATTTTCAACAATACAATTCCTATAAATGTCCATGTCGAAATTCTTATCCACATAGCGCGTGGGTACTCCTTTGCAACGTTTCTTGATTTCCTCGTCGTCGGTGTCTGTATAAAGTACACCTTCGGACCTACAAACACCACGGGAATTCAAGTCGCTTCCCGTTTCTTATTTAAAAAATAAAAGCTGATTGGGCGCCCGACGTTTTACTAGCTCAGGGTAAAGACTACTCCAATTGGTGTAGTCCATCCGTGAACTGATAATTTCACCGTGTGCCAAATCATCAATTAGATTTGAGGTTTTTACTTTTAACAGTAGAGAATCCGTGTCACCGTAGCAGACCTCTACTTGCCCACAAAAGTGTCAACAAATGTTTTCAAATAAGGTTTTTAACTAAATCCGAGTGCTCGGTGAACCTTTGTGACGTTGAAACCGTTGTTGCACATCCATTTTAAAGCTACATGATATACAACTATGTTTTTTTCGGCAGAAGGTCAGCAATAAGTTTTTGTTTTGAAGGTGTCCAATGCAATCCGTCCACCTCGACTAAACGCCTATTGCGAGGACTCAAAGAGTCCTTAGTCACAGGTCTATTGATGCATGGGAAAACAAAATCCTTTACTGAATCGTGAAGCTCGACTGGTATCTCTCCATCAATTTCAAAAAACCATCCAACCGGCCCATTCTCAACGCTGTCAATGTTGGGGAAATGGGGAGCTTGAGGGTCATTGAGCCATTTATAGTAGCCGCAAGGTAGTGCATAATGGGACATGGCCGAGGGGTAGAGAGAATTCATATCGAGGAAACTGCATTCGATTTTGTCCCCGTCTTCTCTCCTGTTGGATCAGTTTCCAAGATACGGTCCCCGTGAAAAACAAAACCTCCCCTCATTGATCTTTCTATGAACAAGTGCTGATCAATGTCGGTGATTAGCCCAATTTTTTCCCCCACTAATTTTCAGGATAAGGTCCATCACTAGATGAGGCGAAGAAAAATAATAACCCAAATCAAGATTAAATTCCTCATAGATTTTTATCCGTATTTTTACACATAATGTCTAACAGGGTTAACACGTCACTCGACAAATACAGCTTGCAGTAGTCAAACCCATTTTTACACCCTTCCTCTGCCCAAACTTTTTTTTTAGCAAAACTGTATTCCTCGGGGGTGCAACTACGATCGTGAAAACTGTCGTAAAACGATTCAATTGGAGGAATAGCTTCCTCGGCGAATCTCGACATGGAACAATAATGGTCATAAGGATATATGCCCTTGACCGTTAACAAATCATATGAATCATTTGGAATTTGTTGCTTGAGAAGGGGGAAAGCATTGCTGCCGTCATCGTTTTTCTGCACTTGAATTAATTCGCTCAATGATTAAGGGAAAAAACTGTATGAATCTAAAAAGCGAATTTTATTCGTGTACTCAACGCCGGCTTCAACAAATTTCCACATAAATTCCAAAACAAGCAACTTTTCCGATGATTTAGGTATGATTTTGTACGTAAAGCTGTCTATCACCCATGCATCATCATCTATTGTTCCATTTCTTTGAAGATACGCCAATGCAGGTAGCACATACTTCAGATCATAGTTAGAGTTATGTATAAAAAACAGATAGAAAAAGTTGCTGTTTAATTTTTAAATTACACGAATTGTGAGCCCACCCTCGAAAGTTACTTTTTCCCGTTGAATTGGGATCAATAAGGTGATTGTTGTCCTGGACCGCGTCTTTTGGGGCAAGGGCACCCCTACACACCCAGCAAATTGTCCCGTTTTCCAGTGCCCGTTGCTCTTTATCCGACAATGTCATTGGATAATTGGTATGACGTAATCGTGAAATTGCCTTGTTTGCCGTTTTTATTAAAGAAACCAATAACTTTTCCATACTGCCCTCCTCGTCCATAGTAAAAAAAACTTCCAATTGCATTTTATTGTTGCAGTCGCGACGAGCGTGTGCGTAGGAACATGCAACTAGTTTGTGTTCCTTGACTATATTTGGCCTTGATGGGTCCGATACCTCAACCAGTCTTGTTTCACAATCCAAAGACACTTTATCAGCTTGTAGAAGGGAATTTTGGAAATTTTTAAATTGTAAAGTGTCTTTGCCTTCTGCCGGTATTTCAATTCTTTGATTTCCATGAATTTTGCAATGCTCCATGTGATCTGAGAATGTTTGCTCAGATGTGAATGGGGAAAGGCACATGGGGCAATAGAAACGTTCTCCTTTTTCACACCTTGAGATAAGAGTCGACTTATTGCCGTAACGGCAAAAAAATGACCATAGGAATTTACATCTTTGGGAGGTTCGTAAATAATCCATACAAAATTTTTAACATTTTCCACTGACGGTGTCCTCACTGAATACAAAACTCCTTTTTTATTCGGTTTTTTCTCCCATCTACAAATTCAGTTTCATACTGGAGAACAACCACCCCACCCCAAGATTTTCATTTGCTTTTTCAAATATGCTTATTTCTATCAAGGACACCGGATACTTTCCCTCTAAACAGTCAAAATTTACTCTAGGGAAATTTTTTCCACCGTTGCGAGCAAGCGTCGAGATTTTTCATTGTTTACTCTTTGTTTAATGTCTTATGGGCTGCTGTTAAAAATGCATATTTAAAACATTGCAGTCTGTGTCAAAATTGAAACCCTGAACCCCTCCTGTAGCCGACAAATCTGGGTGGCATTTTATTCTTTTACCCCTCCCACCCCTTAAAATAAAGTTTTTTTTTAAATCTACTGAGATTCAGATCCATGCGTTCAATGTATAAAATTGTGGACCCACTACCCCTCTCATTAAATGTGTCCAAAGTTGAAATTAGTTTATTTACCCAGTTGAAAAAGTTGTCCTCGAATTCGTTTAGACCTGGGTAAAAAGTCTGGTTGCCTGTTGAAAAGTGAAAATAAAAAATGTCCCCGGATGTCCCCTTTTGTAAGTAAACTTTTTGATTCACCGATGCTTTAATTCCCCCTCGACCACCCCAATTCTGAATCTGAATATCAATAAGTGCTCGAATTTTGTCGATATAGCTATGGAGAACTTTCACGGGGTCATTTAAAATAATGCCAGCGAGGGGTGTAAGCGTTTCCTCGGGGGAGCTAAAATCTACCCTGTATGTTTGCAAATGACCTAGAGCAGATTCTAACAAATAAAATTCACGCAATTCCGGGGACGTAGCACCATTTTCATGTCCTGTCCCTGTTTGTTCAGGACTCAATTCACTAATAGTAAAGTTGCTGTTAAAAATGTCCCCGGAAGAATTAGGTCCAACAATTTGCATAAGACTGTCCATTTCTTCAGCTGTAAATTGAAAATCCAGGGGGATATCAAATAACGTACCTTCACTAACACCATCCGGCGAGAGGGGGCAATTACCCCTGATACTTTGAAGTCCCGGACTAGGGAAGGCAGAAGTTTTCACAGCTTCCCCCTGAAACTAGAAAATGAATGGATTAAGTTTTTTTTCACGAAAGTTTTATCACAATTATAACACACTTCTTTTATCAAACATTTTTTTTTAACTTAAAAGTTAACCCCCTCCCCCCTCCCCCCCCTCCCTGGGAGGACCCTTGGGAACCGGGAGCTTCCTTCGAGGTAGGAGGATCGATGCTCTTTCGAGTTGGGATATCGGACTTCACAACACTGTTCAAATAGAACAGCCTCAAATTCTTTCTCGAAAGCATCTTTCAACGAAAATAATTGCTTGAAATGAGTTTGCCCAAAATAATGTTTCTTCACATCATTGTGAAGACATAATTGAAGATTATTAAAAAAGACCTTCTTATCGCAAATAGACATCCTGTTACATGAAACCCTACTTGAAATTCGAATAATACCTATCAAAGCGGATTAAAATTCAGGCTGTAGCAATGGGATAATTTGATAAACATCGGATATACGCAAAGGCTAGTGCAAAATATATAGCAGCTTAAAAATGATTTGTCAACTGTGAAATAGCGAATAGTCTGTTTTCAAATAGTTAGTTTGTTTAAAAGGAATATTGGATTATTGCATTAGAATACGTCTTGGTTAGAAGTTACAAGGTAAGGTTTTTTTTGTTTTTTTTTTTATAGAAATGCGTGGTAAGCTATTTCAGCGTTATAAGCATTCCTTTATATACTGCTAATTTGGTTAATGAAAGAAAATGAAATAGGATTATCATTATAGAAACAAATTTTAAGTTTTACTCATCAAAAGCTATGCGCCTGAGAAAATTTTGTCTTATTTTTGAAAAAATAAGGAAAAAATATATACATTTACAAGTTCTGGCTGCACATCAGAAGTCCCTGGCATGGTTTGAAGAGGAGTGTCCCCCCTATCTTGATCTGATAAGGCTGAGGCATTATGTGAACCAGCCCATTCCCTTTTCAACTTCCTTCCAGCTTGCGTGGAGCTAACACTGGCGTCAGAGGACCCTGGCATTAAAAGGTTTGCGGCCATTGGCTGGTCCAGGTCATGTGTAATTCTACCAGCGTATTGATAATAGATGGCCTTGTGGCTTGCATTAATGCAGCTTCGCTCCATCTCGCTTTCTTTTCCAGAGGGGCATTATAGCACGTATCCTCTTCCTTTAAAAAAAAGGCAAAAATTTAGCATGAAAAAAATGCATTTTGGGTTTGGAAAATAATTCAGTTTATGTTAGGCATCTAAAGTAGTGTAAAAAAACATCTTGATTTCAAAATCAGGGGTTTTCAATTACTTTTTTGAGCAACTGAATCTTAATTCGACAAAAACTGGGTTTGCCACGAAATTTTACAAAACCTTACTTGAGCCTTTTTTTTCTGCTTCGAAAAAGTTGCAAGATGCTTATCTTTCTGCTAAAAAGCTGGCAGGGAGAATGGGTCCATTTTGGTCCTTGGGTCATAAAGATTAAGAATCCACGGATTATTCTGATTTAAACAGGGTGCAATATGTGCCTATTTTATCATTAATAAACTGGTGTTAAATAGGGGGAGCTGGAATTTTTTTTTTATTCAATTAAATAAATATTTATATTTTCCTTTATTATCAAAATAAAATACTCATTGTTACAAATTTAGATTTTTTTGAATGATTTTCAGCTCTTAAACTAAGGTAAGCAGCATAGATTCTAAATTGTTTTGGTTCTTCTTCTAAAGACTAAAAGCGCCATTAGGCTACTATGATCTAAAATATCACTGAAATACATTTTCCAACAGTACGTGGTAACGAACTATAAGTAAGGAGCAAATCAGGCTAATAGTAACCGAAACTCTAAAAAAGAAGCTTTTGTAACAATTAATACATTAAAAGAATCAACACCATTTATTCTAATCCCAAATTACCGATCGAAAGCTAAGCAGTTTTTTAAAAATTTTCCTGATTTTCAAAAAACATCCCTAAAAAAAAGCCACTGATCTTGATAAAATCGCACCTTAATAAAAAGGAAGCTTTTGTAACAATTAATACATTAAAAGAATCAACATTTTATTCTAATCCCAAATTACCGATCGAAAGCTAAGCACTTTTTTCAAAAACATCCCTAAAAAGGCCACTGATATTGATAAAAATCGCACCGTAAATTTCAGTCTATAAGAGAACTATGTAGAGGTTTCAGCTCCTAAACAATAGGCTTCTAAGTGCATAAGTACCTTTAGTTCTAGTGTCTGTCTTAAGTAGTCAAAAAGATTAACCAGTAGCAAAGTGGTTGTTTCTGCCATTCTATTTAAATTTTTCATATACAATGAACCAAAATCAAAGTGAACATGCCTCTCTCTTTTTTGAATATTTACTAAAATTGAAATACATGGATCATTTAATATTAATGATGAAGGAAGCTTTTTAAAAGAGGTAACCACACAGTGTAAGGAAAGAATTTTTTCCTTAACTTAATGACAAGACAATTTCTTTTTATTATAATAATGAGAAAATTTTACTCACCAGAAATTGCTTAGAATTATCCATTTTCTATGTAAATGTTCACAAAAAATGTCAGTAGTGTTAAGTTGAATAAACTATTCAAAACTGTTGAAGAACCTAATTTGAAACCTGAATATATACAAAAAATAATTGCATAACAGCGAAACAAGACTATATACCTTGAACTAGAAATTGCGTAAATCTCTTTGAAAGGTGTAATGCCCCTGTAGAAATGTTTACCTATAGGACCAGTATTGCGTAAATCTCTTTGAAAGGTGTAATGCCCCTGTAGAAATGTTTACCTATATGACCGGTATTGCGTAAATCTCTGAAAGGTGTAATGCCCCTGTAGAATAGAATACCTACCAGAAAAACCTGTTTGGTACGGAGGGTACGTACGGGTTGGGATAGTTGTTGACGGGTAAAGATTAAATCCAGACATAAGAGTGAGAAGATCATTCGCGCTATTAGTTAGGGGATATAGGCTAGGTTGATGTTGAAATCACCCATGATGACCACATCATGATTCTGTTTTTCAATCATTTGGAGTGTTTCCAATAAATATTCCGTAAAACGAAGAAACAGAACCTGACGGTGGTCGGTAAATTTCTTCAACGATTACCTTCCGCTGTGAAGGAAGGGACATATCAAGAAAAAGTGGCTCAAAAATACCTTCTATATTTCGAGTCAGTTTGCCATTAACACAGACTGGGTATTCGCTCTTTGTGTAGATTGCCAATCCTCCTCGTGCTGACTCTTGTCTGTGTACAAAATTCGATTTATACCCGGGGATATCTACCAGGATGTCCAGTCTGCCTCGACAGGAATGTTTCACACAGTCCAAGAACGTCAGGTCGTATTTGTCGGCACATGGTCATTACATCTGTCAGTGACGAACATAATCCTTGGCAGTTGAGCTGAACTATACTGAGCTGAGATTCAGAGCATCCCTGGGGCATACTCATTAACTGAATATATTTACTTCGAGGAAATTCATTTTCACTAAAAAAATAACAATTATTTTCATTACTAATTACACTATCAAAAATTTCTTCCAAATTTAAGAACGACTTTTCTAACTGTTCTAATTTTTTTTAGCTGCTGGTAAGATAGTGGGCCTCGGAGACGAAGACAAGGAACTCAAAACTTACCAAAACTCTCTGGGGAATGTGGTCGCATCTTGGAGCAAAGCGGAGAGCCGTGAGAAATGCCCACATCCGAAGAACTTCATTGAAACTGCAACAAAAAACTGATGTAAACAAACATGGATTAACACAAGAAACACAGAAAATTGGAAAATGAAACATTTCTGGAAAACAAATCACTGATTTCGGCAAGCGGCAAAAAAAAAAAAAACTAATTCATCAATGACAATCTTTTCCGTTTCCGCTGCTGTAGCCCCAATAACAAATAGTAAAAAAAAAATAAATAAAAAAAACTCTTAACTAATTTTATCATATTTTTCCTTCATCTCTTCGACTACAGCAGGTGGAACTATCAGACATCAACAAACAAATCACACTAAAATCATTTCAAGCATCAAAGTCGGTATCGTCCGGTTCGGCGGGTACTGCCAACTTTAGCGGATCAAAGCAGTCATCTTGAGATTTAGTCCATTGTAAATTTCGCGACTTTTTTACCTCTAACACGAGTTTCTGCAACCTTTTCTGCTGCCAATTTAGAACTTTTCAGCTTGTACCCGAGCGCTAGTAATTCTTTTCTTCGTTTACCAAGCTCAGCTGGCAAGTCTGTTGACACACTGAAACCCGTTTTTTTCAGCTTTTCACATTCTTTCATAATAGCTGAGCGTTCAGTGTCTGAGAGGCTAATAAAGATAGGCTCGATAGCTTTGTGCTTTTGTGAATTACTTCGAAGGCTCGGCCCAGTTCCAGATTGGGAGGGAGCCGTCTTCTTAGAAATACGATACAATGTACCCATACTTAGCTGATCAGCATCTGTAATTCCAAGCTTAGACTGAAAAAAATGTCACTACAGTTTCTCGGAGATTTTCTGTTCCTTGTGGGGTTTCAACACCGTGAATAAGAATGTTGTTTCTTCGAGCGTACATCTCCGATCGCAGGGCAGTAGTCTTGACATGAACCAGCTCAGTCCTTAGCAGTTTATTTTCTGCTCTCAGTACTTTATTTTCATTTTGAAGCTTCGAAATCAAACTTTGAAGCTCGTCCATACGGCGGTCGAAATGGTCTTTCGTCACTGACATATTGCTACCAATTAATACCGCACTGCCTAAATAAAACTAGAAAGGTATTGAGTGAGACTTACACGCAAGGGCCCCTTTTATGTAATAAATCCAGTTATCACTCGGGGCCCACTTTCGTCAAAATGAAAATTCTCCAAAAAAACCAGCTTGCAGTATCCTTTCAGTATAAAACAATGTGAAATTTTGGGTATAGTATCCTTTCACTATAACACTGCGATTTTTTTTTTAATACGAATTCATTCACTCGGCACGGAGAACCTCTCTGCGTGAATGCTCGCAGGTAACTGAGATTTTGTTACCTGCATTTGTTTGCATTTGTCGATTAAAAGTTTATCAGTGGGTAAAATTCCCTTTTGCGTACAGTGCTGTTACACCAAAAAACAGCATATCTCTCTAACTTCCTCTTGTACAATGGATAGATCCTTCCCTTTGTTATAGGATGGAGGTATCACTATCATATAAACCTATTTTGTTTATAACGTATAATATATTGCGCCACCTGTCTTCATTGTAGTCATACATATTGTAGTTGATATGCCAGTGGTAACAAGAGACTTCTCTACGATCTGTAGTCAGCAATAGAAACGCACATTCAAAAATCACCCCACATGATGACCTTCAAGCCAATGAATTCGCAATCGATAACACCTTACATCCGTGAAGTTATATAGATAGAATGAATGAAGCATCAAAACTGTACAAAATTCTAATTTGAAACTCGATTTATACTAAAAAAACTGAATATATTAACACATAGCCAAGACGCACCGGTTTTTGACACGGTTTTTGACTGTCTTGACTTTTCTCTGTCTTACAGTTACCCAGCGTCTTGATGCAACCTATAAAACCTATTCTAAAATACTTGATAACTTCAATTCAACGGCTTAAAGGAAATTAGCATGCCTAAGAGTTGAAGGAAGTTGCCTGTCACTTTTAGCTAGAAATAGAGAAAGCATGAATTCTCTTCCCCTAGATCAACACATTCCCCTAGCGATTATGTAAATCACCCCTCGTGTCATTTCACTTGGCCAAACAACAACAACAACAAATCAATCGACCTTGAAATCATCCATTAGACATTAATAAACCATGAAAATACATCAAACTGAGAAAAATCCTGTTTTTTAATTCTCTGTGACAAAATCCATAAAAACATGCATAAATTATACAGGCTCGGGGGATTATGTAATCAATTTCTCAGAAATCCATTTCAACTAGGGAGTCTATGCCCATATATGGTGTGGGGTCACGAACTCATGAGGTTAGGTTACGTTACGCAATCAATTTCTCGGAAATCCATTTCCCCTAGCGAGTCTATGCCCATATATGGTGTTCGTACGGAGTTAGACTAAATTCTAGATGGTAGCAGTGGTTTCGGCCCGAAGGCCCCCTCCTCACTAGATCCTCTGACGTAGTAGCATCAATTGCTGTACTACTACAGAGAAGAAGCTCCTCCTCCTCAACTGTGCGCTCCCACTCGCTCCATACATCCTAAAAAGATTGAGAACACTTTGATCAAAAACTAGAGTTTACGGTCAAAAACCTTTATTAGTTCAGATTTTACGGAAAGTTTCACATTTGGGGTTTCAAATGATTTTAAATATTTTTAAGCAATAAATATCTTAAGCCTCAGCCTTTTTTTTATTCTTTAGAATAGTCCATCACCATGAAAATTATACTTTCAGATTCAGCATGTCTGGGAACGCACTTTCAGGTTCAGCACGCTAGAGAACCCTAAATGATAAGTTAACTCTAAAAGGTTAAAGAATTTCTCTAAAATCACATGATAGGTTAACTCTAAAAGGTTAAAGAATTTCTCTGAAGTCACACTTTCAGATTCAGCATGTTAGGGAACACACGGGTGAGACTCTGTGGTCCTTATAATATCCAAGTTCCATTTGAACAGTGTTTTGAGGTCCCATAGCCCAACCCCAAAGGGCCATTTGACCTTCTTGTATATACTGGTCCATAGGTCCCAGGGGAAGGGCTACGAGCTATGAGCTATGTCCATTGTTTAAATACAGTATTGTAGTACAGCACAGTACAGTAATACAGACTTTGTATGTTAGGGGGGATACACAGGAAGATATTTTCATGAAGGAATGTCTCGTGGGGAAAGGGAATTTTTCATGGATGGGTAGCCAGATTTCCGGATACCATTTAAAAAATGATTAGAAATTAAATAGAGAAAAACAAGTTCTTTTTTCAACTGAAAGTAAGGAGCAAACTTAAAACAAACAAAAATTTATTCGTGTATGAGGGGGTTGTCCCCTCCTCATTAAATCGCTCTTTCCGCAAATTTTTTTTAGAAACTTTAAAATGTATATTATTTAAAAAGTACCATTGTGTTTCAGGATTAGTTCTTAAATAATTGAAACAAAAAAAGTCAAACTTTAGCATAAAGAGCGGGGTATTGAGGAGGGGGCAGCCTCCTCTTATACGGAATAATTTCCGTTGTTTTAGGTTTCAATGTTGCTCCTTACTTTCAGTTGAAAAAAGTTTTTTTTTTTATTTAATCAGAAAAAGAACTGAAAATGAAAATGTTCTACAGAAAAATGGAATTTTGAAGTTACCCAGACTTATAATTAGATTTTCACATTTCAACGAAAGAAATTCAAAATGAACTTTGAAAAATCATGAGAATGTAACAGTGAAAAGGTAAACCACAACAAAACACTACTGAAATATTCCAACTCTTGCATTTCAACGAAAGAAATCCACCCCCTGACCTTGCGTAGGTGGGCCAGCTCTTGTAGGCCCAGGCAACGCATGATGGAGGGCGGATGGGTCGGTGATGTTACATTTTTGTAGCATAGATTGGACTGCGGCTTGTGCAAGCAGCGTCAGTCTTGAATAGCCGATATGGGGGTTGAATGGGCCAGTGTATTTGATAATCGATGGTCTTAAAGGAGTAGCCTCATCCTCCTTTGCCCTCTTTCTTGGAGGGGACATACATTCTTCATAATTGTCCTTAAAGAAGAGAACTCCTTTTTCATATAGAATGATCTGTCCTTCACAAAATAGATTCTCAGGGATTTCTCCCCACGGGGATGCACACCAAATTTCGGAGATATCATTTACGGGTGTGACCATTTGTGAGATCTAAACTCTTTGCATTTTTTTGGGGGGAATCTTTGTCTTATGCACTGCAAATCCATAATATTTTTTTTCCGAATTATTTTCTATTAAGTTAAGATTGGCGTTTGGTTGCGCCAAATCTTCCGCTAGTGGGGTTGGTTGTAAGGGAACGGCATTGAGGTTTATCACCTCGTTCCACAATTCCCCTATTTTCTTAATTTCTCTTTGCTTATACTTCTGCATTTTCCCTATTTTTGCTTTTATTGACTCGATCCATTTGTCGCTGGAATTTCTCCTACAGGACGAGAAATGGGGTACAAAAAGATTCTATTCTATTCACTATTGTTTCCCCTTTCTTCACGCGTCGGAGAATAGGATCGGGGAGTCTGTGATTAGCTATATCTAATATAACCTCGTACGGAAAATTCTTGCATATTATGAAGTTGGTAGGAAAAATTCTATTGTCCTTGGTCACATCTAGCCGTATTGAGCCTTTTGCTTTCAGCCTATGCCCTGTTACGCTAGTTAAACTGGAAATATTAAAATTTTTCCTTCGTTTGATATACACTGGTAATGTATTGAATACATTCGAGTTTATTATGTTAACTGTCGCACCGGAATCTATTAGCGCCCTAAAGTAGATATTTGCAACACCAAAATCATTAAATATCGGTAACATATCATTATTATCATTTAAAGAAGGTACAACTACTGGATGGGACCTATAAAAAATACTGGCCTCCAGGGTCCTTGTTAGTTTTCTTGGGGCCCTGATTCGTTTTCCTGTGCATTAATTTGGTAGGTTGGTGTTTGACATTGGGCTCGGTAGGAAACTCTAGCAAGCTGATTGACATTTGATTGTCTTGATTGCCAAGTACTATTGCGCGGGTTGGCATTTCTTGTGCCGACGGCTTGCGGCATTTGTTCATTTTGCATTGACGAAAAATTCCCGATGGGTAAAAATATCCTCTGTTATCAGTCGTATTCCTGTTAAATCTAGTAGGATACACTGTCCTTGAATTAAATTGGTACATGTTTTGCCGCGTATTTGGGTTGGGGAATCGGTAATTATTTTGTCTGTGGGGGGAAGATTTGCACATTCCAATCCCTGTTGGCAGGGCTTGCGGAACAATGGCAAGCGTGGGGGGGGGGGTTACTCCTATAACTTCCTGACCCATTGGCATTAAAGTTTGTTCTCCCGAACAAACGGTTATTATAACTGGGGGTTGCTGGTGCATAGTTGTTTCTAGTACGGCATTCCCTGTCAATATGCCCTTGCTTATTACATGCGTAGCGTATAGTTGGGGGGTTCTTTACGTAGTTTGTCGTGTTCGTGGGTACGAGACGCACAGTTCTTTGCCTGGTAGTGGTGAGGATCTATTTTGATTTGGTTTTGGGTAATTATTTCTTGAGAAAAATGTGGGTGAAATTTCTCGTGATCTTCCCGGCATTGATTCTCCTACATTATTTATTTTTGACTTATTGTGGTTGGCCACAATCGTGTCGATTTCTACCATTCTTTCTACTTCTTGAACTGCTAGCTCTAATGTTTGAATATTTTTTGATATTATCATTCGATATAGTTTGGGGCTCAGTCCTTTTAAGAGAGAGCGCTTAGCACAATTTTATCATATAAGCTACCAGTTTCTTTCCCTTATTTTGCTTCTATTGATACCATTACATTATGTAGGTATTCCCTAACATTTTGGGTTTCGTCAAAACATACTGTTCTGTGCTTTAATTTGTGTGTTGAACTGGTCTCAACGAATCTTTCTCAGAACGCTTTTAGCAATTTCTCTATGGAGTTTATTGGGAGGTTATTATGTTCCCCTATGGTGTTCTCTACTTGTTTTCAAAATGTTAATGCTTGCCCTTTTAGTCTCATTAACAGCATGCCCACCAATGATTTTAAGTCCGTTTGGGTTACTTCTACAAATTGGTTTTAATCGTATAATAATATCATCTACATCTGAATCTCCATTATATGAGGGAAGGGATTTTGAAATTTACACTGTTTTAGCAATAAGTTTTTGTTATAGCAATTGTGTGTTTGGATATAACGACATATTGATAATTATTTCAAAAACTGTATAAAATTGTTTTTTTTATATTACTTCAATTTGACACTTTTAAATTTCACTTAGCTTCTGAAGGGATTCTACTTCTTATTTTTTTAGGGGTGTTTTATTTGTTTTTAGCTTAAGGGATCTTAGGCCTAACAAAATATGGCTCTTTCTCTATGTATAGTATTTCTCAATAATTTTTTTAGGGAAAATTTTGTCCTTGTGTTTTGCTCCGTTAAAGAGAGCCGCGCCAATTCTAATGGGGGTTTTGATAAAACAATTCACATGGGGGGATTTTATTTTGCGTTTTCAAATATTTTATACCATAGTTGAGGGGGAACTTCGTGTGGCGGGGGATTAAAACAGCGGGTCAATCGAGGAGCGTATTTTAATGGCCACACTGAGTCGAAATCAGATTAGTAGGATTCAGGTTCCCTAGAGAGCGGTTGGAGACACAAGGACTAATTATCTGAGAAATACTAATATGAAGAATCAAACAATAAGAAAGTAATGTATTATTTTTACTCACATTTGCGATACAGAAACTGGATCAGGAATATCGGATAATCTGCGCTTCAATTGACTGTCATAGGCACTTTGATAAAATTATACATTGATATATATATATTCCAACGCGGGTCTTCTTTAAAATACCAGTTCAACAATTGGGTTGAATATGGTAAAACACTCACATGACATTGTCAAAATTGTCAATGGGCTGATAATAGATTCACTTTAAACTTACATATGTTTGGCCAAGAACTCTCAGAAAACTCCTCTGGACTGAATTGAAATTGCCAAGTCCTAACTAACTATACTATCCAATTTCGCTAGAAGTTACATTAAGGCGTTGCTAAAAAGTATGTTACATTGGGCCCATTGGTCCAATGATGTGTCCTATATTCCTATTGGACAGGGAATACACCAATTGGCTACTTCAACTTTCTTACAATTTATAGCTATAAGATTTTCACTTCGGAATTTTTCTTGACAAACAAAGTATTACTTTTGTAAATTATTGCTAACGACTTGTCACTTAATTTCCAGATGGCTTATAATTTATCACGGTGAAACTTGTGGGACAATACAACTTAGTTACATTGGAATACCTAACTCTAAACTTAGTTTTAGAACAATACTTTGTATCTCTCGTCGCTATTTTTGTATAATAAATCCTAGCGTCTCTTGACAGTTCGGAGATTCAAGCTCTTAAAATTAAACTATATTGTTGGACGCCTGTCGCGTTACATTTGGTCACACTGATATTTATTGCTTATTTTTGTGACACTTTGTCTTTCTGCTTCAAGATGGATTTATTTATTGCTACTACATTTGCTGTGGGAAAGAGTATACAAAAGTTTATTCGATCAAGATACATTTTGTTTGCTACTTTTTAAATTGCACGACCAAGCCTCATTTGATGTCTGTGGGTTACCTTATTTTAGGTTCATATTTTAAGTTGTTCTATTTTACATGGGTAACTTTAATTTGGAAGGTTTGAGGTTTCTGAATTTTGATCCCGTTACTTATCACCCTTCCCTTTGTTAACGATGTCCTCATCGTTGTGTTTATTACTTTTCTTTTATTTTTTGAATTTTGATCCCGTTTTATCATTGTTAATTTTTAAAATTTAGCATTATTATTTAATTAACTCGTATTTAGTAAGACGTATATTTTTTCATATTCCTGATTGCTTTATGTGACTACATATATGAAAACATTACTTAAAGATCCATCACCTATTCGCTCTATTTGGCGAAAGGGCCAAAGAGTTTTCTACTGACTAAACGTATTGATTATATGATTAAGTATGTAAATATTACTTTCCTTCAGCTAATACTGAAAATACCTCCACCGATATGTAAATATTTCTATATCATTCAATTGTCTTCTTTTGACAATACAATTACTCTACTATCTGATATGATATAAAAAATGAAATTACACGTTCACTATTTCTAATTTCTATATATATTTCCACCTGACGCTTTGCTATTTTACTACCTGATATAATACTGATAATGAGATTATGCGTTCATTATTTCTATTTCTACATATTGCTTTTACCTTACGCTTTACTATTCTGACGCTTTATCCTACAGGCCGCGCCAATTCTAATGGGGGGTTTTGATAAGCCAATTCACATGGGGGGATTTTATTTTGTGTTCAAATTGGGGTTTTATACTTCTTTGTAGTGGGATTTATGTAAATTGTATACCATAGTTTGAGGGGGAGCTTCGTTTGGCGGGGCATTAAAATAGCGGTTCAATCGGGGAGTGTATGTTAATGGCCATACTGAGTCGAAATCAGATTACTAGAATTCAGGTTCCCTAGAGAGCGGTTGAAGACACATTGTAAAACGGGAATCAAAATTGAATTTTTATCCCGTTAACAGTACACACCGGAGGAACTTCCCCCGTCGAGGGAATATATATATTAGCGGTGACATAGGTCGTGGGCACCTCGGGATAAATAATGTTGCCCTTTACTTCCTTCGACAAGTAGTACACTTGTCATACTCCTACTGGTTTGTAAAATAAAGTTTAGAAGAGCGCTGGTAGAACCTTTGAGACCGCTCGAATAATATACAATGCTCTAGCGCAGGTTACTAGTGGTGCAAGTGACATGGTCCCACATCCACCGTCCATCTCAGAGCCCATTACAATAATCTATTGAAATTGTATTGCTTTTGACGATGCCCTTGTAGCGTTTTGGGTTCCACTTAAAATTCATATCCATAAGGATGTACTATTTATACTATCTGGCAGAAATATTAACTCTAGACTAATTTAAGGATTTGGCTACGTTAGTTTTCACTGATTCTGTTGTTATTTTAATGTATTCCTTCGGGAAAATTATTTGAGAATGTTTTATCTTGTTGATATTAATTGTCAGGTGGCTGCTTTGCAGTCGATCCCAAGTACGGTTAGGTTTTTTATGAATTTATCTCATTGTCGCTTGCCTTTTAAGTGACGCTGTTTTCCTTGCCAAAATTGCAGGGTTGATTGATATCATCCTCCACTTCTCGAATTTCCTTGTACCTTGGCAAAGTTATTATAGTGTCTCACAATAATTCTCCCAAGAAAGATTCATTAGGCTATGGGGAAATCTCATAATTTAAAGGATTGCACTTGGATTTGAATTAAAATCAAGTTGCCATTAACCATTGGTCAATCGGAGACAAAAAAAGCCAAGACAGGTAGTCTGAGAGAGATAAAGCTAGTATAAGCATTTTTTCAGGATTGTAAAAAAAAGATATCACTAACTTGGTAATAGATTTTGTCTATCATTCATCCATCTATCCTAGGATAGAACTAAGGTAGAATAGCCAAAGAACTAGGGGATAATCAAGATTTTTTGGTTTTAATCATCACGGACAATGTTGACTAGACTTGTATGCAAAAGGGGGAAGGAGAGACTGAATTGACTTGAGCTCACAGGTGATCAAGTGACCTAAGCCTAATTAGCTTGTTCCGCTTAGAGTCATCAGGTGGACTTCCGTGTTTAGGATTGACACATGACAAAAAAAAGTCTCCTGGACTCGCAGGCTAACGGGTATATAGACCTATAAGTTTTCAATTGTTTCAGGCGTCAAAAAGTACATTTGGCCATAAGAAGTGTGTTCAAAATCAACCGGGTTTCTGATGATGGACGCTGCCTCTAAATTTTATTTTTATGATAAACTTATCCAGCTACTTTGAAGCTGAAACATTAGCACTGATGGTTCGATAGCTTCTGACAAATTATTGCAAACATTATTATTTCGCTTATCAATGGGAATTACAAAATCTCTCTTTATATTAGCAATTGCTTGTTGTATCTTAGTAGAATATATAAAAAATACCTCATTGATGACGTTTATTTGGTCATCTTTTATATCTTATTTCTAACTTTATTAATAATTAAATGTTTCCAATTCTGAAAACTATTTTATTAATTTTCTCTTTTTTTGCACCAATTACCGATAAATTTATCTAGATTATTATTTAACCACTAAGCAGATTCGAGGGTTTTAGATGATTTTGAAAGACGGAATATAGCCTCTATTTTCATTATATTCTGCAATTCAATTTGTTTTATTATTGCCTAAAATCACCTGTAATAAATATGTTCGTAAGCTGGATTAACAAAATGATAAAAATTGTTTCATACTTACAAATAGGTTTCCAATATTATCCGTGTCCAAATTCTTAAGTATAAATTATAATTTAAAATCATTTGTCCTATCGTTTTTGAAAACTTATATGTTATGATCGGATGATTCTTATACTTTAAAATATAGGAAGGGCCTGTTTTCACATCAACCTGTGTTTAAAATTCCAGGTAAATTTATATCCTCTATTTGTTTACTTCTAAAATTAATAGATAAATATAATCTCCTCTCCTTATTAACAGTCTTGATCAGACTTTTTATCTTTTGAAAATACCTTTAGTTCTAGCTAAAATACATACTGTATCATAATTTAGTTTATTTTTTGAATTACATGGTATTTTGTGTGTTTTTTTTTTTTTTTGTTTTTATTGTTTATATGCCAAAATAATTTATTAAATTATTTTTTGATAATTTTTAAGCATTTATTATACTAACCATACCATTAGACTCAAATAACTGGCGCAACTCTCTCAAAATAGATATCTAAATCTATATTCTTTTTCTTTTTTTTTCCTATTCCCTCTTGATTGATTTTACGTTTTAACGGCGATGATTAAAAGAAGGATGATCTATTAAACCATTTATAAAATTAATCAACAACATTCAGACATGTCTCTATATATAGCCCACTCGATCATTCAACCGAAGGATAAGCAGTACCGGAGGGTATGGATCCGATAATCTTCACGTTTATGTAATTTATATTTTCTCTTCTTTAGTTAGATTATTTAAATCCAAATTTTCTAAAATCATAATAGTTAAATTAGTTAAATAGAACAGGTACCATTATTACAATGTTGTACTAGATTGCTATTCCTTTTTCCCTCCTAATTGTGCTTTGTGTCCCGAAAATCTCATATATGTTATCAATATATTTCCTCCTCCACATATTGTAAGCCCACAAATTTTACACTCCAACAGTTAAATGATATTGGTTGTTTTTTGCAATATACCATACCCCAAAATAAACATTAAAACTTTTTATCATATAAAAGGTGCTTTAAACAATAGCCCAGGGGTGAAATAGTCTCGCGGACAAAGAAAACAACGACAGGTACACATACTAAATATCCGGTAAGACCGCTTTGAATCATACTATTATTCGAATTTATCCTTCAAAAACACGGTAAAAAAACCAAGCGACATACAAAACAAAATCCAAATCATCCAAAAATCAAGCCAATGTCCCCTTAACCATAAGACCAAACAACAACCGAAAAACAAAAAAAAATAAAATGACCTCTTCAAATAATTATCCGTCTCAGGTTAAAACCTGGATCAGGGTTAAGGTCTGCCGGGGAAAAATTTTTACAATTCCTCCACCTGCACTAGATCCAGCTTAAAATCATATAATGTATACTGTAATAACTTGACTAATACAAAAAAAACTGTTCCTACTTTAGTAACTGAAATAGACGAGCTTTCTTGAACAAGGTCCTAGACCTTACTCATTCATCCTGTTCCCTAGGACAAAAAACAGTATCCAATCCCGATAATCGAAAATCAGACCAGAATAGAGCAAAATCAACACCAATAAGCATAAATCATTGTCCCAGCACAAAGCTATAGCACCTTAACTTTACAACAATTGATATTCTCTCAGGTGATCACCACATATCAGGGCTCATCAGATGAAATACTCATTTGCCTAAATGGGTTTTGGCGCTTAAATTTCATTACCCAGGCAAAATTGAGGCGCGCATGCCATAATATGACATACCCCTAATGTTGTGACCATCTATGGAATAACTATAAACAAAATTCAAAATACCCCCCACAAACAAAAAAAATATACCCCCAAAAAATTATCCGAGCTTCCGTAACCAAGCCCTCATTTATAACTGAAAGCCAAAACATTCAGCCAATTTAACTCCACATATTTGCCTAAACACTAACCATCCCAGGAAAACCTTCTCTTCACTTGCCACTATTAACTCTAAGAATTAAAATAGCCAAAATATCATACGTTATTCTTTTTCCTTGCATGTTTGTTGCAAACCAAACCCTAAACTTCAAAAATATACTGGGAAAGTAGAATAAATAGTTCCGCCGATCAGGTTACCTCAAAATATCATTTAAAATATCTTGATTAACTTTTATCTAACTATATGTAAAAGTTGATCTACTGACTGAAAACCAAGCTTTGAAATTGCCAAGCAAGTTTATTGGCTGGAACAAAACCTCTTTACGATTAGCTTATTGCTAAGTCACTTTTACAATCTATTTTTACAAAACGATGTAATTAGTCCAAATCCTTGTATATTCTAAATCGTTGGAAAAAATACGATGGAATATTGTTAATATTCGAATGTATATTACTTTTTAGGAAATCGAAAATTAACTATTTCAAAAATTAAAATCGGCTGTTGTGTTTATATTTTAGAAATTAGTGTATTATTAGGTGCAACATTAATATCTAAATCAAGACTGGCCTTCTCATTGGCTGGAAGGTTTTGGTCACGGTGAACCACTTACCTTGAACAGAAAGAAGGCCAGAAAACAACACATACCAAAAAATATACCCTTTAAAGTAGAACCTGACAATAAAACAACGCATACCAAAAATATTACCTCTTAAAGTAATAAAAACCACTAAATTAACAAGAAATACAATGATATCTAACTTGCCATAAGCCTAGCGACAATACTTTAAATTTCTCCCCATGCTTTTTATTGAAAAAAAAACATTTTTAGTTCTTTTTTTGAGACCTGTTTTAAAAACTAATTTTTCACCTTCCCTGAAGGTTTGGGCTAAAACAAAACTACTTTTGTTTTTATTCACTGTCTTCCTTGTTTTCGACTATTCTAAAACTGATCTTTTAATTTCTCTATAAATCGATCCATAACTTTCGTATTTGAGGGGAGGGGATCACAGTGGAAAAACTCCGATAAGGATTAGAAAAATAAATGCGCCCGCCAGTCAGATCCAAATACTTCATGGACTGTGCTGATTTCAATTTTTCTCTGTAATTTGTGTTATTTTAGCGCTCAAAATAGATTTTTAGGCTATTTATGCCTTTCTCAAGAATACATCTCCTCTCTCGAGGAAAGCCATGAATTTTTTTATTAGTCTAATGATTCGAAATCACAATTAAGCTTTTCGTTAGTAGTGAATAAGAATTTTATTATGAGCAAAATTTGTCAAGTTAAACATAGTTTTGCTGTTCGTACACTGTCGTACAAAGCGTGTTGATTGATCTTTTAAACTAAATCTAACGAACACGAAACTATCATTTGATTTAGTGCCACTCATAATTATTGCATTCAGTGTTTTTGTATAATTCTAAAAGACTGAATTTTCAAAGTTCTACTTCTAGTTGTAGTGTCATAGGGTAAATTTTCTTCAATCCTTGTAACTAAGAACGTCATTAATTATAAACAGGGTCCAGGAATTTCAATCTGAAAATGACCGCATTTCTGCTTGATGAACAGAAATTGTTAGCAATTCAGTTACATAAAAACTCAATCAGTTATAATTTGCCATCTTCAAAACAATTAAAAACTTGAAAATTCGATTTATATTTTATGATGAGATCTAGAGTCCCGGTAAATGAAAGAAGTACATTCTTCTTGGATTGATTTTAAGGTATTCTCGTACCATTTTGAATGGTAAGATTTTTTTTGTATCCACCATTTGATTCTGGATAGTTTACTGAATGATGGAGACTGATTGCTCAATTATTTGGAAGTTTTGTTTCCTATCCGATTTTCAAATTCCTTTGAATTTTTGATTAAAAGATTATTAATTTCGTCGTCAAGTGGCCAGTTTCTGCGATATATATAAGACAAGATGTCCGATCTCTTTTCGATTTTTTTCTTATCATCTTTGTTAAAAGAAAACTAAGAAGTTTTGTATCAATTTTGGGAGACTTTTAATTTCAATAGTAAGAGAAAGAGAATGTTTTTTATTCAAGTTGCTTGTTTGGATATCTGTCTTTTGAATAGGCTTATTATTATATCGTAACTTGTTGCACACCTGATCTGTGGAAATTCAGCTAGTTGGTTAGAAGGTTCTTTTAGATCCTCTATGTTTATAAACCAAACTACTCTGCGCGAGACGGTCACTGGGTAAAGATCTCTCAAAAATGTGTCGTAACAATAATTCTATTCGTTTATACTTATCTCGCTTATTTCGTCCTTCAAAGTAAACATGTGTCTTTGGTGAAAACAAAACTGTAGAATAGTGAATCCAATTCATATTATATCGCTTTGTAACTTGATCTGAAAAATTGGAATTGGGGTCAAGGGGGGGACAAAGTAAAGAATTAATTGGAATTGTGTTGTAATTAGAGATCTCTTCAGTTTGATTTTGATTATCGTAAAAGCCAGTAAATTCGAAGAATGCTTATCTCCTTTCGGACTTAAACAATGGTGAGAATATTGACATATGTCATAGACTACACAACTTGGCTGACTCGGTTTTTTTGAGGCGAAACTAGATTCTATGTTGTTACAGTCAAAACAAAGCTGTGTTAAGACAAGGTGCAGGATATCCCCCCCCCCCCGAAAAAGTATCTCGAGCTCGCTCACCAGAGACTTTGTCAACTTCAAACAATCAAAATCGCTCAAACACGTCTTTCATCATCAAAGGGACATCGATTACTTCAACAATAAATCTTGCCGACTCTTTCGAGTGTGAAAATATTAAACTTGTTTAGGAAAACGTAAAAAAAATTAACTAGTAAGAACTATTATTATTTTGTTTAACTTACTACTGAAAACCCCGCTTGAAACGTTATTTTGGGCACTTTTCTCAAGCAATGATCGTATTGGTTGAGGCGTCAAAAGGGATTACTTATGAGTTACTTCGGTTGTCCCAGTTCTTTACTTTCTATGACTAACCCAACTATCTTTCAAGAAGGAATTTGGTTTCTTGTTCTGCGTGCGTGATTACCTTTAATCCCTTCTTGAGTGGAAGCCTCCTCCAAACTATCTGTGACTCAATCCTAGGCAAATCCTTGGTGAACAGCTCACCTTCTGGAGTGGTTATCCTCATTAGTTAGTTATCTCCAATTTTCTTCCCGTTTCCTCTCTTGACTTTATCTGTCATCTGTTCTTTAAATTGTGGATTGATTCCCAAAAAGGGGACCGCAATTACTGTTTATTTTTTTTTTTATGTGTCGCACACTAAGTAGTGTTCTTTTTGCTGTAAGAAAGTTATTATTAGAAACAACGATGGCACCTCTAGTTGGGGCTTGGACAACATATGGACCACGATAGGGAAGTTGTAGTGATCCTCCTTGTGTTTATTAAAAATACTAAATCTGTGAAATGTTCTATTGATACCTTCTGACCGATGCTTTTATCATGTTGTTTTTTGCTTGCCACAAACCCTCTTTTTTCAACTCTTTGAGGACAGATTTGGTGAATAATAAAAATACTTCCAGGAGATGTTTAACATTATCCAATCGAATGTCAAAAATCTTTCTTGCAGTTGGCGTTGGATAAGTACACCAAGAGCGGGGGTCTTGGCACTACTCCATGGAGAATAAGAAGAGAAAGAAAAAATTTATAGATGAGCACTAGAGAAAGAATTTAAATGATATGTGCAGTTTAGTACTTTTTTATTACTATAAGACATATGTTATACACATAAACATCACATACAGGGATTCTAAGTTTTGAAATTATTACCTTTACACGGAAGTTGCGAATTGTTTGAGCATTAATGTTTGGGACGGGGTTCACCTATAAATATTTAGCTAAAATGACTCTACTAGCTATTAGGTACATTGCAAATCTCCGTTTAACAACATTCATTTTATGGCATGGGAGCTGTCACTAACTATTCAGAAAATGTATGGAAATAAGTGTTGACGGAGGAATATTTTCAGCCAAAAATGTGTTTGGCATAGGACTAGTTCATATTTCGACGAAGATATGAAGCGTAAATTTTTGGACATTAATTTTGTACAAGAAGCGGCAAGTTTTCAAAAAACTGCAAATTCGCGCACTCACTCTAGCGTTGTATATACCCTTGATGGCGCACCCTATACACATAATTTGGTATGCATCAAGTCAATAGTTATGGAGATAAGTTTTGTTTTTGGTACAAGTACAAACATCTTTATATGGATTTTACACGGTATTTTAATCTCCAGTACTATTGAACTGCATAACACTACCCCATTATGGATTACCAGGAATTTTTAGAAGCCACTTGAGTAATATGTTTGACGTCACTTGCGGTCAATTTTTAGCCTGAGAGACTATTCCAGAGTCAGGTACATGATTACACCCGTGAGCACATCCCATGTGCACCCTTGCGCGCTGGAATGCAACCCTTTTTCGCTATCACTATTGATGCGACTTTTTTTGCATCCCTAAAGAGGGAAGGAGGCTCCAGGGATTTCCCTCTAGAGTAACATGACTGCTCGTCATGACTTGCCTCGTGACTTACTAGTTCACGATAAGGCCTACTCCTTACGGTTGACGAATTCTACAAATTACTGAAATTTGGGCACCCGAGTTCTGAGACTCCATTTCCCTAAAATAAAAGACGTTTTTTTTTCTCTATAGTTTTCAACAATTATCTTAGCTTTTATTTCTTTATCGCGCTATAGCCTGT
>CM051276.1:963762-1077254 GCA_027921565.1 Artemia sinica
TGAAAAAATTTTAAGTAAGTAGCAAATTTTTCTGGGAATTCGCCTTTGTATGGATTGCATAAACAAAAAAGACATTTCATTTCAAGTATAATCTGTGACCAAAATTCTAAGTAAGAGTAACAAACTCTTTATTGTTTTCACGCTCTTAGATACACGATGACAGAAATTTTCATTCGAGAAATTAGTCGAAAAACATTCTAAGTAATATTATACATCTCTTTCTTGAAGTCCCTTTCTTGGATGCACAATACGGAAAATTTCATTCAAGGAGAAAATTATGAAAAATATTTGTAAGTAAGTAACAAACTCTTTATTCGATTTCACCTATTGGATACACCAAATGAAAGGATACTTCATTCAAGAAAATTATGAAGAAATCTAAGTAAAGTGGCAAAACTTTTTATGTCTTTCACATTTGGATATACAATATGGAACCATTTCCATTCAATAAATTATGGAAAAAAATTGTAAGTAAGTAACAAAACTCTTTCTTGAAGTCCATCTTCGGCTACACAAAGCAGAAAAATTCATTTAAGAAGTTATGGAAAAAAAATTGTAAGTAAGTAAGTAACAAATCTTTTTTGATATTCGCCTCTGGATAAACCAAATAATTGACATTTTATTCAAGAAAATGATGGACAAAAATTCTAAGCTAAAGTAACAATAACTATTTCTTGATTTTGCCGTCAGGATGCACAATACCAGAAATTTAATTCAGGAAAAATGTAATGAAAAAAAAAATTCGCAAACAAACTCTTTCTGAACTCGCTTGCTGGACAGACAGTACAGCAATCAGTCAAGAAATTATGAAAAAAGTCGTAAGTAAGAAACAAACTCTTTCTTGGAATTCCCTCCTGGATACACAATAAGACTATTTCATGTCAAGGAAATTATTAAAAAATTGTAAGTAAAGGTAAACAAAACTCTTTCTTGGAATACATCCTTTTGTAGATACACAATACGGAAATTTCATTCAAAAAACTATGAAAAAACAAGGTTAAGTAAGCTAACCAAAACGTCTTTCGTGAACTTCACATCTGGGGCACACAATACGAAAAAATTCGTTCGAAGAAATGTAGCGAAAGATGTTTGTCGTAAGTAAAGTAACGGAAATCTTTCTTGAATTTAACTCATGGTATACACAATACAGAAATTTTATTCAAGAAATTGATGAAAAACATTGTAAGTAAGTAACAAACTCATTGGATACATCAACTAACATTCATAAGATCCACAAGCTTTCATGTTATTTTTTACTTAGGCAGCATTTTGACCGTTTGGAATTTAGGTTAGACCGGGTATAGATGGCATCACACCCGCTCAGACACACACTCATAGTGAGAGAAACATCGCAAAAAGTTGGGTAAGTCCAGGTGCACTTAGAGTGGCCCCCCCACTCTCAACCGTGAACCTGAAATTAACCCAATTTTTGCCAACTTTGTGTACCCAAAGGTGAATGCTAAGAAAGATTTTGTTACTTACTTACATTTTTTTTTTATTTCTTGAATGAAATTGTCTGGTTATTGTGTATCCAGGAGGAGAATTCAAGAAAGAGTTTGTTGAGCGTACTTGTAATTTTTTCATAAGTGCTGTGAATGAAATTTCCCCGTATTGTATATCCCAGAGGTTGTATCAAGAAAGAGTTTTGTTACTACTTACAATTTTTTTATAATTTTCTGAATGAAATATCTCTATTGTGGATCCAGGGGGGAGGAGAATTAAAAGGAAAGAGGTTCTGTTACACTTACAATTTTTTCACAATTTCTTAAGGAAATTGCTTGTGTTAGCCTCGTCCAGGACATACAAAATATTAACAGCCACAGCGAGCCTTCATAACAAAAAAAAGCGAGTTCAAGAGAAAGAGTTTTTTGTTGCAATTTTTTTCATTATTTCCTGAATTAAATTTCGACATTTTCCATCCAGACTTCAAATTCAAGAAAGAGCATTGTCTACCCTTACTTAGAGTTTTTTCATTAATTTCTTGAAATATGAAATGTCTTTGTTATCCAAGAGGCGAACTTCAAAGAAAGGGAATTTGTTATTACTCACTTACTTTACAATTTTTTCATAATTTCTCAAAATGAACGTTTCTGCATTGCTGTATCCAAGAGGTGACTTCAAAGGAAAGAGTTTTTTTTACTTGCGATTTTTCATAATTTACTGATAGAAGAAAATATCCGGTACTGCGTATCCAAGAGGTGAAAAACAATAAAGACGTTTGATACCTACTTGCAATTTTTTCTATAATTTCTTTGAATGAAACTATCGGTTATTGTGTTTCAAAGAGCGTGAAATCAATAAAGAGTTTGTTACTTAATACAATAGTTTCATTAATTTCTTTGAATTGAAATTTCTGGTATTCTGCACCCAAGAGCCGGGGGGACTTTCAAAAAGAGATCTGTTTATTTTACTGTAGTATAGTTTAATAAGTTATTTGACAAGACAATGTCTACATCGTGGATTCACAAGACGTGAATTAGCAATAAAGAGTGTTGTCACTTACGGTGAAGTGTTTACCTTCTAATTTCTTGAATGAAATTGTCTTTTTTCTTGGTTATACAGTGAAGGCGGAAATTCAAGAAAAGAATGGCCACTACTTAAAAATAATTGCTTCATATATTTCTTGAAAATGGAAAGTTCCAGTTATTTGGTCATCACTCCATCGAGAGGGGGACTTCAAAGATTAAGACTAGTCTTTTGTTTTTTCACTTCTTACCAGTGGTTTCCTATAATTGTCCTGAATTAATATTTCTGTTAATGTTGGGTCCTTTACTCCTAAACGCGTGAATTCAAAGGAAATTAGGTTCTGTCAACCTGACTGACTTTAAATTTTTTGACCATAATTCTTAAATGAACATTATGTCTGTCGGGCATTGCGTATCTCAAGAGCATGGGAAACCTTCAAGATAAGAAGTTCTGTTACTGTACTTATCAAATATTTTTCATAATTGCCGTTGAATGAAATTCTGTTATTCTGTGTTAATCCCAAGAGGGCGACTTCAAGAAAGAGATTGGTTCTTACGTAGAAATGTTTTTCATTAATTTCTTGCATAATGAAAAATTTCTGGTATTGCGGCATGCAAAACTGCCTAAATTCAAGATAAAGAGTTTCGTTTACCTTCTTACTTAGAATCATTTTGTCCAATTTTCTTGAATAATGAAATGTCTTTGTTTGTGATCACAGACAGGCCAGGCGGAATTCAAGATAAGAAGACAGGTGCGACTGACTTTAGAATTTTCTTTTCCATAATGTTCTTAAATGAAATTCCTGCATTGTGAGTATCCAAGATTCGGTTTTAGGGCTTTCAACGGACTAAGAGTTTTGTTACTTACTTAAATTTTTTAGTTCATAACGGTCCAGAATTAGGTTCTGCATCTTGTGCATCCCAAAAACGGTGAAGTCAAGCTAGAAAGTAGTTCTTGTTACGTCTGCCCTTTAGAATTCTTTTGTCATAATTTCCTGAAAATTTAAAATATCTGTTTCATTGTGCATCCAAACACGTGTGAATTTTCAAGAAAGACTGTTTTCGGTAAGTTGCTTTAGAATAGTTTTTCATTTTTTTTTAATATAGGTTTCTTGATAATTTCGAAAATATTCGTTGCCCATCGTGTATCTAAGACGTGGAAAAAATCAATTAAAGGAATTTTGTGTACTTACTTAAAAGCTGTCTTAATTTCTTGAATTGAAATGTTCTTTTTTGTCTTTATACAGCTAGCTGTGAACTTCAAGAATAATGAATTTGGTGCCTAGCCTTTACTTGACCAAAGTTTTTAAATAATTGCTTTAAATGGAAATTTCTGCATGGCTTTGGTATCCCAAGATCCTGTCTCACCGGGACAAGTTAATTGGGATAAGAGGTGGTATCTTTTTACCTTACTTACAATTTGTTTTCAATAGTTTCCTGAATTACATTCCTGTATCTGTACATCCAAAACGGTGAAGTCAAGAAGAGTTTGTAAACTCTTACTATTAGAATTATTTTTCATAATTTCCGGATAGTAAATTTATGTATTGTGCATCCTCCAAACTTGTGCCGAATTAAACGAAAGAGTTTTGTTACTCTTACTTAGAATTTTGTCATAATTTTTCTTGAATGAAATGTCCCTCTTTGTGGTTATCCACTTGGTGGCGAATTCAAGGAAGAATTGTTACTTTACTATCTACTTTGACATTACAATTTTTTCATTAATTTCTTAAATGATAGTTTATGGGCATGTGTATCCAAGAGGTGACTTCAATGAAATGAGTTGTTAATGACTATTTTAGGAATTTTGTCATAATTCTCTTGAATAAAATTGTCTTCTCTTTTTTATTTAATCCATTTGGAGGCGAAATCAAGAAAGAATTTTGCTAACTTAGTTTACCGAATCTTTTGCATTAATTTCTTAAAGAAAACTTTCTGCATTGTTTATCCCAAGAGTCGTGACTCAAGTATAAGCGAGTAAGTTTGTGACTTGTAGTACAGGAGTCCAGGTAAGTGTTGAATTGTCATCGTTTTGTTACGTACTTACACATTTTTTCTAATAGTTCCGTAATTTTAAATCCTGACGCAAGTGGTGGGGGAGAAGGAGAGGTGGGAAGCAAGGAAGAAAGGAGTGGGGTAGAAATGAGCGGATGACAGAGGTTTGAAAGAATGGGACCCCCCGAATGCACAAAAAAACGGAGAGGGGAGGAAAGACAAGGGATTCAGTTGCGCAATACCATTGAAAGCAGGGGGGAAAGGTTTCTGGAGACCATGAGTTGTCGTGTCTGAAAAGAGATGCATGGGTGAAAAAACGGTGTTCGCTACAGCTACAGATGACGGCGAACGTCCAAGGGAACATCGCGAATGGATCGGTGTTTGAGAGGGTAAGAAGGAGTGCGAAGTACAAAGAATGGACACGCCGAGAACAAAACGGGGGGTAAAGGCCAGAGGAGAGGGGGAATGAAAATAAGGACAGGGGAAAAGATGAAGACCAAAAAGGAGAGGACGGAGACAGTGATTAATAAGACAGTAGGTAGAAAAGTGTTGGAACCATGTGAGTGATAGCGGAGGTAAGGAAATTGACGTGGCAGACAAGAGTGTCTGCGCTTGGAGGTGGAAGATATGGTCTTTCTCGGGAGCGCACAGGAATCAGTCGAGAAGAAGTAAGGTAGGACCTTTGTTAGGCGGCAGACCACAAGATTGTAAGGGACGACGTGGGGTCGTTGTCCACCAAAAAGGGTCAATATGATGCGGGGATGGGGGGGGAGAAGTTGGATTCAGGAACGGTCGGGATGACACAATCGGGATAGCAGTCATCAGGTTCAGGAAGCGTTTGCAGGCACACGTGTGGGGTGGTAAATCGAGGCAGAGTGGAGAGGCCGTCAGGGAGTAGGTGAGACGAGGGCCATGGGTATTGGGGAAAGGCACAGATGGCAAGGTGCCTATTGACAATGATGGATGGTGACAAAACTAGTGGGAAACAGGGCGGTGAAGGCATCCGGGTTAGGGGAAAAGTGCATAGTGGTGGTATGATATGGTTAGGAGAATGAGGTAGGCCCGGTACGTGCATTTTTGGACATACGTCCGTTGAAAGGCGAAGACACGAAAAGATGGTCCGATAGGATAGTATCAGTAGTGGAACGGGGTACCTGCCAACACGAAGAAAGGGATGGTGTCATGATACCATGAGCATGAGAAAACGAAGGTTATTGTGTATAGGTGATGGTGGCAGTCGTCGGTGAAGTGGAAAGCAGCGATGGTCAGTAGAAAGCCACAGCTCCGGCAGATACAATGCCAAACCGTAAAAACGAAAGGGAAGTTGTTTTGCCGGGCAATCCAAAGTAAAGTAGGGGCGGAGTCACCTACGGGTCACTCAGGATCAAGGACACCGCCTCGATATGCAGCGAGGGCGCCCTTGAACATGTTGCTTACCATTTGGACGAGAGGGGGATTCGCAGGGTCTGATAACCAGCAAGAAAGTAACCAGGGGGAAAGCCGCATGCGTGGTCTTCTTGAGCAAAGCTATAGAGTAGAATTTTAAAGGAAATAAGCATATTTCATATCATTTTAAGATACGTGAAAAAAAAGTGGAATCATTTCTAAGTCAAAAAAGTTTAGTCCAATAAAAAAAGTTCTACTACAAATAATATTTTTCTAATAGTGAAAAGTCACGACTAACATTTACTATATCATTTCATTTTGAATTTGAAAAATATTAAATTGTAAGTTTTTTTTTCTGTTTTAAGTTATGTTCTGTCATTCTAAGAGATGTAAAAAAGAAATTGAAAAATATATCATGTTAAAAAAAATAATAAAAAAAAGGTTTAAATAAACTCTGCGTTATGGTGCTATGGATCTTGATGGTTAATACTCATACATTACCTCACTACTTGTATTTGTAAGGATTTCTACGGATGTTTCTGAATTACTTATTAAAATTCTTTTTCTTGCCAAGCTACATTCCTCTCTTAGCTCAACTTTTTAGTATACTATAACTTACACCATATTTTATATTTGACAACACTGTTCAACTCCAATCGCAACTGCTCTACCCTTTTTCGCAAATAGAGTTAGGCTTTTACGCCAAAATGATATAAAGCAGTTCAAGCTATTGAATTACCTTGTACCAATGTCTCTTGTAGGCGTCAAATCTATTAGGTATCTGAGCAAGTCTTTGAATTGATGCTACATTCCATTCCTCATCTTTAATTACCCCGGACGCCCATTCTTAACAACGAAGTTTAATTTGACTATGAAGCTACAAGCTAATTACCCTTTTCAAAAACATTAGTTGTTAACTACACCCAGATTCTTGTATATCCTCTAAACCAGTCTGATATACATTATCCAATCACGTCCATAGTTCAAAACGTTGTTTGAATCGCTTGATCGGAAAGGTACCAAGGAACGTGCTGCAAGCAAATAGCATGGTAAGGAACATAAACCCATAGAAAATGGAACATAGGTGCGAGGGGCAATCACTCTCTTTGAAAAGGTATATAGGTCTCTGCAAATAAGCATGAGTAAGGAACATAAAAACCATAGAAATGAAACATAGCCCTATACTCACAGCAGGGTCTTATCTATGAGCTATGCACTAATTGGTTATATTTGCTTATAAACAGTTCATTTGTATAGTAACTTGCCTTGTACGATAATTAGTTATATGTTTAAATTATTTCCTTTTTTCTTCCATTTTATGTCCTTTCCACTCTCTCCCCCCCCCACTCACTGTCTTCAACCTGTCAGCAAAATACCCCCCCTTATGGGAAAAATAAAACTTTTTCGATCTGATTACAACAACAGTTCTATGAAATCCAAGCTACCAAAGTTTCTGAGGTTGTGCACAGATAGATTATTGTAGGTGTTGTATTTTCAGTGGGAGATGGCGTTTACCCCTCCCCGTTAAAATGCCTACACGGAAATCACCCCGGAAATACTTCCCCCAAACACAAGAAAAATATATCCCTTTGTATTCACCTTTTGTTATAACCCATAAGGTTTAATCGGTTGTAATGAATTACTGCATTGGGCAGGCTGGTGTTTACCCCTCCCCCAAAAAATATTTTTTTTTTCCCTTTCCATCTTTTTTTTCACCGGAAAACACAACCTGCGGAAAATAACCCAAAATTTTGATATGGATACTCAGGGAAAAGAGAAAAGGAATGAGAGGGGGCTGGTTGTCCTCTTGATCATTTTAACTCTCAAAAAAAAAAGAATTCGAAGTGTTCAATGTCATCAAAGAGTACAAAACGGAGTAACTTGCATCAGCTACATACCCTTTGCCACAAGGCGCTATGTTGACAAATGTGGCTATTTCAAAGTTTGATAGGAAGCATTTGGGGGAAAAAGAGGAGGGGAATGATTTCATTTTGATCACTTTCGACTCTTAAAAAGGGCCCAAGAAATTTCAATTCCCATTGAATTGAGCTCCTTAAAAGTTTATGCGACAAAATCTTCCATAAGAACTTTTATATTATGCTGACAATGGGGCAATAGCAGAGCTTATAGTGCTTTCTCTGAGGGATGCGGGGGAGGGGGGTTTTAAATCCAGGACCATTGTTATTTGACATTTTCAAATATTATGAGCCCCCCAAAATGACCCCCCAACTCAAAATTTTGATCAGAAGTGCTAGAAAACAAGGGTGTGTGAGGGGTGGCTTGTTGCCGGTCCGGTTACTTATTGACTTTTGAACATAGGGCTAGAACTTCAATTTTCGCATCAATGATCCCTCATTCTAGATTAGACCGATCAAAAACTTCTATCAAGCCTTATATTCCCCAGAAATAAAACTTAAAACCCGTACCCCAGACTCTGTGGGTCTGTGTTAAACCCCGGAGGCATTGCTATATAATCATTGGATGATTTTGGACAAAATGATTATCTCACAATTTCCATCCGATTCATTTGGCGAAGAAAAAGCCCGGGGGGGGGGGGCTTTTTGCCCTCCGATCATTTTTGACTCCTTAAAAGGAAACAAACTTCCAATTTCTAATAAAAAAGGCATCTCCGAAGTTTATTGCAAACACATTTTCCACAAAAAAGCCTATTATGTTCCGAGCATAACTTCAAAAACCTTGCCGTGGGCTAGAAAGGTTGTATCCGCCCCAAAAAAAAATATTGTGTAACTTTGAAATCTATTTTGAACAGATTGGCTATTTTCAAAACTTTGATAGGACGTATTGCGAAAAAAAGTGTGTGAAGAACGGGGGGGGCAGAGAGATGGTGACCCTCTGATCACTGTTGATTCCTAAATAGGGGACAGAAATTTTTATGTCCCCATCGGGTGAGCCTCCTCCACATTGATGCGACCCATACCATCCATAGAAACTTTATAAGCAATAATTAGCAGCTAAGCATAACTTACAGCCCTTTCTATAAAGACATAGGGGTTTCAAACCCAGCCACCGGAGTTAGTCCCGCGCGACATTTAGACCATGTTCACCAAAAGCTAACTCAAAATTTTAGTAGAAGTACTAAAGAAAAAGGGCGTGTGGGGGGTGGCTGGTTGCCCTATGATTTACTCTTGGGTTTTTTAGAAATGGAGCTAGGAACTTTTAATTCCATTTTACATTAGCTCCTCCAAGATAAATGCGACCCCCCCTTCTATCAAACCATATATGCTACATGTTATCCACTAGCTGCCGTTGGATCAGTTTTGATTCATAAAAGTGAAAATCATTTTCGAATTTCCAATCGAAATGCGCATACTCAAAAGTTTATGGGGCAGCCTTTTCATAGAAACCTCATATGTCCACGAGTTAACTTACAACCCTTTCCCCCCGGCCTCTGAAGTTATCAAGCCAAAGGCATTGTATTAATCTTAGGGACTATTTTTAAACGAAATGCTATCTCAAATTTTGGTCAAATGGAATTTTGAAGAAAACAGGGCAGTAGGGGGCATGGTGTTTTCTGATCCACTTTTGACTATTAATTACTGACAGCATTCAAATTGTTTTTTTCTACATTCTCACAGGGACATTGGCTCTGTGAGACTGAAAAAGAGTAAGGGAATCGGAGTTTTACTCGTTTGAGATGCAAGGACTCAAAGTTTAATATTCAGGAAATAAAAAGATAATTATAATCTGCCAAGATAGATTTGGCGTATATATCAGTGTCCCGACTATTCAAGACCAAATAGAGAAACGTAAGATTGGCCCCCGATAAAAGTAAATCATCTATACCAATGCAAATTGCAATTTTAGTGGAGCGAAATTCAGTATTCGCTTCAAACTGACCGATTAGCACCAAAAAGGAAATAAATGACAATTTTTATATAACTAAATTTATGATTACTGGATAATAACACGCAAATGTTCAAGGAATTTACGCGAGTCTGGGTTGATTTAAAGACAAACAATGGATCCCAGGCTAAAGCAAACGCCGCTTAAAAGATCTAAAAAGAATTAAAAATGTCATTAAAGCCTTAAAGAATTAAAAATTTCCTGCAGCAATTACATTTTTTTTCAATGACTTAACTGACGATATCTGTTACAATTACCTGCCGTCTAATAATAAATGGGACTGTATACATTGACCAGTCACCACAATGAAAATGATATTAAGATCGTCTAAGGAGAGATTCCCCGACTTAATGGCACTTCTTAAGCAAAGCCGCAATGTCATTTCAGGCATTTTTAAATTGTAAATGATTCATAGAATAATCAAAACAGTTCGTGGTAACGAACTGTAAGTAAGGAGCGACCCTGCTCAATGGAACCGAAACCTCCTTAGAAAAAACGGGTTTTGATACCAATAGATCATCAAAAGAATTAGATTTCAATGCTGAATTAAAATAAAACTGTTCATCAAGTGTAGTCCTACCCATAAAAAGTTAAGCGCCTGAGAAATTTGGCTGATTTGAAAAAAAGGGGAAAGACCTCCTAAAAGGTTAGCGAATCTAATGAAATCACAGACATATTCAGAGTAACCAGAGAACCTACTGTAGAGGTTTCAAGCTCCTGTCACAAAAAAAGTGGAATTTTGCATTTTTTGCCAGAAGAAAGATCACGGATGCGTGTTTCTTTTATTTTTGTATGTATTTATTTTTTCCCAGAGGTGAAACGTATCGGACCCAGTGGTCGAGAATATCGGGAGACTCATTGGAACGGAAATTAAAATGCTAAGTGTGCCCTTTTTAAAGCGGGAACTAACAAATAGAGGGCACCTAGGCCCCATTCCAAGCTCTTTTTTTCCCCAAAGTACCGATCAAAATTTGAGTATAAGCATTTGTTCAGCATGGTGAAAAATATAATAAGTATGCCTATAGGATGGACTTAATCCTCCGAAGTCCCGGGGGGACGGGGGGCCTGAAAGTTATGAACTATACCCAATGTTAACATAAATAGTATTGGTATAGTGAAATCTACAGAGTTTCAGAGGGATTTTTCTAGTATAGGGGGGGGTGGGGTGGGGTCGGGGTGATTTGGGAAGACCTTTCATGAAGGAAAGTTTTCATGGGAGGAAGGGGACATTGCGATGAAGGTAGGGCCGCCGGATTTTCCCAGCATTAGTAAAGAAAAAGCATCAGAAAATTAAATATAAAAAAACAAAGTTTTTCAACTGAAAGTAAGGAGCAACATCCAAACTTTAAAAAACTACTAACAGAAACTAATTACGTATCTGATATTGGTACGCCCCCTAGTCCACTTACCTCTCGCTCTTTAAGCCAAAGCTTTTTTTAGTACTTTCATAAGAGCTAATTGCGATTCTAATTAACGGCCTTTGTGATTAAGGGGTCTCATCTATTTTTAGAGAATTGGAAACCAAAGTTATCACACTTTAGCTTTAAATAGCGAAGGTATTGAGTTGGGGCGATAGCCCCTTAATATACGTATGAAAAATCTATGCATGTCTATAGAAGCGAGATCGTCATTTAAGTTTAATTCGTAAGTTACGTAGATTATATTTATGACTAATAAAAACGTTACGCAAATAAGATTTAAATGCAAGTTTACGGAGAAAAGCCTTTAACGCAAATAAAAGTAAAATTAATTTGCAAATTTTGTTTAATTATTCATTGTACGGTGGGCCAAAATTAAAACGTGGCAATTAATTCAATAGACGATCAAAAACATTAAATAAAAAAAAACTGTTTTTTTACAGCTGAAAAGTAAGTGAACGACTTTAAAACTTACAACGAACATAAATTATTCAGTATATGAAAAGGGGCTGTCCCTCCTCAACGACTCGCTCTTTACGGCTAAAGTTTGACTTTCCTCACAACTCTTTTTTTAACAATAAAAACTTAGTGAAAGAGCGAGGTGTTGAGGAGGGTGACAAGCACCTTTCATATACGGAATAATTTCTGTTCGTTTTACGTTTTAATGTTGTTCCTACTTTCAGTTAAAAAAACTTGTTTTTTGTATTAATAATTTAATTAACAGTCAGGTTAATCAATACACAACTCAGTATAGGTTTTTTGTCGGGGGGGGGGGGGGGGGGCTATTTTAAAAATTGCTGATAATCTACAAATTATCGAAAGTTTAAGAAACTGCAGGTAAAATGATAAAATCTTGAAGTTTTTAATGGAGTGAGATGCCATACGCGAGTGAGGACTAGTCTATATAACAAAAATATACTTCTTTTTTTTTTATGTTGGTTTAAGCTTATCCGATAAAACTCAAAAATAGTTCACTTTGCAAAAAATACTTAAAAAGCTTGATAATGCACAAAGTTGATTTTCTTAGCTGAGGGAGCCCACGACTTAGATTAAAAAAAACCCTCGGAAAGATTTGGAAAAAATACAAGGGACTATATTAGGGATCGTAAAAATCGACACATTAGGATATGGGATATGGATTAGGATATAGAGATTAGGATTTAGAACCAGACCCCCTTCTTCTTTGCAAATGCTTAGAAGTAATCAGATGTTACTCAAATAAACAGCAATGATGGATTAGGTCAAAACATTTGGCAAACTTGTAGAAGATTGGCTATTTGCCAAATCGGTGAAGTTTTGACTTGGTGATGAAAACTCTCTGGAAAAGATTGCCAGTCCTCCTCAGGGCACACTCTCGGGCTATTCTCAAGTATTTACCCAACCCTCTCCGTTCATAGTTCTTGAGCGGAGTCGATATTGGCCCTTACTTAGACTAAGTAAGAATATACTTTAATGACGGTTTAATTGTGTATAAGCCTTTACCTTTATTAATATAGAGTTTAACATTCGCACTATCTGATATAAACCGTCACACATTAATTTAATTACACAAATACTCGGGTTCGCATGGCACTGCAAAGAAATGCACCCGCATGGCACCCGCAAGAAACAAACTAGGATATACATAGATAGATTTATTTTTCATTTAAAATACAAAAAAGTTTAAGTTTTTCAACTTAAAGTAATCACCAGCATTAAAACTAATATCAACACATATTATTTACACATGAGGGACTGACCTCTCTCAACACCTCACACGTTATTCTACAGCTTTTGTGTACTTTAAAAAAGCTTCTTATTCCTGTTTCAATGACCTTGTGTAAAAGCAGTTGTTCTCAAGGAATTGGGAACACTCATCTTTAGTGTAAAGAGCAGGGAGTTTAGGAGGAGGCAGTCCTCCTCAGTCCTGTGTGGTTTCTGGTTGCTTTTAAGTTTTAATGTTGCTCCTTACTTTAAGTTGTAAAAACTTGTTTCATTTTAATTTATGATCGTTTTTTAAAGATGCCAAGGCCTAACCAAGATATGATGTGGGCTACTGGCCCCATAAACCTCGATTTCTTGTTGTTAAACAGGCAATAAATTATAGATTGAAGGGTAGAAAATTTATTCGTTTTTTCAGGTTTCTGTTTAGGTATTAAAAATGTTTAAAACTGTGATGGCAATTTTGAGTAAAAAATTGATTTATTTAGTCAAAATTTCGATAGGACAGACTAAGTTTTTTTTGAATAATATCTTAATAATATTTATGATTCAGAATTTTGGATGGACAGAAGGGGGTATATTGTTTCATATGTACGGAAAATTTGGCAGAAATTGGATCGTCTACATGACAGAAGCCATCACGATCTCCATAATACGTTTCTCTGATTGTTTAAATACACTGCATACATACATTAAAACCCATTAAGAAGAAGAAGAATTTATTGAAAAAAAAAAACATATCAACAAAAAATTATTGCTGCCTCCCTAAAAAAGTAAAGCTTGTCCGTGGGGGGTAGGTAGAGAAAACAAAATCCTTAAAAACAAAGAACACTTGGCCACCCGACACCACTAATACCATCAAACTAAACAATAAATACAAAATAATATCATATATTATACATCCTCTGGGAACATCATATCAACAAAACCCCCACAATAAATAAATCAATTATCAGTCAAAACTCATATTCAGCAAAAAGCAGTTCCTTAATGATTTTTCTACAGAATACTGGGGTCACCAATAGTCTTAATATCACTATTCAAACTATTCCATTTCCGCGTACCTCTATAAAGAACAGAAAAAAAACATGAACTGGAAGATATACCTCTAGGTACACAGAAGTCCGCGCTACCCTTCTTGTATCATGAGAATGAACAGAGATCTAATGGACAATAATCACAAAAACAACGAGGCTGAAAATCATCCTGCTGCAGTCCAAAATAAAAACACAATACATAGAATTCACGAAGGCCTGCCAGCCGGCAAAATTTTTAAATTTGGGTAAATTTCTCGAACAGACATACGTGGAGATATACCGGAAAAAAATTCTTACTGCATGATTTTTGTAGAACTCTTATTGGTTTTTAGGGTAGAAAGAAAAAGTAGAGAGCCAAAATACTTGAACAATAAAGTATATACGGTTGGTATTAAAGAAAATAAAGATGGCGAAGGACAGACTGGGGAAAACAATGTTGGAGTTAGTTTCTTCATTATACCGAGATTTCTTGCCAGAATTTTGCTAGTTTAAAGTAAACATGTTCCCTTAAAAGATAGAGTTTCATCTATTACAATCCCAAGGTATTTAAAAGACGCAGTCCGTTTTATAACACCATTGGGCATATCTAATTCCTTGATCCATGGGTAAAAGTTTGATGATCGCGAGAAAATAATAAAGTTAGACTTAGCCATGTTAATCCTTAATTCTATTTACCCTCAGCTATGCTGTAAAGTCTATTAACTGATTTCCTTCATGGAAATCTGTAGCAGCTCCGCTGTCTTAGCTGTGCTAGTGCCTGTTGTGTCATCAGCAAAAAGTGAAAACTGTTTTCATTAGTCGGGTTTACCGTTAGTTCATTTATTCCATAGCAAAAATTATTTAGACAATTTGGTAAATCATTAAATAAATATCAAGAATAATATAGGACCGAGAAACTGATCCTTGCGGAACACCTATTTCAATACACTTTTTTTCGGAAGAAGAATCATTTAGTTGGACATACTGATAACGATTACTTACAAAACTTCTTAAAAAATTTAATGATTTACCCCTCAAACCCATACACCTCACACTTCTTAAGTAGAAGTTCATGATCCACAGTGGTCGAAAGCTTTCATCAGATCTAAAAACATAGCACCTATTTTGAAACCTTTGTCTAATACATCATTAATAATAGTTGTCAAATAAATCATCGCCTGTTCCGTTGTCCTTTTTCTACGGAACCCAAATTGTGTCTCTACCAGTAACTTATGATCCTCAAAAACTCATAATTCTAATACTAAAACACTTCTCTAAAACACGGGAAATAATGGGTTAAAACAGATATCGGTCTATAGTTTCTCCTGGGTCGTTTTGAATACCACCCTTATGAATTGGGGTTATACGGGCAACTTTAAAAAAAAAGTCTGGGAATTTTCCTTGACGAAAACACTCATTAATTAACCCACATAAAACTTCAGTTATAACAGGAAAAATACATTTAAGTGTTTTTAGAGTAATATGATCGCTTCCAGATGAATTACTTACGCAACCATAAATATTTTTTTTAATTTCATCAACTGTTAGAAGTCTAAGGTGAAGAGACACATCAATGGGGGTCCCTCAGTAAGGACTCGGACGTTGGATCACCCCTATCAGGTACAACTGACGTAGCTAAATCAGACCAATATTCGAAAAATAACTCTGAAATTCATTGCATATGTCCTTTTCAGAATTCAAAGTTTTTCCCATTACACTAACTAATTCATCAGGTACACTATTTATTTTTAATCCAATCACTTCATTTATTAGTCCCCAGGTTTTCTTAGGGCATCCTTCGACCTCCTTAAACTTTTTCTCAAAATATTTCTTTTTTTCATTTCTTAAATTGTATTCAACCTATTTCGATAAACTTTATATAATTGCTTATTTTCTTGTGTCGGGTTAATTATTTGAGCTCTAAACAATTTATCTCTTACATTTATTTGCTTCAAAATCACAGGACTAATCCAAGGTTTTTTTTACTTGAGTGCTTTCTATTAAACGGTTTCAATATGACTACTTGACTTATCAAACTCTGCAACTTTTCATAAAATAAACAAATTTTGAATTAGCGTCCTGAACATCGCCTAGAACATCGTACCAATCCACCTTTTTTCTATATCATTTTAAGTTTTACCATCGTACTTTTACTGATCACTGGAATCCTTGATTTTTTTGCCATTAACCACCTTCGTGACAGTTCTAAAGCTAGCTGAAACTCCAAAGTGGTCAGATAACATCGTTGATAAAGACCTGGAAGACTCAAGGGTATATTAGAAAGGATGTTATCCAGAAGCTTAGCTGATGTTCCCGTAATTCTTGTAGGGATATTTAAAAAAGGATGAAACCCATTAGATAAACTTCTATTAATAAATTCAGTGCTAGCAGATGACTGATCTATAAGGTCAATATTAAAATCCCCCATAATAAACATGGCATAGAGTTAATTGGAAGTTTCATTAATTGTTCTTCAAATAGGTCCCATAAAGTCTTGGAGCAGGCTCTGTGGAGGTCTATATAACTACAACAATACAAAAATTCAAAATTCTCTCTAGCTATATGTAAAACAAAACACTCGCAAACTTTCTCTCTATATATTGTAAGATCTTCTCTATTGAAACCTTATAATCAGCCTGAATGTAAGCTGCTAGGCCTCCATGTTGGTAATACTCGCGATTCCTTACATATAAATTATAACCAGGGATATGTAGTAATTGCGAGTTATTATCATTTAACCCACGTTTCAGTACTAAAGCGATCACCTGAAAGACATAGTATTTATTAATTCTGATAAAAAATTATGCTCAGAATTCAATCCCTGACAATTCAAATGAAAAATGTTAAGGCCAAAATGGCCCCTATCACAATACAAGGGTAGTCCCCTTCTTTAAAAATATACCTTGATGGTTTCATTTGTGAAAATCTCTCAGTGGCATTAATATCGAATTTCTCTTTATACTTTCATTAATGGCTGGAAAAATCAACCCTTCGACTTTCAAGTTGCAGGACATTGCTGTTCCCAGGAGGAAAAACGATATCTCTAACCATCATCAATAAAAGTTAATGTATGTGACTGTAGAGGGGTTGCGGTGGCGAAAAAAATCATTATCTACTAAACATATATCTAGACCTAGATAAATACAAAAAAAAAACAACCAAAACATATTCCGGCAAAGCGGACATACAATTTAAAAAGCACATTATTGCAAGCTTCATGGCACAAGGCAAAACCATTCAAAAAGACATCAGCCCGCTACCACCCACTCAAAATATTTCACATAATATACATTTTATACATAATATACATAATTTCACATAATATACAAAATAATTTCACAAAATATTTCTCTACCAAGTTTTCATATATAAATTCTCAGCTATTGTAAAACAGCCGAAGGTCGTAAATTATTGTATATATAATTCTCAGCTATTCAGCTATTGTTGACACAGAAAAAACTGTTCTAATACAAGGAAGGACATCGGCCAGAAAGGTAAGGGCCGTCTTTAATTTCAGTTTTATTTACCAATTTACCAGTACAATGTCAGAGACTCTTAATTAACATTTTTACATCTTTAAAATAAAAATTAGTAAATGTCACATTAGTAAATGTGAAATCTGACATCCAGCTTTCTCTTAAAATCTGGATATTCTAGAAAAATTTGGAGCAGCTTGAACCTAGCATACTATTAGACGCAGTCAGGACTGGAAATATCAAGCCAGGGTGCAGAATAAATTTAGCATCCATTCAGTAACATCCGTATTACAGAATTCAACAGAATGGAATCAGCTCAGCTTCAACCAGATAAAACTTCTATCAGCTTCGCAATTATCTACCGGAGAATTGTTTTTCTGATTCAACCATAATGACTGAAATTTTCAGTCTCGTTTTGGGTTAAATCATTGCACAGAATCTTTGTGCATTATTGCTGGCAGTTTTTTTTCAAATCACCCAACTTCTTCTTTGACTAACTTTTTCTTCAATCATCCGATTATGTTTAAATTTTAAAAAGAGCACTGAGGTCTTACATATCTACACTGAGGACACTGACAAATCTTCCTTAAACAAGACGAAGTCAAAAGATATGCATAAAAAATAAAAAATAGGGAATGTATAATTGCTTAAAAATGTACACAAAAGGCATAGAGTATGACTGAACCAGATGTAAAAAAAAATTAGGTATTGGTTTTCCGATACCCGATCAAAATTTGGCTTTAGTGGATGTAGTCACTTTTACTTCCAGTCATTTATTTCGAGGAGGGCTAAAGAAATGAAAATAACAGGCTTAACTGTTTGAAAACATAAAAGAAATTAATTTTCATATTTCAAAGGCACTAACACCTTCCAGCTTCAGACCAATTTATCCACCACTAAATATTTTTTCCGAAAAAAAAGAAACAATAAAATAAAGATTGAGGTTGATTCCTAGAGTTACAAGTGGGCAAACTTTTCACACCGAAATTGGTAGCCTCTCCATAATGCCTAGTCAAAATTCAAAAAGAGAAACCCATTTTTGAGAGAAAATCGCATAGAACAATCCGAGCTGCTGCCCATAATAATATAGTAAAATGGAAATTGACAACTACCAGCCATGCACATTCAAAATCAGTTTCATCCTTCAATCAAATTTCCAAAAAGACCACCCCCCTCTTATATCTAAGCACCCGATATCCTTAACCGTTATCCAAAAAAAATGTAAATTTGATTTCCCAGTCGATCTCTTCTACCTTCTGTCCTACTTCGTTATAAGTAAATGGTATTAGATGGATGTCGCTAAGTCTTCTGTTTTGCTAAATAGATTCCAACTGCCGTTTTCTGTCTTACTTCTATAGACACTGTTCTTCTTTTTTGAAGTTTCACTCTTTCACATCGCGACGAGGCTTTTTGAACCTAAATAAGTGCACAATTTTGATTAAACTATCGCAGCTTATTAGTTAATTCAAATACAATAACAGACATTTACAGTGAAACAAGTGCTCCCTTAAAGTATAGTTCAGTAAACTTAAAACTCACTAATTTGAATTGCACCCTGACTATGCAACATACAATTTATATTTCCAACGCATTGAGATTCACAGTCTAAAACCAAGCAGTAGAAGGTTTATTTGAATTTTTGTGGGTAAGATTTACCTTGATTCGCAAAGAAAGTTTTTGCTTAGCAAAGGGTTCTGTTCCCAACGTTAAAATGTAGGTAATTAATTGTAATGCGATGTGTTTAATAAAAAACATAATTCGTTTGTTTTGTTTTCACGGCATCCAACATGAATACTAATTATGCTACAGAGGTAAGCGAAATTTTTCACTTGATTAATCTTCTCTTCATCCAACATCACCTGTTCAGCTTTACTTTTTCCAAGCGTAAGTGGACATCTCTTTTCTAACTAAACACCTTACTTGTTTCAAAACCAAACATTATAACAAAAATTGATGGGGTTTCCTTCTAATCATTAATGGTGGAGCAAAAACGCACATTTACTATGCATACATGATATTATACTACGGAATACTGTGTTGACACTCAGAGGGGGGAATCTTCAAAACAAAATGAATTCAAGTGTCAAATCTTTAGTAAAAATCATGACCGGTAAGAGTTCAATGTAAACAGAAAAAATCAAGCATTTAAATGTTTAGTAAATTATGAGTTCTACCAAATCAAAAACAACCGTAGGTTAAGACAACTGGCACAGTATGCCTTGCTAAGGCTTTTTTTGTCCAAAGTAAACACACCTCTTTAAAAAAAATTGAGGCATATGACACAAAATATTTTGTATCACATTAGTCCTAATATGTTGGATTTTTTTCTAATATTTATCTTTTTTTATTTGCATACCATATTTTAGTGGACTTTGCAGAATTTTTTTTAATTTACTCATAATCATTCAAATATGCTGATGCTCTTACTATTCCGATCGTGGGGTATTGAGTATCTTAATATGGTGGTAGGTGAGTTAAGAGATAAGTTACTGAAAAAAGTCATGAATATGATTTTTGAAAAGGGGGAAGTACCTACCAATGAAATAGCTTCATAAAAAAGAAAAAATAAGAACGAGAAAGTAATTCCAAAGGCATTAGCCAGCTTTCTGTAGGAAGTAAATTACTTCGTATGACGATACTTATTAGACTTAGAGACATTGTAAATAATATTTTCAGAGAAGAAGGGTGTGGTTTTCGGAAAGGTTGAGGATACCTATCAAATTTTAGCTCTTATAGTTTAATAATAAAGAAATGCCAGAGTCATCAAGCGGTCGTAGTCCTCAGTTTTATAGATTAATAGGAGCTGTTTTAGTCTTTTGATAGAAGACCTTTAGCGAAAATCTTATGGTATAAAGTCCTCTAGGAAGTAAAGTTACAGTAAAGATGTAAAAATCTCCTAAACTTAGACTTAGCTGATGATTTAAGTATCCTAGTTTAAAAATCTTAACAAAATAAATTAACTTTGTTAAGATTGTAAGATTTGTTAAGATAGAGGTTTTGTGTGGACTCAGGGTGCTAGAATTGGTTTGAAAATTGATATTATGAAGGCTAAGTTGCTAAAACTAGGAATGAAATGAAAGTGAAAAGGTGATGTTTGGAAACGAAAAGACTGATGAAGTGAACATCTTGACTTACCTAGATAGTATTATCAATAAAGTAAGTGGGTGCAGTGAGAACTCTAAAATTAGAGTTGTAAAGGCCCATTGTGTTTTTTTCCGAATTTGAAATAGTTTGGAATAATAAGAAAAAAAAGCCTGCATACTAAGTTTAGAATGTTGGAAGCTATGCAATGAAAGAGGTCAAGTATGGTTCTGAAGCACAGCCACTCTGAAAAAACGAAAAAGGAGTTTGCGGAAGATGTGTTCCAGAGAAAACTGCATACGGATTATTTTGGACCCCCCAACTGACTTTAGGTCAAATAGCAAGGATGTTCGAAAATATGGTCCTATCCCTCTAACTAGGGCTATAATAAGAGAAAAGATGAGATGCCTAGGACACGATTTTTAGATGAACGATGACAGATATGGAGGCCTTGAAAAATGGGATGGAGGAGGATTGGGCGTAGCTACCTTGGCTTCAAGCGGTTTGGTGATGTAGTGAGTTTTTAGTAGTAGCGGTATGCTCACCCAATGGACAATGATTGAAAACCTTTCATTCTTCTTCCACAGAACGTTTCTTGGCATTTTCAGCCTTTCTCTTTAATATAGCCCTAGAAAGCAGGATAAGACCACGTTTTCATAAGCCTTACTTCTTGAAATACTGTTATTAAGACAAGTATACCAGAGCCCCTGACAATTCTTCTGGAAACATCTAACAAATCCTTCGTCTTTTCGGAGCACCCAAGCTTCAGAACCACACTTGAATGCAGTCATCCCTCATGTAGCTTTTATTATTCAGATCTAGTTCGTATGAATCATCCTCCTATTCTCCAAAACTAATATAGTAGTAAAAAGTCGTTCAGGGCCTTGGCTATTCTACTTTTAACGCTTTCACATCATCTGCCGTCTTCACAAATAATACTACCTAGTAAGTAAAACTCCCAGTCGAAACGTCCAATTTTTGCAATTCTGAAATCTGAAAACTCCGAAAAATAAGTGATTATAATAAATTTTCCTCAACGCCACTCAAACCAAGGCTTTCCTCAAGCCTTTACCGCGTTCTTTAGATACCAGCCCATCAAGATGGCCAATATAAAAAGGTAATAGAATACAACCGTGTATAACTCCGATTTATTTTCAAAACAAACTACTAGCCTCATTTCCTACCTTAACACAACAATTTGTTTTCGTGCATAGCCTTATCACTTCGATGCATTTGTCGGGTACCCCATACAGGATACAGGACCTTCTCTAAAAATTTCGGCTGAATCAATGCTCATTCTTAATTTATAAAAATAAGTAATAAAGGGTCTGCTGACTCATTTGCCTTTTAATTATTTTATCGCAAAGTCAAATTTTGGATCGACAAGTCTTCTCCCCAACCTAGAATCGAAGTGTTCTTCTCTTAATACCTTATCTGCAAATTTCGAAGTAAAAAAAAAATGTCATCATACATAGTAGGTTGCTTCCTACAGAAAAAGTTAATGAAAGCTACAGAAAGCTACAATTACCAAAATCCTTTTGATTTTTTTTTTCAGAAATTAAAACAAAATTTCTAAAAACAAGTTTTTTCAGGAAAGTAAAAAACCATAGAAATTTAAGAACATTAAAAGAATTAATGCAATAATTCAAACTCAAACGACCTAAAATTACAATTAAATAATAAAATAAAACCTACAACAAACAGAAATTAAATAACAAACAATCATAGCAAAACATAGAGATATAGGTAATAATATAAATACGAAAATAAATTTTAAAACCAGTCACAAAATTAAATTGGATATTCAAGTCAAACTTAAAAGGAAACAAAAGTTCAGTATTTGGCTACTGCCTCTTCTACTCTGGGTTTTATTACGTCGTTAAATAAAAAAAAACGCTTTATTTTTTTTACTGAAAGTAGGGAGCGACATGAAAACTTATAACTAACAGAAATTATTCCGTATATGAAAGAGGCTGTCCCCTCCTCAACACCTCGCTTTTTACGCTAAAGTTTGACTTTGTCACAACTCTAATTTTAAAACAATAAAACTTTAGCGTAAAGAGTGAAGCGTTGAGTAGAGCACAGCCCCTTTCATATACGAAATAATTTCTGTTCGTTTTAAGTTTGAATGTCGCTTTTTACTTGCAGTTGAAAAAAACTTCTTCTTTTTTATTTAATTTCGGAACGTTTATCAACTAATACAGGTTGAAAAAAAAAAAAAAATTTGGCTCACCGTAAAAATAAAATAAAAACAAAATTTGTACATTAATTTTGGCAGATTTATTCCGTATATGAAGGGTTGCATCTTCCTCAATACCTGCTCTTTACGCTAAAGCTGTTAGCACTTTTAAAAAAAAGCTTCCTATTCGAATTAAACTTCCCCTGTATTTCAGTAGACACTCTTAAAAAATTGGACAAGATAGTCTAACTTAGCGTAAAGAGCAAGGTATGGAGGAGGGGGCAACCCTTCGTATGTGGAAAAATTTCTGTTCGTTTTTCAAATAATGCCGATAAATCTGGCTCACCCTCTATTAAATATACCCCTCCCTCTCACAGAAGACTCCTCCTTGGAAATTTAATCCAAAGTAAAGTGCAACACCCCCCCCCCCACCCTGTCAAATTCCTTCTAGACACGCGTCCGTGATCTGTCTTCTGGCAAAATAGCAAAATTTCACATTTTTTCAGATAGTAGCTGGAAACTTCTACAGTAGGGTTTTTCTCTGGTACGCTGAATCTGATGGTGTGTTTTTATTAAGATTTCTTGAATCTTAGGGGTGCCCCCTCCCCTCTCCGATTTAAAAAATCAGGCAAATTTCCTCAGGTCATAAGTTTTGATGGGTATCACTAAACTTGATTAAACTTATATCTTTGAAAACAACATAATAAGCTGATTGTTTTGATGTATCAATTGATATTCAAATCTTCATTTTTTTTAAGAGTTTCGGTTACTGTTGAGCGAGTCGCTCCTCTTACAGTTTGTTACCACGAACTGTTGGATTTGTATTTTTTTGAAAACTATGTGTCTAGAATAATATGCTTTTGTTTTTGAAATTTCGAACGCAAATGAAAACTAAATAACTATAACATTCAATAAGACTAGAAAGTACTAATGTATATATAAAAACAAATATTGATATATAATGACATCAACCTAGGAAACTCAGTAATAAGAGATTTTTCTTCACTGTATATTTTTAATTTTATTTTTCAATATTGTAAATATAAAGAACATATATTCACTATAAGTCATTCTTTAGTAAGGCGCAAATGACGTTATTAGATATTTATGATTAGGGTAGGGGGCAGTAGCCCAACTCCAGTTTGTAACGACTTTTGCTCGTTTTAAGTTTGACTTCAATTTTCAATTAAATTTTTTCTATTAAATATTAAAGATGCACCCTTCTGACAGAAGATACACACAGAGTATCTTCTAATTGAGGTCAATATCAGAATATTTTGATTTAGCTCAACCTCCACTTAATATTCAATGATATACCAAAATTAAAAACCTTAGACATTCTTGAGATATTGTAGATAAGATTTTTCGGGCAAACTGGATGCATTGTATCAGTTTGATAGGAAGGATATTGTAAATTTTTTATTTAGCTCAATAATTTTAGTTTGTAAATAGTAAAAGTTGCAATAGTTTCAATAGTCAGAGTCCCCAATCGCAGACGCAGTAACAGTCTAATTAAATTCACAGCTGAAAGTCACCGCAATTGCAGTCTTTTGTTGTCAGACTCGCAAATAGTGTCAGTTGTAAGTATTCGTGGGCTTAAGTACTCTTAGTCAAAAGTATTATGGTAAGAAGTAATCACGGGCCATCACTTATGAAAGTTGCAAATGGTCTCAGTCTTAGTAAAAATAACAACCATTAAATGGTCTTAATCATAGTCACAAATAATCGCGTTCGCTAGTATTCACAGTCAAAAGTAGTTAAGAGTTACAAATCGTCGAAGTGCAAGTAGTCACACTAGCAGATACAAATTGACTCAACCACAGTCATAAGTAGTTCTTTCAACTAAAATTAAAAAGCGACATCAAAGTTTAAAATGAACACAATCATTACGTATGTCAGGGGGGCTTCCCCACTCCTCAATACCCCGGCTTGACGCTATTGTTTTGACTTTAACTTATTAATTTAATGGTCACAGTTGAGGGGGAATTGTAAAACAGAAATTCTTGATAATTGATTATGTGACGCCCAAAATATTAAAAAGTTTTGGAGTTTTAGGGTGGCAAATGATCGGGGTAATTACAAAGCTCTCCCTCCTACATTTTGGCCCTAAATGAATCCAAGCTTGTTTGTCTTGTCTTGAATAGGACAAAATGACTACTAGTCTAACTTATGTCTCATTGGAAACTAAATACTGTTTTACAAAATTCTAATTCCCTAACATTCACAAATTTCAATTCGTTGTTATTTTACTGTTTCAGAGTCACTTCCGGTTTAGGGTTTAATGTCACTATCTGGTTTCCGGTATTTTCATTCTCAATCAAATACAAATTGCTTTTCTTCTATAAATACATCCCTCTTCTTAAAAAAAATGCACAAGTTTTTTCAAAATGAAAGAGGGCAAAGTATCTGGGGGGACATTCTCCTCCCCTAATGTCATTGATGCCTAAAATATGGACTTTTTTCGAAACGAAAATTGATCCATTTTAAACAGTTACCACTGTATTTTCTTTTATATAGACTATTTCTCACAAACAGCCAGTGGCGTAGCTAGGAGGGTAAAGGGGACAGCTATCCCAGGCAAAGCCTATAAGAAGCACGTAACACAGAAGTTTTTTTTCGCTAAACTATGATTGTTACTTGTATTGAGGGAAGCATTATGGTAAAAAAAAACGGATCCAAGCATTATGGTAGGTGCAGGAGGGGAGGGGGTGGGGTATAGACTGGCAAGGATTCAGAAAATCTTTTAAAAGAAAAAAGTTGAGAAACTTATTTTCCTAATTTAATGCAGCAATTTAATTAATATACTGTTGGTAGTCGAGAGGACAAACATTTTTTAACCTAAATAACAATGAAAAATAGCTTCTAACATTACCTATCTTGTAATCTCATACATGAAAAATACTTTCGAACAATGCTTTGTCAATGTTTGTACAATAATATTTCCCTTTATTACATTTTTTTGATATGCAATTTTTTATTTCTTTCTGAGTTTTAGTTGCATAAATTATGACCAAACAAATAAAAATACTTCAAAATCTATTTATTAACTATGCCTCCCAAAGAAAAATGCGACTGCTGACCTCACCTGAATAAAGTGATGCAAAAGATATTTTAATAAGGAATCCCCCCTATATGCCCCCGTAGATTTAAAAAAATAATTTTAGAGGGGGTAATTTCATAAGTCTTATTTTATTTCCACTGAGAAAAAACGAAAAAAGGACGAATTTTTTTTCCTTTCCCCTAGATATTCAAAAATATATTTTGCCTTATCCCCTAAAATATTACGTGAATGAATCAGGCGCTGCTACTTTGCACAGGATAACTTGCCCCCCCTCCCCTAGCTAGAAAACTACGCCCACTTTATCCCCCCTAGCTACGCTAATGGCTGTTAGTGAGTAAATAGGCTAATAATAAAAAATATAGTGGAAACTATAAAATGGATCAATTTTCGTTTTAAAAGTCCATATTTAGGCATCAATGACATAATTAGAGAAGACTGTCACCCAGATAAATTACGCTCTATACATTATGAAAAAATAGCTGTCTTTTTTTGGAAGGAGGGGGGGGGGCAGGTTTATAAGAAAAAGTTTTTTCTCATAATTGAAGATGCTGTGAATATATGAGCCTGTTACCCAAATGCTAGGTTAATGAAATGCCCAAATGAATCAAAACCACAAAACAATTAGTTTCTCATAATAATAGAAACATACATTGCAAACGAGTTATTGTTTTTTGTTTTCTGTTTTTTTTTTTTTTTTTTTTTTTTTTTTTTTTTTTTTGTTTTTTTTTTGTTTAACGGAAGGTTTCCTAGAACTGTAACAGCACTAGAAACTTTTTGTTTGAAATGTCAGATGTAAAAATAGCAAAAGTTACATTTTAGGAGCAATTTCCCACACCAGGGGACATTCCCTGGGGAAATATTTTCCAGGGGGGGGGGGGTATTTTTTGAAGGGGGTATTGCATCAGCACAATTGAGAGTTTGTGAATGAATCAAAAGGGAAAATATGGGAAATAAATTAAATGGGAAATATGGGAAATGACTTTTGGCGCAAACTCTGCTAAAAACTGTTAATACAGAGTTTTAGAAAATACACAGGGGGTATTTTCCGGGGGAGGAGAGAGAACGTAGAAAACTGAAGTAGCCATAGCCATAGAGTTGGAATCTTTTATCCGAAGGGAAGGGGGTTCGGTTCCTGGTGTCACAGGTTATTTGGTTTTTCGACAGGGTTCAGTGGCGTGTCTCTATAAACTCAGCCAGAGTCGACCAAGTTCTCAATGGGTACCTGGAGATATCTGGGGAAAGTAAGCACGAAAGGGTGTGCAACAGAATAAGGATGACTGTACCCAAATTCCCCCCACCCCAATCACAATTCCTGGCTGAAGGACCACGAACTGAGAACAGCCTCCCATAAGGACTGGTAAATTTCAAGTCTGCATTACTTTACTTACATAGCCACAAGGCTTGGTTCCCTAGACATGTTTACTCCACACCCCCATCCCAACCACTGATCAAAGTTACTCATATTCATTCTCAATTCCTTACGATCAAGACACACATAATATCTATTCTGCAGGCCGCCAATAAGGACTGTAATCATTCAACCCATTAACTTACATAGCCACCGCTTGGAAGGGGCATATATTACTTCCACCCACCACCACACACCACCATCGACAAAGGCGTAGATTTAAAATATTCCTGGGAATCAAGAGAGAGATCATATATCAGTTCTGAGGCCCCCCCCCCACCATTCCCCACCATTTGAAACTTTCTAAATTCATTGTCATTTTAAACAAACCCCTGAAACATTTAGTGTTTCTATTTGGAATTTTGTCTCTAAATGTGTTAAAAAACATTTTCCAGAGAAAATGTATCCTAAAATGTTTTCCCATGCCCCAATCCACGACTGATATTATTTTGTCTTCCCCCCCCCCCCTTCAGCGGAACATTTTCTGCGAGCGCCCATACTATCAATATAGATCAGGTTTGAGAGATGTGCTTCGATGGAGTTGATTTTCCTCCACTGCATCATTTTGTCTCATCAATCAAAAGCCATTTAGGGTCATTTCCCATTATGGTCATTTCCCAAATTGTTTGAAATTTTCTATAATCCATGCTACTAACACTGGAAGTCAAAATGTTCAGATATTTTCCAGAAAAATTGCCTACGGATCATTTTGAGCCCCTGACTGACTAACCGTATTTCAAATAGTAGGCTCAATGAAAAGTGTAGTTCAATCCCACTTTGTAGGGCTACAACGACAGATAGGTTGAGACGGCTAGAGCACGTCCTATGGATGAAGGATGACATATTGCCAAAGATTGTCCTTTTTGCCTAATCGTCTTGGGTTAATCGGAAAGCAGGTCGTCCGGAGTTGGAATGAGAGAATATCGTAAAGAAAAACTTAATGAAAAATGGGAATTCGTGGGAGGGTGTAAAGGGGAGCTTTGTTTTGATTGGAATGGAGGAGGAGCTTGCGAGGCTGTGCTGGCGTCAGATGGCTTGAGGCAACGGTAAGTTGTTAGTAGTAGTAGTAGTGTTAGAGCCTGAGATGTTATCGGAATAAAAACAAATAGATGTTATACCTGTAACAAAGTAGTTTCATGACCTGCGATTCCACCCTTTGATAAATTTTTCTCAGTTATTTAAACTCTATCTCTCAGATCACGCTCTTGGACAAGGGGGTGGTGGCGGGTATACTTTTTTACTAAGAGTAACCTTTCTCCCAAAATAACCGTAGGCCCTTGTTTATCTGAGTATGATGAAATCCTTTGGCTGAGTATCTGGCCGTAAGTACACCCCAGTCCTGTTAATATTGTTCAATTTTTTTTCTATTGAAATACCAACTATTTAAAAAAAATACCAACCACAAGGAGAAACACCATCTTGATGTTAATCTTAATCAGATTTTTTTTGCATTATCTCCCTCCTTTTGTCTCTCTCTTAAAACTTTTAAGTATTATTTTTCAATAGAAAATGGCTTTTACAACCCTCTTTAAAATTATTTCTTTCTTGCTTTTTATTACTTAGCTGAATACCAAAGATCAGCCCGATATTTTCAATTTACAAAAATCTTAAAACAAGAATTACTGCTTTCCATAAAATGCGTATTTTCCAGAAAAAAAGGGCTCCAGAGATAAAGCCATCAATCAATTCTATGGGAAGACAGAACAATTTTTCAGGAACTGTTCGATCTTATTGCGATAATAAAGTTAAAGAATTGTTTGATAGCAAATCAAAAAATGTATATTTTGAGGATACAAAATTATTCGATTGGAGAGAAGATTTCAATCTACCTGAACCCCCTGAAGTTACCACCAATAAACCTTTACATATACCCCGCTTCTATTGTACAAAGCCTTGTGGCATTACAGAGCTGCCACAGGTTCAGGGAGTCAAAGATGAGGAGTTTTTATTGCAAAAAAAAGGAGCTTTGGGAACCCAAAAAAAAGGATTCAGTTGTTGTTTATTGCATAAAATGGTACAATCAACATCATGCTCGATATTCTCACCAATTTATTATCAGCAACAAACGAGTGAGGGCACTGCGGTGTGGGCAGATAACTGTCCAAGAACAAACGAGTGAGGGCACTGCGGTGTGGGCAGATAACTTTCCAAGTACCCTAGGTTATTTTGCTAGCAAGCTCCAAAAGTTTCAAAGTTATGTCAAAGAATCCCTACTCAGTTACATTATTGCAAACCTGTATAATAAACAACCTCATCAAAAAATTCTAGTCTATTCATCCACCCACTCTCTTCTCAATATCACCAATCACCGAATAATATTCACGATCACCAAATGCGTGGTGTCAAGATGATCCAACCACTTGGATTTCCATTATTCGTATATTTTTATAGATTGTTTTGATAGAATGAAGGTGCATTATTTTGCCTGTTATTTTTATGTTCAGGCGTCTATAAGCTTTTTTTAATGAAGTTGTAGTTTTTACTCTGAAGTACATTCCTTTTGCAGTTTATGGTGTTTGCATTTGCTTAAATCTTTTTTTCAGTCGGCTTCATTGGCTTTAGCTTTTCACTGTCTTCCAGTGACAGAAACGAACTGCAATTGCGGCTCTGTCGGTTCTTTGTCTTTGGTGAAAAATAGCTTAGCTCGCCCAAATGGGTAACATAAGTCAGAAACTCCGAATGAAGCGAGAAGCATATTTTGACCTTCTAATCAGTACTAGTTCAAATTTATTCTTAGGCCTTGAATTGAGTTCAGTGAAACAAGGCGTAATTTATATATGGGTGAGTTTTATAAGCGTTATTTCAAAAGAGGGTTGATTTGAACGGGGGTCCAGTTGAACGAGGGTTTAGTCAAATGGGGTTGAAATGTGCGGGGCTCAGTCAAACGGGGTTCGGTTAAGTGGGGTTGAATTGCACAAGGGCTGAGTTTTACAGGACCTAGTAATTGGAGGTTCAGTTGTACGCGGGTCCAGTCAAATAGGGTTGAGCTGTACAGAGGTCTAGTTGCACAAAAGCTCAGTTAAACAGGGCTGAGTTGCAAGTGGGACCAGTTTAAACGGGGGTTCAGTTTTACGAATCTTCAGTTAAATGGGGTTGAGTAGCACAAAAAGCTCAGTTAAATTGGTTCAGCCAGACCCACACCTCTTATATTTGTGGTTTTTACATGCATTTGAATGTGACGCCATTCACATAAAAAAAATTCGTTTTTTTTAATAAAGGCTCTAAAATAAATTCAGCCAAAGGGTGCACGTCCTGCCCATGGCCCACCAAAATTTTGTCAAGCCCCACCGGTGGGGAATGTGCTCCACGTTGGGAATCACTATTGGGACTATGATGTTGTTTTTTATATCTTAGCCTCTTTTATTCCCTAAATACTCATTGTCTACTTTAGATTGAAAAAAGCAGTTGTAAGTTTGTTGAAAAAAAACTATTGAATTTCAGGCAATTTATTTTTATATCGGTCATTCAACAATTATTGGTTAAGAACTGAATGATTTTGAGAATCACTATTTTCTGAATGTTTGTGAGAATACGTTATTTTATCAATCTCAAAACAACAATCATTGACCAGATAAAAAAAAATTAATTTAAAAAATGAAAAAATTAATGAAAAAATTTCGAATATTTGAAAATTTGAACTGTATACTAAGTTATATTAGTCAGTTCTAAACTGATTGACTATTCATGAATACCCGTGCACATTGCTAAATTTATTATCATCTTCATTAATGTAACAAAATTTATCTTAAGTCCCCTTAAATTTCCCTTCTTAAAATTTTTCTTTAGATTTCTTTTAGAAAACGAAATCTCTGTCATTAAATATATATTTTCCTGACTGAGAGACAAAGGGCAAATTTGCACGAACCATTAAAACTAGTAATTTATATATTTTTTTTTTAATGGGCGGCTTTTGTGGTTCTAACGGCATCCGTTAGAGAGAGGGGCCGGGGAAAGGCTACCAATTTTAGTGTTTATAAAAAAATATATTATTTTTTTGACGGAGAGGAAAATTTTCACGAATTGTCCTTGAGTTAATTCTAATTATCGGTAAGGGTGAATTCGCCGTTTATCCTTGAGTTAATTGACGCTATTTGAGTTTATATGGGAAATTGACGCTAATTAAATAGCGTCAATTAATTCAGGGATAAAAGCCAAAATACCTTCTCAGACTTCCCACTATTTTATCCTGGTTCACACTCTACATTCAACACTAGTTTAAATGCATAAAGAATGAGTTTTTTTTTTTTTGTCTTTTTAAGGCTGGGTGGCACTAACACAGCATATGCTTTTTCTGTAAAATTTAAACAAGGAACCCCAATAACTTCATTCACCATGCAATCAGCATCCTTCAATTACCAGCACATAATTCTCGCCAAATAAAAAGTCTTTTTTCCTATTCTTAGAATTAGCTATATCAAATTATTCGTACAATTTTTGGATTGTCCATGAGATTTTTATAAAATATTTCTTACAAATACATAAAAATCTAACCGCTACTAATGTTTCTCTCTAAAAAAAAAACATTTCCTAGATTAAATTTTGATTCCCAGAGATATTTTATTATTATGCCGTCTAGCTGCATTTTCCACATCCTCGGTAATTTTATCCATGGCCTCCACTTCACACCACCTTAGTTCATACCTTACTGCTTTCTCCACTTACCTTACATTCCCTTTGTTTTTATATGATCTATCACTCAGATAATGCTTGTGCAGGCCCCTTCTCTTCTCTATTAAAAATAAAGCTTTTCACGAGTATTCCGAGCAGCAATCCTAACCTTCTTCCCAAACACACCATCAGCAGCTTTACAAATGGTTTTTTCTAAAATTATTCCATCAATTTTCTACGTTGTCAAATTTTAAAATCTCCAGTATAGTATTCAACAGTTCCTAGAAATTTTCTTCCTCGAGTTTACCAGCGTCATAACCTCCAGGAAGGTGGTTACCCATCTGAAATTTCAGTTTTAAATTAACCCTAGACACTACTAGATACTAGACCCTACTAGGTCTCAAAGAAAAGCATTTATCCCGGAACCCAGTGCAGGACGGGGATTAACACATCTCAGATCTACACCAATGCGCTTAAGCCGGCTTAACACCAAGAGTCCCTGGGACCTCGAGTTGAATATAGGCTTTTCGCAATCCTGGGTATATCCGAATCACTACATGGTTTTCAGAACTTGGATATTCTTGTTTATCAACAGTCATATTCCTGCACAGACAATCTCAAGCCTACTACTCCGACTCATTATATATTCATGTCTACAAATATTATGTTACTACGGGAGGCAAACATAGAAGATAAACATAGGAAAGGTTATTCGGCCCAAAAAACGCTTGCCAAAACAGACCAAGCCCAGAATAATTAGCCCTTAATCAAAACTCAGTTGAGGCTCAAGCTACAAAGGCCTGACACCCTTCAAAACCTTTCAATTTTCAAATAAGAATCATCCATTCCTAATATTTTTTGAACATGTTTGATTGTTTTCATGGAGTTGTACCGTTGAAAACATTATCATGATTCTTTAAATGTTATAAAGAATGTAGGTCCTACAAAACTATTGTTTATAACTGAGTTCAAGATAAACCAAGTCCTTCTAATAAAATCTGATTTCTATGAGCTGTGGATTGTTTTGTGCTTGATGTTTTCCTCGTAGTATATCAAGCATAGATGTCACTGTCCACATCACAGATCTTACTTTTTCCACATAAAAGTCGTAGTCTCTTATCAAGTCATAAATAAAAAAAAAGCGAAGCACAGTTGCGAAGCAGATCCGTTGTTGCTTTTAATTATTATGCATTCAACACCTGGTGGGTTTTCTGTAAACTGATTATTGATTCCTCACTTAATTTCTAAAATTTGCACCTGACATTTTGTTTCGTCACAGAAATTCTTGGTGCTAAAACCTGACAATTTTCTTAAGAATCGTAATTGTTTTTTTTTTTTTTTTTTTTTTGTCAGGAACTGAGATCAGAAATTAATTATTACTCTAATTTTACGAATTCCATTTATGAAATTAAGTTCTTATTATCACATTCAATAAATGTGAAGTGTCGCCAAATGCTAAAGTGGAGTCATCAGTTTTTTTGGCGACATTAGCGCAAGTTTCCGCTGCCATATGCAACCAATACTCTTGACTAAAAATCAACATTTTCACCCTAAAACAATCGTCACTTTTTTTTCTCCTTCCGAAAAGCCTAATTATTATGGGCTATGGGTAATAAAACCCTTTCTCTAATACTTTCTCCCGAAGTACACTTCAAAAGTGAAGTAAATACGCGTTTGTTAATCTCAAGAATATACATTAAAGATCTTCAAATATATAGTTTTGCAATCATCATAATAAACGAAATAAAAAATTCAGCAAATGGAACTCCGATGAATAACAAGTGTGCAAGGGCCAAAAACTCGAACCCCTTTCAGTTCTCTCTTCAATAAAAATTTCAAAAACAAATGTGAGAATTACCTACACCAATTACCTTAATGTAAGCTACAAAACATTCAAAATAGGCATCAAATTTTTCTTGAAATCCGGCTTTGAAAGTGAATTGAAATTTGCCTGTCTCCGTTGTTGGTTCCCATTGCCTAAAAAACATAAAATAGTTATTATCACAATAAAACACAGATCCATATTTGTGAGACTGACTTCGAATAACAACTACTTCCCTCTGTTGAAAACTGACCTCAGTCATTTTCTCATTTAAAGTTCTTAGTTCTGTGTGCTTTACGAATATCAATCAGAACAGTAGAAGATAGCTTCACATTACATTTAGAATTCTAAGTACTTAGTTACCTAATTGAGGGAAAGCAAATGAGGATCATTAATTGGTTCTCTGTATTGAGTTACTCTCTAATTAAAAGAAGAACAAAAGAGGACACTATAGGGCTTCTCATGTTCAGTGATTTTCCTGTTCAAGGGAGAGGCTGAGAGGAGGCTGAGAGGGGTTTTATTTCCCTATGAAAGGTTTTCCACAAGGGCTATTCCAATGGTCCTTTCCAATGGTCAAATTCCAATGGTCCAGCTAAAAATTGTGTTATTTTTTTTTATTCGACAGTTTTTTTAATGCATTTTTCAACAATTGGTTACTATGGATCGTCGACTATTCATTACTACGTTCCCGCTATTGTTGCAATTAAATAAAAAAAAAACTAGTTTTTTTTTCAACTGAAAGTAAGATGCAACATTAAAACTTAAAACGGGCAGAAATTATTACGTATATGAATAGGGAGGTTCGCCTGCTCGTCAATACCTCGCTGTTTAACGCCCCCCCCCCCCTTCATATACGAAATAATTTCTTTTCGTTTTAAGTTCTAACGTTGCTCCCTTACTTTCAGTTTAATTTTAGCGCAGAAGGGGAAGTGATCTGTTATCTGGAACCCTAATTTTAAGGGGGGGGGGTGACCTCATCTGAAAAAAAGGTTGAGAAGTGATGGTCTAATTCAACATGGTTATGACATTATAATGAATGTCACGTCGTCATTTAAAAAAAATATATAGTTGAGTGAGAAACTGAGATTTAAACAAAAAGTGTATACTAAATTATATTAGTCTGTTCTAACTGATGGACTATTTATGAATACGCAAGTACGTTATTAAATCTTCATTAAAGTAACAAACTTAGCTTAAGTCCCCTTTAGATTTCTTTCTCCGCAAAAACCAAATTCTTTCAGCAAATGTATTATTTTCCTGACTGAGAGACAAAGGGCAAATTCATACGAACCATTATACTATTAATTTATATTTTATTTTAATGGGCGACTTTTGTGATTTCAATCCGTTAGAGAGAGGGGCATTAGAATTAAATAGAGTTAATTAATTCAGGGATAAACGCCCAAATATCTTTTCAGACTTCCTCACTATTTTCTCCTGTTCCACAATCTACATTTAATCCTAGCTATAAATGCATAAAGAATGGTAATAACTTTTCTTTTTTTTGAAGGCCATGTGGCACTAACGTATACCAGATGCTTTTTCTGTAAAATTTAGAAAAAGGAACCCAGGTAATTTTATTAGCCATGCAATCAGCATCCTTTAATTACCAGCACATAATTCTCGCCTAATAAAATTATTTTTCCTATTGTTAGAATTAGCTATATTAAATTATTTGAATAATTTTCAGTTTTTAATGAGATTCATATTAAATATTTCTAACATATACAGGCAAATCTAAACGCTACTAATGTTTCTCTGAAAAATAAAAAAATAATTTCTAGATTACAGGTTGATTCGCAGTCACAAGTGTCAATATTTTTCACACCAAAATTAGTAGCATCTCCCTAGTCACTAATATAAATCCAAAATTAAAATATTTGATATTTTACTTTATATCTTAGTTATTTTTATCATATATCGAGAATTTATATATAAGAAAACCAATATCCTTCAACCATTATCCAAGGATTGATAAAAAATATGTTGTCTCGATCTATGTCTACTACCTTTTATCCTACTTTGCCATAAAGGGTTGGTGTTACATTGGGTGTCACTGAATCTCTTCTTTTCTTCTAAAGGACATCCAGCTGCCATTTCCAACTTACTTCTATAGACGCTGTTCTTCTTCTTTTCAAGTTGTACTTCTTTCATAATACGGTGAGACTTTCCAAAACTGAAAAAGTACATAATTTATGTTAATTAAATTGTCGCAATTAGCTCATGAAAATACAAAAATAAACATTAGCAGGGCAGCGAGGGCTCCGCTAAAAAGTGGTTGTCGTACTAACAAGTACTAACTAAATGTAGGTCTACCAACTAAACCGAGTTGCACCCTGACTATGCCCCACACAATTTATATTTCAGCGTGTTGGGATGCACAGCCTAAAACCAAGCAGTTGAATAATCATTTGCAGTTTTGTTGATTACTCCCTGTTCTGCTAGATTAATTTTGCTTAGCAAAGTATTTAATGTAGTTAATTATTTCAAGGGGGAAGTGTTCAATAAAATCATAATTCCTTGGTTTCGTTTACGCAGCATCTGCTATCTATAATCCTACCAATGTTAGTGAAGCTATCTTTTTCTTACCCAACATCGCCTCTTCAGCTTTACTTTTTTCCCAATTTAAGTGACTTAGTCTTCTTAAGATTGATCCCGCTACCAAGGAATCAGTCACTTTACTTTAATTTTATAGGATACTAGAATTATCAGTAAAAAATAAGTCTAGGACAGTTTCTATTTCCCATTTAGTCCAATAATCTCCCATAGCCTTCGCCACGTTTTTTTAGGACAAAGACTATCAAAATGGCCCATAAATAACGGGATAAAACACAACCTTGTTTACTTTACAACAATAACCCCAACTACCCTCATTACCTACCTTTAACCAAGACAATTTTCTCAACTTACCTAGCACAAACCACTTCAATGTATTTATCTAGTACCACATACAAGGATAGGAAAATCGCTTTAGCGAATTATTTATTTAGTGAGAGCTTTACCTCTCGACAGTAGAATAAATGTACTAATTTACTATAATTCTACTAGTTTATAAAACTCGAGACTTCTTGGGTTCTGGGTTTTTGAAAATAGGACATCAGATATCATCGGTCTTGTGACTCAAGAGCTTCTCAATTAATAATCTAAGAATAAAAATTTGACTGAAACAACCTCTCCCCGACCCAAAGCGACACTGTTCCTCTCTTAAAACTTTATGTACGGCCTCTCTAAGTCCCAAACGCATCATTATGATAAGTAGTTTGCTTCCTACAGAAACCAAGTTAGTCCCCGTGTAAATACAATACTCATTCTGATTACCTTCCTTATAGATTGGTCTAGTTGAAGTTCTACTAAAATTGCTAAGAACTTCCTCTTTTCCATAAATCCTACTCGTAATCGTCAAACTCAGAAGCATCATATTTAAAAAAAAAACTCATTTACGACATTAACAGCACCTGGGGCTTTATTATTGTTATTTTACGTTTTGCAAACTCTAATTCTTCCTCGCAAAATAATGTTCCTTCACATCAAAAGTGTCACAAACGTTTTTGATTCATTTCTTCAGCATTTACAGTAGCTTTACAACAGTTTAGCACATTCTTAAAATATTCTCCCCTTTTCTCTTTAACTTTTTATTTATCACTAATTATAACCACATTTTTGTTTTTGATTTATTCCAATTTATAAAGAAACCATAATCAGTTAACTAGCTTTGGCTCTGAAGCATAGCTTTGTGAGCAGAAAAACAAAACAAAGAACAAAAAAAAATAAAAAAAGCAAACAAATAAAAAGACAGAGCAAGTAAATAAATAAGAAAAGGTGAAAATAAAGACGGTTATATGAAAACGAAATGGAACAAACACTATATAAACAAATGATTGAAACAGAACCAACAGAGGAGCAAAACTCACAGAGGAGCAGGGAGTGAAAAAGCGTGAGAGCTTATCGGGTAAAAGTCTTTGACAGGCAGTGTGCGCAAGTTTTAGGTTAGCAAGCAAAACTAGATTGGCAATTTCAGTTAATTCAGTTGTTGTGTATAGATCGGAGGTACGATATCGTAGCTTTAACATCTTTATTCTGTGCTATTTTTAATGATTTTAGATTAGACCTGCTCTTTTCCTGTCTTTAATTGGGGACTATTCCCTCTCAGTTTTTATTATACCAATATATCCTGTAGTGGCACGGTGGATTTGACCTTCGATTGGTAATACGGACCCAGAGATAAAACCTAGGTGTAGCAACACACTGCAAGGCCCTGAATTTGATTCCAATGATGAGATTATTCGAAAGCGTCTCCAAATTAATCCAAATAACAACAAAAAGAAGAAGAAGACATATCAATACAATATTTTCCTGCTATGCCATCTACCTATATCTTCCCGACATTTAGACAAATTTCTTCTTACCTCAGTTAGTTTTCATGTACATTCATACCTCCTTTATTTAACATAATACCTACCTCAGTTAACATAGTTTATATTTTGATGTTTTATCCACTTACCCAAGCATGCACTTTGAAAAATTGGCATCCTTCTGGCCTGACAAAATGATCTAGATAGGTCACGAGTTTGAGAAGTTTTTGCTCAAGCCAAGGGTTCTTCCTACTATTATTCAAGCCAAAAGACTGGAGTAAGTTTCCAGTATATAGTTTTACGGCCAAGGCAATTTCAATAATGTATTTTTGTTTCAATCCGACGACATTTTTAGTGGTTTCAGGCTATTTGTTTTGGTTATTATTGGCCGAGTTTCATCAAAAAAAGATGAAACCCAAAAGGCGAAAATATACCAAAATTATGGCAGGGTTACTTTAGTTTTTCTGTATCATTTGTTTCTGTATTCTCCTGCCTTTCCTTAACACAAAGTTTATTAAAATGATCCATATAAATAGGGATAGAACTAATTCCTTCCAAGTGCAACCGAGACAGTTTTGTTTTCGTACACAGTACTAATCACTTTAAAATGTTTGTCTTGTATACCATACAAGAAAAAGACCTTCGATAAGCTGTTCTATCAGCCGAATCGAGGGCTTGCTCATAATCTAAAAACCTGAGGACTAAAGGTGTTTGATGACTCAGGGACTTCTCAATTACTAACTAAGAGTGAAAATTTGGTGACACATTCTATTTCTAAGCTAGATCAGGCTAATATTTCTATGATTAACAAACTCATTCTTATCATTTTTTCTTATTCAGGGTTAATCAGGGTTTTCCAAATATCGCTAGGTACTTTCAATTTTTCAAAATTATATCCATAAACTTCAGCAACTTATTTCTAACCTCATAGCCACCATATTTGAGAAACTCACTAACCACAGTATCAGCATCTGGGGTCTTGTTATTTTTTAATCCTTTTAGTACTGTCGCTAATTCTTCCTCCCAAAATGTATCTTCTTCACATCCAAGATGTCGCAAACTTTTCATTTTCCTCTATATTTTTTCCTGTGGCTCTATTCTGGTTTAGAATATTCTCAAAATGTTCAGCCCATCTCTCTTTACCTCTTTCCTTACTAATTCTGGCCCCATTCCTATCTTTAACTGGGACAAGTCCAGATTAACAACTCTTTCTGAATTTATTAACATGTCACTACAATATATTGCTATTATGCCGTCTAGCTGCATGTTCCACAGCCTCGGCAATTTCATCCATGGCCTCTACTTCATACCCCCTCAGTTCATACTTTATTGCTTTCTCCACTTTCCTTACATTTCTTTTGTTTTCATATGATCTATCACTCAGATAATTCTTGTACAAGCCCCTTCTCCTTTCTATTATAAATAGTTTTTTTACGAATATTCCAAGCTGCGCTACTAGCTTTCTTCCCTAAGAGACCATCAGCAGCTTCACAAATGGTTTTCCTAAAATTATTCCAGCCATCTTCTACATTGTCAAATTTAAAATTCTCCAGTTTAATATTCAACAGTTCCTGGAAAGCCTCTCTCCAATTTTCATCCTGGAATCTAGCAATGTCATAACCTCCAGGAAGATAGTTACCCTTCTGAAATTTCAGCTTTAAATAAGCGCTAGACACTACTAGATGGTGATTTATACTTTTAACATCAATAACAGCACTCCTGTATACCCTAGTATCTTGTATTGATCCTATGAATCCTCAATTTACAGTGTCATCATTAATAAGGTTAGCTGTCTTACCATCACGTGAATATCATGTTAACTTATGGATCATTTTATGACCAAATACTGTCTTGGTTATAACTACATTGTTAAGCCTACAAAATTGCAGCAGTCTGTAGCCATTGCTGTTTTCCTATACCTAATTTACCAAGGCTATGATATCATCAATCCCTATTTCTACTGACCTGGGCGTTAAAATTTCCTAATAAAAAATCATAGTTCTACCTTAGACCCTTTCCATTTGTACATGTAACTGTAAGTAAAATTCAATTGAGTCCTTAATATCGTCGTCGGTTGGTTCTACAGGGGCATATACTACTATGACTGATACTCTGTACTTTTTAGTCATAAAATGAGCGATTAGCATTCCATTATTAATACCTTCCCAGCCTGAACATGACTTAGCAGCTTCCTTATTCATCATAAGCCATATTCCCTATCTATTTAAACCATCCTTCCTGTCTGAGTAAATAAATTCTATATCACTTAATTTCATTTTTCCAAACCCTGGGATGAGTTTCTAAAGTCCAGATCTAAGTGTCTGAATTTATCAGTAAAAATGTCGACACGATAGCTATTTTTTAATGTCGAACATTACAAGCTGCAATTCTCATATTCTTAAAATCATTGAAATTATTTTGGCCTCAGGAAAAGCTTTGGTCCCGGAGCCCAGTGCAGGACGGCGACCAACAAATCTCAGATATACAGCAAAGCGCTTAAGCCGGCTTCGAACCAAACAGCAAGAGCTCCCTGGGACCTCCAGTTGAATTGAGTCTTTTTGCAATCCTGGACACATCTTGATCACTACATGGTTTTCAGCACTTGGCGATATTTTTTTTTTTATCAACAGTCATAATCCTGCACAGACAATCTAAAGCCAACTACCTCCAACTCATTATTTATTCATGTCTACAGATATTATGTTACTACGGGGAGTCCATAGTGCCACGTAGTACACTAGTAGCTAACTACCACGGGGAGGCGGTCCATAGTAGATAAATATAGGAAAAGGTTGTTCAGATCCGAAAACACCTGCAAAAAAAGACCAAGCCAACAATCATTAGCCATTAATCAGAAACTCAGTCGAGGCTCAAGCTACAAAGGCCCATATACTTTTGTGTTTGATGTTTTCCTCATAGTACATCAAGCATAGACGTCGGTGTCCATATCATAGATCTTACTGTTTCCCCATAAAAGTCGTATTATACTGTTGGCAAGTCATAAATGAAAAAGCGAAGAACAGTTGCGAAGCAGATTCGTTGTTGTTTTTAATTATTATGCATTCATAAGAAAGCATATAATGCGTGGTTTTTCTGTTAAATGAATATTGATTCCTCAGTTCATTTCATTGATCTGCACCTGACATTGTGTTTGGTAAGAGAATTCTTGTGCTAAAACCATACGGGTAACTTATAAGAGTGGAAACTGACAATTTTTTAAGAATCGTAATCTTTTTTCTTTCTTTCTTTTTTTTTCTTTTTTTCTTTCTCTTTGTTCAGGAACTGAGATCAGAAATTAATTCCCTAATTTTACCAATTGTACTAATGAAATTAATTGTTTTTATTATCACGCTCGAAAAATACCAAGTGTCACCAAACCCCTAGAATGGAGTTAACAGTTTTTTTGTCGACATTAGCACCACTTTCCACTGCCATATGTAACCGTTACTCTTAGCTAAACATCAGCATATTCACCCTAAAACAATTTTCATTTTTTTCTCCTTTCGAAAAGCTTTATTATTATAGGCTATGGGTAATGACAACCTTTCTCTAATACTTTCAACTCCCACCCTCCCCGAGTGCGTAGATAATTTCGGAGACCATATGTGGGACGTGCTAACCAGGGTTTGGAAATGAGATTATTACAACATAAAAATTCTATTTCTTCGGGTTTAAAGCAAGATTCTAAGTCTGCAGATTTTACTTCAGCCCTTTCAGAACATATTTTCAATTTTCCAGACCATTTTATTTTGTTCGAGAATGTCTCTTGGATTTCTAGGGATCGGGGTTTAAAGCAAAATTTTCGTGAAAATCTTGAAATAAAGAAAATCTTATTCAAGAATATTGCTTTGAATCAGGATACAGGTGAGTTTGGGCTGAACTCTATCTATGATAATTTATTAAAATCTGACAGAGTAAAGTTCAATTCACCCAATGTAGTTGTTGACCTCAGTCCAAATGTTATATCATTGAACGCTAATGAACCGACTCCAAGAAGGTCAAAGAGGCTAGCTTCCGCCTTTGCTTTGAAAAGAATTAGAGAATTAAACAATATGTAGTTTTTTATTTGATTTCGTATATAAACTTTTGTTTTAAATTGGTTTAGTTTAGTTTTACTACTGATGACGGTCACTGTATATGTGACCGAAATATCTGGTATTTTTTTGTGAATTTCTATACACTGTCTATTAAAAAGGATTTTATCCCTATTTTGAACTTTTATTTTATCTCCCCAAGTACACTTCTAAAGTAAAGCAAATACGCGTTAGTTAATCTCAAGAATAAGCATATCTAAAGAACTTCAATTATCTAGTTTTGGAATCATCATAATAAACGAAATAAATAATTCAACAAATGAAACTCCAATGAATAACAAGTGTGCAAGGGCCCTCAATCCGCTTTCAGTTCTCTTCAATAAAGTTTTCAAAAACAAATGTAAGGATTAACTACACCAATTACCTTAGTGTTGGCTACAAAACATTCAAAATTGGTGTCAAATTTTCTTGAAATCCGGCTTTAAAAGTGAATTGAAATTTGTCTGTCTTTAGAACCAGTCTCCATTGTTGTTCTCATTGCCTAAAAAACATTATAATGGTAACTTCCTAAGGGAAATGGTAACTTCCTGGGAGGTTGTTTCACTCAGGCGGCTTAGTACTGCGATGAGCTGTTAGTAGTTCTTCAAAAACAAACATGTATCTGATTTTCTTTTAAGATTAAATTTATAATAATTACATATATTATTGATTAAATAAAGCGATCCCTTTGCGAGGAATCCTTGTTGTTTAAAATTTATTGTATTTTGTTTCATTTTGCATGCAATTTAATTGCTCTTTTTATTTGAGAGTTTTTCACTAAAAGTATTTTGAAATAAACTTATTCCTACAAAAATAAATATCCTGAAATATATTCCCTGTCCCCCAGCCACCAATGCTATTTTGGCGTCTGACCTCCCTGGAAAACTTCTGCCGGTGCCCTTGCTAAATAAGTGTATTCTTCCCTGTCAATGTTTTATCAAACGTCATTACGTTTTTCTTTAATTGATCCTTCTTCTTTTTTAAATTTCTATTCTTTTCTCAATTTGACAAAAGGCTAATGCTGAGAGGGAAACAAAATTCTACATACCTGTCCGCTTTTTACTTTTTTTTGTGATTTTGTCTTTTAAAATCAGGCGAGAGCTTGAAATCCTGCTATTCAAATTTTGCAGTCAAGTTAAGGACCGCCTTCTAAACCCGTTTGTATTCATCAAAAGATAACCGCCCCATTTTTGCACAGTAAAATCTCTTCTGCATAGCTAATTTTCGGCTTTCATATCGTCCAGCCTTAAATGTTCTCTGGAGCACTTGCATCTCGGTCCGACTTTGTATAATGGTTGAGATAGGGAATGATAATACTGAATTATATTTATATACAGTGCTTTTAACTTACCAAGATCTCATCATCAAGATTTTCTTGATTTAGAACTACGCAAGCATCGCAGCTTATAGTATAGGAAAGAAATAAAACAGAAAAAAACAAGTTGCAGTTAAATTGCCAATCAGATGCCTTTTCCAAATTTGACACTCGCCGTTGTCACAGTTATATAATACTACTCACACCCTCCTAACAAACCCACGCACAGTCCCTAACTATATGAAAAATGAATTTACCGATATATCTTGCTGAAAACCAACAGCAGGCAGAGACTTTGTGTTTGCTTTTAGAAGGAGTCACGAAAAGACGTGTTAGAAGATCAAACTTTAGTTATCATGGTGAATAACTAAGACTTCTGCGGGCTAATTACGGATTTATTCTGCTCCGAATCTTATTTTGTGTTTTCCGTCCAGTACTATTTTTTCGTAAATCTAGGAACATAAGAAAAACAGCAAAAGCCAGTGTATTTGAAGCAGTTTTTTTCAAAATATGATGCATTAACTATGAAGCAGAAAAAACAAGTTCTTTTAAACTGAAAGTAAGGAGTGACATTAAAACTTGAAACGAACAAAAATTATTCCGTATATGAAAGGGGCTGTCCCCTCCTCAGCGCCTCACTATTTAAGCTAAAGTTTGACTCTTTGTCACAACTCTACTTTTTAAAACAATAAAAACTTTCTTTAGCGTAAAAAGCGATCTGTTGAGGAGGAGACAGCCCCATTCATACACAGAATAATTTCTGTTCGTTTTAAGTTTTAATTTCGCTCCTTACTATCAGTTTTAAAAAAAAACTTGGGTACTCCTATGTTATACCTAAGACACCGCTATACAGCAATGAATGCTTAGCGTGGTTTTCAATGCGTTGACGATATTTAAACTGTTGTTTTTTTTTTGGGGTTTAGGGGGAGAAAAAGGTACCTAGGTTAGGTTAGGTTACGTATTTAAAATATGCTTTTCTTTACCCCCCCCCCCCCCTAATGTGCAAATATATAGCCCAAATTTGTTTCTAAACTATTATATATTCATCCTATTTTATTTCATTAGCATTAACCAAACTAGCAGTATATAAAAGAGTAGGTATAACATAGGAGTACCAAAACTTGATTTTCTAATTTAATGTCTGGAAGTTATTCTACTAATGCAGGTTCTTATTTGGCTCACCGTACATGAAAAATTAAAACAAAATTTGCCTCTTAAAAAAGCTTCTTATTCTAATTGAACGGCCCTGTGTTTCAGCAGACGCTCTTAAAAAATTGGGACGTATAGTCAAACTTTAGCGTAAAGAGTAAGATATTGAGGAGGGGGTACCCTTCATATATCGAATAAATTCTGTTCTTTTTTTAAATAATACCGTTAAATCTGGCTCACCCTTTATGAAATATACCCCTACCCCTTGCGGAAAACTCCTCCATGGATATTTCATCCAACGTAAAATTCATCCACCCACCCCCTTGTCAAATTCCCTCCAGACAGTTTTCATTATCGCTGAGGATCCCCTCCCTGTAAAATTGCTTGCGGATGATTCGACCTGAAAAATTATCCTTGGCATTCCATCATTTGAATTAAACATTAATCTCTAATCGGTTTCCCGATCACTCCGGAAATGCTCCCTTCCTTGGAATTATTTCACCGAAATCAAAACACGCGGGAAAAAGCCCCTGGATAATTCCCCGGAACAAGTCCACATGAAAAAATTGGTAAAGAGAATCTAAGACAATTACAAAGAATTTCGTGTACATAAATGTCTATATATAAATAGCTATTTATGATCAATATAAGATATGTCGTCCACTTCAATAATTAACTAATAGAAAGAGAAATATAACATATATACCTTGCATTACTTATATTAGTTTTAAAACTTACTTCTCAAACAAACACGGACAGTCATCATCAACAAACAACAGAAAAAAGTGAATATTGATTAGTCTATCCGCAAGTCCGCAGCCCTATAGATTCCCAATTGCAGGTAACGGGAACCGGAACGATGTCGTCATAAAAAGCATGAATCAGACAGGCTATCTGCAAATAAATTCATTTTTAACCAAAAAATTCAACTTATTAAGAGGTTGCAAAAACTTATTAAGGATGCAAAAACTTGATGAAATACAGAAAACATTTAGGGTACTTGTTAAATATCCCAAAAACACCGAAGAAGGGAGGTTAGGTTAATCCAAATGAAATACACCAAAATATGATGAAAATATATAATACTTTAGGGTACTGTTCTATTAGCGGCAAGTAGACCTGTTCGTTATCTGATAATACAAGAGCATTAAAAAAATAAGCAGAATTTTGTAATTACTACTACTACTAACAACTCATCGCAGCACCAAGCCGCCTGAGGCCAACACAGCTACGCACGCTCCTCCTCCACCCCAATCTATTCAAAGCCTCCCTTTTTACACCCGCCCACGAAGTTCCCATTTCCTTTAAATCTTTCTTTATGACGTCCTCCCAACCCAGACGGGGACGACCTGCTTTCCGTTTAGCCCTAGATGGTTGGCCGAAAAGAACAATCTTCGGCAATCTGTCATCCTTCATCCGAACAACATGCCCTAACCACCTCAACCTTTCTTTCATTATAGACCTAGAAAGCGGTATTGAACCCATTTTTCGTATAGCCTATTGTTTGAAATACGGTCAGTCAGCCGGGTACCCAGAACAATCCTTAAGCAATTTCTCTGGAAAACATCTAGCAAATCTTCATCCGCTTTTCGGAGCGTCCATGCTTCAGAGCCATATTTGACCACTGTCATCACTGTAGCTTCTAAGATTCTAATCTTGGTTTGCAGACTTATCTTCCTATTCTTCCAGACTTTTTTTAACTGTGAAAAAACACCCTGAGCCTTGGCTATTCTATTTTTAAACATCTTCACTGCTCCCACCATCTTTACTAATAATACTACCAAGGTAAGTGAAACTGCCCACCTGATCAATCTTTTCATTACCCAACGTCACCTTTTCATCTTCACTTATTCCTAGCCTTAGTGACTTGGTCTTCCTAACATTAATTTTCAAACCAATACTAGCACCCTGAACTCGCAAAACCTCTAAAACTTCATTCATTTTGCTCACACTTTCATCTAGGATGCTTAAATCATCAGCATAATCCAAGTCCAGGAGACTTTTTCCTCCCCATTTGATTCCGTGGTCTCCCATTGCCTTTCCTGTGCTCCTTAAAACAAAGTCCATCAAAATAATCCATATAAAGGGGGATAGAACACAACCCTGCTTAACTCCTGATTTAATACAAAACCAGCTGCTAACCTCATTTCCTACCTTAACCGCAGCAGTGTTATTCTCGTACATAGCACTAATCACTTTAATGTATTTGTCTGGTATACCATACAAGGATAAAACCTTTACTAAAGCTCCTCTATCAAAGAATCGAACGCTTGCTCATAATCTATAAAACTGAGGACCAAAGGTGTTTGAAAACTTAGGCACTTCTCAATTATTAACCTAAGAGTGAAAATTTGGTCAACACATCCTCTACCTTTTCTAAAACCGCACTGCTCTTCTCTTAAAACTTTGTCTACGGCATCTCTCAGTCTAAAAAGTATCATATTACTAAGCAATTTGCTACCTACAGAGACCAGACTAATGCCTCGATAATTACCACACTCACTTTTATCACCTTTCTTATAAAGTGGCTTAATTAAGGTTTTCCTAAAATCATTAGGTACTTCCCCTTTTTCAAAAAATCATATTCATAATCTCCAATAACTTATTTCTAACCTCAGAGCCACCATATTTAAGAAATTCATTTACTACCCTATCAGCACCTGGAGCCTTATTATTCTTTAATCCTTTTAGTACTGTTTCTAATTCCTCCTCACAAAATAAATCTTCCTTCACATCCAAGGTATCACAAACTTTTTCATTTTCCTCTATATTTTTTCCTGCAACTCTATCACGGTTAAGCAAATTCTCAAAATGTTCGGCCCATCTCGCTTTAGCTTTTGTCTTATCGCTAATTGCCACCCCATTCCTATCTTTAACTGGGACAAGTCCGGATTGACTACTACCTCTCAATTTTTTAACGTGCCAGTACAATATTTTACTATTATGCCGTCTAGCTGCATCTTCTAAATCCTCGGCAATTTTATCCATGGCCTCCACTTCACACCTCCTTAGTTCATATTTCAATGCTTTCTCCACTTTCTTTACATTTCTTTTGTTTTCATGTGATCTATCACTCAGATAATTCTTGTACAAGTCCTTTCTCCTTTCTATTAAACTTAAAGCTTTTTCACTAATATTCTTAGCTACAGTTCTAGCTTTCTTCCCTAATACACCTTCAGCAACTTCACAAATTATTTTTCTAAAATTATTCCAACCATCTTCCACATTATCAAATTTTAAACTCTCAAGTTTAGTATTCAACTGTTCCTGGAAAGTTTCTCTCAAATTCTCATCCTGGAGTCTACTAACATCATAACTTCCCGGGAGGTAATTACCCTTCCGATATTTCAGCTTTAAATTAACCCTTGACACTACTAGATGGTGATCTTTACTTTTAACATCAATAACAGCACTCCTATATACCCTAGTATCTTGTATTGATCCTGCCAGTCTTCGATTTACTATAACATAATCAATAAGGTTTGCTGTCTTACCATCACGTGAATACCATGTTAGCTTATGAGCCATTTTATGACCAAACACCGTATTGGTTATAACTAGATTGTTATACCTACAAAATTGCAAAAGTCTGTATCCATTACTGTTTTCTTTTCCTACACCAAATTTACCTAAGCTGGGATACCATCTATCCTTATTTCTACCAACCTGGGCGTTAAAATCTCCCAGCAATAACATCATATTTCTACCTGGGACCTTGTCTATTTGCTCCTGTAACTGTAAGTAGAATTCATCTGAGTCACTAGTATCTCCATCAGTCGGTTCTACAGGGGCGTATACTACTATAACTGATACCTTGAACTTTCTAGTCATAAAATGAGCAATTAGTATTCTATTATTAATACCTTCCCAGCCTAAACAAGACTTAGCCGCTTCCTTATTCATCATGAGCCCTACTCCCTGTCTATGTAACCCATCCTTCCTGCCTGAGTAAACAAATTCTATATCACCTAATTTCATGCTTCCTTACTACCCCTGGGATATGAGTTTCTGAAACTCCTAATAGATCCAGTTCGAATCGTCTGAATTCGTCAGTCAAAATGTCGATACGATAGTCATTTTTTAATGTCGTAACATTCCAAGTTCCAATTTTCATGTTCTTTAAATCATTGAAATTTTTTTTCGCCTCAGGAAAAGCAATGATCCCGGATACCAGTGCAGGACGGGGATCACATATCTTCTCAAGTCTACACCAAAGTGCTTAAGCCGGCTTAGAACCGGACAGCAAGAAGTCCCTGGGACCTCCATGAATGGAGGCTTTGTGCAATCCTGGGCCCATCTTGGTCACAACATGGTTTTCAGCGCTTGGCGATGCTCTTCTATCAACAAGAGTCGAAATCCTGCACAGACAATCTCAAGCCTATTACCTCCGACTCATTATATATTCATGCCTACAAATATTATGCTACTACGGGGAGGCAACCCGTAATAGATAAATTAGCTAGGAAGAGGTTTTTCAGCCCAAAAGACGCCCATCAAAACATACCAATCCCAGAAGAATTGTCCATTAGTCAGAATCCCGTGCGAATGCTGTGTCGTTTACTAGGCTATAATTTCCTCGAGGGGCGCCACTCCTCAAGTGGGAATAGAGTTGACCGCAAGGTCCCCAGTCTTGCTGGTGCCCCGAAAAGGTCGAGGCAGCCCTTTGCAGAGGCCGTTGTCCATAGATCTGGATCTTACGCCCTGCCACAGTTGTCCTCCTATAGAGGATCCTCCCGCGATGGTGTTCTGCATCACCATGCAATTTAACCCATTGCTGGGAGAAGGTTTGCAACTCATGGAACTTGTGGATAAACAAGTGGGCCCTTTTGAGTGTACATTTGAGGGGCCTTCTTCCTCCTCCGCCTGTATTTATGACCCCGGGCAAGGGTGCCCCAGATTCTATTATGGACCCCCAGGGACAAGGTCCCCCCTTGGTCCATGCCTCCTATGGAGGTACCCTACATATCTGTAGAGCGTTCCCCCTGTATACTCGCCGGCCGCATCGCCACCTGGGGACATGCTGAATGGCCTGGGGGAGGCCAGACAAACGGATCACTTTTGTTTTGCAAAGGCAATGACTCAGTGACATATTTAACCTACTACTTATAAATATACATAACTCACTGACTAGGCCTATATAAGTTATATACAGAAATATATAACTCAGTGACATATTTAGCCTACTACTTAAAATATGTGTAACTCACTGACTAGGCCTATATAAGTTATATACAGAAATATATAACTCAGTGACACATTAAACCTACTACTTATAAATATCTAGCCTAATTTAATGATTCACTTCAACTAATATCTAATATCTTCAACTAATAAACTAATATCTAGCCTAATTTATTGATTTACTTCAACATTAGCTTGCAAAACTAATGTAAAACCTATATCTAGCCTAATTTAATGATTCACTTCAACTAATATCTAATATCTTCAACTAATAAACTAACATCTAGCCTAATTTATTGATTCACTTCAACATAGCTTGCAGAACTAATGTAAAACTAATATCTAGCCTAATTTATTGATTCACTTCAACATTAGCTTGCAAAAAAATGTAAAACTAATATCTAGGCTAATTTATTCATTTACTTCAACATTAGCTTGCAAAACTAATGTAAAACCAATATCTAGCCTAATTTATTGATTTACTTCAACATTAGCTTGCAAAACTAATGTAAAACCTATATCTAGCCTAATTTAATGATTCACTTCAACTAATATCTAATATCTTCAACTAATAAACTAATATCTAGCCTAATTTATTGATTCACTTCAACATTAGCTTGCAAAACTAATGTAAAACCTATATCTAGGCTAATTTATTCATTTACTTCAACATTAGCTTGCAAAAAACTAATGTAAAGCTAATATCTAGGCTAATTTATTCATTTACTTCAACATTAGCTTGCAAAACTAATGTAAAACCAATATCTAGCCTAATTTATTGATTTACTTCAACATTAGCTTGCAAAACTAATGTAAAACCTATATCTAGCCTAATTTAATGATTCACTTCTACTAATATCTAATATCTTCAACTAATAAACTAATATCTAGCCTAATTTATTGATTTACTTCAACATTAGCTTGCAAAACTAATGTAAAAACCTATATCTAGGCTAATTTATTCATTTACTTCAACATTAGCTTGCAAAACTAATGTAGCCAATTTGTAATTGGCTACTGATTTTTCTATTACAATGGATCTTTCAACATACAATGGATTTAGAAAACTAACAAAGGATTAAAGAAAACGGGCGCTTTACTGAAAACACAAAAGCCAATTAATTTTTTTTTCTTAATTAGCTGTAATGAAAACATAGGATTACAGAAAACTAGCGCTTTACTGAAAACACAAAAGCCAATTAAAAAAAAAATTTTGATTTAAAGTCAAAAGTGAGTATATAGACACACGCTTTAGTATTGCTCGAAATGAAGAACAAATAAATCATAATATGAACTCTAAAAATCCGGTTATTCTCTCAATACAGTGGAGAATTTCAAGATATGATACAAATTCTAAAACTAGTTTATAGTCCAATGCTATCTAGATCCCTTCATTTTGAAATTGTTTTCAAAATAATCATGAAATATCTCTAAAATGCTTTATTTTTAAACTTTAAAAAGTGTCCTTAAATGGTTTGCTTTTACTATACCAAAATGTATATATTGTTTTGTGTTTTCAATAAAGCGCTACATTTCTAGCACAGTTTATATAATTATCCAGTATGATCATCCAGTATCTCACCCATTATAAAAAACCGGACCGGGGTGCGAGTGCTCCAGAGAACGTAGAAAACATAGGCGGCATCAGATCTTTTCACGGGTAGACAAGTCAGACGCGAAACAATCGGAAACAAGTGTAAACCCGCTATTACGAATAATGCACTTAGTAACCATTTCTCATTGATAGACGCAAACACACTGATCCATAACTGCACGAAGAAGTGGGAGGAGCTTTTTGTTCGCACCGAGAACGAAGACCAGAAATGATCTGCGATAAGCTTACTGGATAATTATATAAACTGTGATTTCTAGGTACAGTTGCGCTTAATGGTACACAGCGCTAAAGACAATCGAAGGAATGCAGTCATTGAGACCCGTAAAGAGGGTAATTGCTAAGTATATTGATCGAAGAGCGTGGTTTCTCACTGAATTTACAATATTTAAACTGTTGTTTTTTGGGGGTTTAGGGGGGGGGGAGGTACCTAGGTTAGGTTAGGTTACATATTTAATATATGGTATGCTTTACCACCACCACCCCTCACCCCCCTAATGTGCAAATACATAACCCAAATTTGTCCCTAAATTATTATATATTCATCCTATTTTTATTTTGTTTATTGGCATTAACCAAACTTGACTTCTTTCGTGTGTACCATTAAGCGCAACAGTACCCATTTCTATAATCCTACAAACATAGGGAAGTGGCATCAGCTGGTTTATTTGTACTAGTTTTATTGATATATGTTAGATAGACCGTAAAGTAATAATTTTTATTTGTTTCAAATTTCAACTTCGCTCTTTACTTCCCTCAGAAAAACTGTTTTTTTAATTAATAATACAATGCAACGAGAATAAATTAGCATTCCTTCACTTCGAACAGTTCTTGGTACTTGTCCATTATTCAGAAAACACTCAAGCTGATTCAATTTACAGGTACAAGGGTTGAAACAACTGAGACGCTTGGGAGATAGAAAGGATATATATACTTTGGGCTGTTTATTTGCACATTAGGGGGGAGGGGTTAAGTATAGCGGACCTGCATGCAAAATGTAACCTAACCTAGCCAAAAAAAACAACTGAATACTGAATATTTAATTGAAATATAGCTAAAATGTAGTTTTCCACTGAGCCAAAGCTAATTCCCTCCGAGTACAGACAGCAATAAACCGGTTTTTGCCTTACATTGCAGATCTTGTTTTTTTCTGAATTAAGTACCCAGTTCTTAATGTCACTCCTTACTTTCAGATGAATAAAAAAATATTTTTGATTAAACAAAAACAAACAAAACAAATTGACCGTTTAGAACTTAAAATCTGAAATCTTATTGATTAAATTTTAAAACAAACAAATGGACCGTTTTAGAACAAATCAAGGTACTTGTCAGAATTAAAGAAAGCAAGAAATAAAAAGAAAAGGTATTGGAGACTATATAAACAGAATATACACAATAAGAACCACTACACAAAATATACCTAGACACGAAATCAAGTCAGAAATCTATCCAGAAAGTTATTTGAACAGCATGAGGAGGCTGTAGCAGCAGCAAGCAAGTTAAATCCAAAACACTTTTGGAATTATGCCTCAGCCCGTAAACCTGGTAGACACTCTGTTACGCGACTTAAAGAGAATGACCGTATAATAGATGACCCAATAGAAATTGCCAATGCCGTAAATGGGCAGTTTACATCTGTATTTACTCCAAATGATAATGCCCCTCTTCCAGACCCCCCCCACCTATACCATCATAACCCCTATGCCCCCGATTACAGTCAATAGGGTAGATGTAGGGGCACGCCTAAAAAAGTTGAATCCAAATAAGTCGGTGAAACCTGATGGTGTACATCCAAGGCTTCTTAAAGAATTGCATGTTGAACTATCAGGCCCGCTCACTCACCTTTTTCAGAAATCCCTTGATGAAAAGTGTATCTCGCAGGATTGGCGCACGGCCCACATAACCCCCATACATAAGGGTGGCAGCAAAGAGGAAGCAAGCAATTACCGGCCAATCAGTGTCACTTCTGCAGTCGGGAAGCTACTAGAAGCGATTGTTAACACTGCAATCCTGAAACACTTGACAGCCAATCAACTATTCTCATCAGGTCAGCATGGCTTTAGGTCTGGTCGGTCAGTTGAAACAAACTTGATTGATTCTTATAATTATATCACCGATCTTCTAGACCAGGGGTTCCCAGTCGACATCATACTACTCGATTTGGCAAAGGCGTTTGACAAAGTCTGCCATAAAAGACTTCGAATTAAGCTCCAAGCTATTGGGGTGAGTGGTGGTGTGGTTTAGTGGGTGATGCAGTTCTTAACAGATAGGAAACAGACGGTTAAAGTATTTGGCGAGGATGTAAGGACGTTTTTCTCCGAGGTGGCCGCTGTTGGAAGTGGTGTCCCCAAGGGCACAGTTTTGGGTCCGACTTTATTTAATATATGTATAAATGACGTGCCAAAAATCCTAAACAACAAAGTAAGCCTCTACGCTGATGACTCGAAACTTATGGGTCGTGCAGACACAGCGGAGAATATTAAGTCGATCCAACTGGACCTCGATACATTCACTCACTGGACTAATATTTGGAGGCTTGAATTCAACGCATCAAAATGCAAGACTCTCCACCTTGGGAAGAAAAACTCAAACACTCAGTACCATATGGATTGTAGGGATGGGTCCCGAAATGCCATTTCCAGCAGCCACGCGGAGAGAGATCTTGGTGTCCTGGTAGACGACGAATTGAAATTTCATATTCATGCACAAGCGACTATTGCGAAGGCTAGTCAGACTCTTGGCTTAATCAAAAGAACGTTCACTAGCAGATCTCCAACTGTTATGACCAAGCTATATATGAGTCTAGTTCGACCAAGGCTAGAGTTTGAAATGTGAATCGCATGCCCAATCAATAAGACAGACCAAGCAGCTCTAGAATCAGTCCAGAGGAGGGCAACGAAATGTATTAGAGACCTCTATGATGTCCCTTATCCATCCCGTCTCCGTAAGCTTAGAATACCATCTCTAACATATCGTCGCAAACGAGGCGATGTGATAACAGCATACAAGCTTCTAAATGCTGAGGATACCATTCCTGGCCTTTTCCAACCGGACAATTCAAATAGAACTCGTGGTCATTCTCAAAAGCTTTTTTTTCCGGAAACGAGCAAACACCAGACTAAGGAACAATTTCTTCTCAAATAGAGTTGTCAGCTTGTGGAACTCCCTTAGTGAATAAAACAGTAACCTCTACCAGCGTGGATGCGTTCAAGTCATCAGTGGATAGGGAGTGGCTCAACAAACCGTGGTGCACCATTTGGGACGCCACAAATGATGATTAACTATCATCACTGAAGCTGGCGGACACAGGATTCGTCCTATCGCTAGCAAGTGCGATTTAAGGTAATTTGAGGTAATTGTCTATTACACACCCACTCACTCCAGTTTACGCTGTGTAAAACTCGAGAACAAACCGGTTTCTTCCTTAGTTTCTTTCAGCTTAGCGTGAGACAAGACAAAGACACGTGACAGAATAAATGGGAAATATATAATTTGGGCTGTATATTTGCACATTAAGGGGGGGGGGGTAAATTATTTGGACAGTTTGAAGATAGGAAACTGGAGTGAGTGGCGTATAATACAGAAGTACCCAAATCAAATTGACCGTTTTAGACCGAGTGATCGCTATTACAAGAGTGTGTACCTAATCTAATTTCTGGATGGAATCTTCCCTTGTTTTGACTTGGTTGTTGTTTCAGTCATTGGTACGCGTGTTTTATGCAGAACACACTCAAGAAGTTTGATCTGATCAGTCTGTGTAAAACTGGTTTGTCTGTCTCCATTCGGAGGCAATAACCTTAGGCACAGTGAGATAAAATACTAGGTAAGTATATTTTAATTACATATTTAATATAGAGTTCGTATTTTGGTTAGGCTAGGTTAGGTATTCAATTTAATGTGCTATGGGAATTATATACAAAACAATTATGCTTTGCATAATTCTTTTTTGTAGTTACCATAATTTTGTAACTAGTATAGTCTTATATTTTCATCATATTTTGGTATATTTCGCTATGATTAACCTAACTTCACTTCTTAAGTGTGTTCTGGATAATACACAAGTACCAAGTAAAAAATGTTATTTTTCGTGAGGGGGGGGGGGCTTTAGGTATTCACGTGTTATAGCGACCACACCAAATAAGTGAAGTTACGTTAATCCTAATGAAACATACCGAAATATGATGAAAATATAATACTTTAGTAACAAAATTATGAAAACTCCAAGAGAGAATTATGGAAAGCAGGCTACCTAGAATGTATTATATTAAATACCTAACCAGCTCTGTATATTAAATATTCAATTAAAATATACCTGCATAGTAGTTTATTACGGTTCCATTGCAACTGAACCCTCGTGTAACAAAGCCCCAAGCAACTGAACCCCCCTGCAACTGAACCCCCGTGCAACTGGGCCCCGCAACAGAAATCCCCTTGCAACTAAACGCCCATGTAACTAAACCTCCTTACAACTGAACCACAATGCATCTAAACCATCGTGTAACTGAACCCTCGTGCAACTGAACCCTCGTGCAACTGAAACTCATTTAACTAAACCCTCGAGCAACTCAACTCCCGTACAACTTAACCCTGTTTAACTGAACCCCCTTGCAAATGAACCCCTGTGCAACTCTACCACCGTGCAACTGAACCCTTGTGTAACTCAACTTTCGTGCAACTGAACAAACCGTACTCAGTTTTTCACTATTCTACAACTGCAAGGCAATATCATTGGGTAAAACAGAAGTTACAATCTTTACATTTTCAACCTTATTGGAAATGTTTGTTTTTTAAAGTCATGATATAAATGCCTGAGAAGATGATTCATAAAAAAGCAGTTTTGTTGTCACAAAAACAAAGAAATTTGGACGTCACAAACCATTAAAGCCAGATTTATTTCTCCTTTTTATGGCTTTTAATGGGGTTCCCATCGCCCTTTCACTGTCTACGGTTCTTGGCCTTTATCCGTCCCAAAAAATATTCTCCGTGGAAAATAGCCCCCCCCCCCCTATCCCGGTAAATACTCTCCTGTTGAAAATACCCTCTTGTGAAAAATACCTTCCCTGAAAATACCCCCTAGCGGTTGGTTGGTTTCCTATCACTTTTGACTTAAAAAAGGACTAAAACTCTCAATTTCTGGTCCAACGAGCATCCTCCGAAGTTTCTAGGACCATGAGGCAAAGGTGGGGATGAGAAAGGAACAGTCCCCCTCTTATACAGAATAAATTCTGCTCATTTTGAGGTTTAATGTTGCTCTTTACTTTCACAGTAAAAGCTTAGACGAGAAATATTCTCAGAAATCAAGAGGGATTAAATGTAAATTTCACATTTTGGATATCTTTTTTTTTTAAATTCCCCCATCCCCCTGATAGAATAACCGTCAAAACAGAAGTCCTGAATACGACTCAGGGCATCAGGCCCTGACGGCCCTGACACATCAATTTCTACCTCCACCCTCCTCTTGTTTCTTTCTTGGAACTAACTCTGTATTTATCTGAAGGCTCAATGAGACGTTTGCATTAACATTTAACATCCAAACATTTGCATATAAGGGCTTTGAAACTCTACAATGACGTTCTATTATTGTTTTGAAGTTAGGTAGGGAGGGAGATGCCTCAAAGGGTGCATTTTAATACCAAAACATCCCAACTCTGAATGAGCCTTCAGAAAAATACAGAATTAGTTCTAAGGGAGAGATGATGGGAGGGTGAAGGTAGAAATTGATATAAAATCCCCAGAGCCGTATCCAAGACTTTTCTTTGGGGTTATTTTTTGGTGGGGGGGGGTGGGGACAAAAACTTTGAAAAACGTCAAAAATGTGAAATTGATATTTAATCTCTATTGATTTCTGTGAATATCTCTGGTCTACGCTGTTATTATAAAAGTAAAGAGTAACATTAAACCCCAAAATGAGCAGAACTCATTCTGTATAGGAGGGGGACTGCCCTTTCTCATCCCCACCTCCATCTCATGATTTTAGAAACTTCGGAGGATGCTCATTCGATTAGAAATTTAAAGTTTTAGTCCTTATTTAAGTCAAAAGTGATTGGAAACCAACTAACCGCAGGAGGAGTGGTGGTGAGTATGCTCCACGGGGGGGGGGGGTATTTTTCGGGGAGGGGGGGGGTATCTTTTGACAGTGACAGGGCAAAGACATAAAGCATAAACAAACATAAAAAAAAGGAAAAACCAATCTGACTTTAATGGTTTGGGACGTCCGATTTAATTCCAAAAAGTTCGAACACGTAAAGATTCCAACTTGTGTTTTACCCAATTAGATTGCCTCATATTTTTAGAATACTGAAAAACTGAGTATGGTTGTTCAGCTGCACGAGACTTCAGTTACACGAAGGTTCAGTTGAACGGTGGTAGAGTTACAAAGGGGTTCAGTTACAATGGGGTTCAGTTGCAAGGGGGTTCAGTTGCACGGGTTTTCAGTTACACAGGGTTAAGTTGCACAGGAATTGATTTGCACGAGGGTTCAGTTAAATGGGGTTCAGCTACACAGGGGTTCAGTTACACGGGGATTCAGTTAACTGGTTTTGAGTTGCACGGGGGTTCAGTTGAACGAGAGTTCAGTTGCACGGTGGTTCAGTTGCACAGGGGTTCAGTTGCACGGGGTTCAGTTGCGCAGGGTTCAGTTGCACGGGGTTCAGTTGCACGGTGGTTCAGTTATAGGGGTTCAGTTGCTTGGGGTTTAGTTACTCGGTTGTACAGTTACACCCGCACCATATATCTCACTGTGACTAAACTAATTACCTCCAATGCAGACAAAGAAACTGGTTTTACTCACATCAAGAACTTGAGTGTGGTCACTATAATGCGTAAGTAACGTAAATAAATGTAATTGAAATAATTAAATCAAAATATATAAAAATAATAATTTGGTACCCTATAATTTGGTATTTTGTAATAAATAATTTGGTACTCTCCCATTATATGGGCACCTACAAGGAAAGCAGTCACGAAATAGACCGAGACGCGTGATGAAAAACAGGTTTACGCTTATTAACAAAGGGTTTCTCACCCCAGGAACTATAATTAAACTATTGTTTTTTGGAGTTTAGGGGGATAAAAAATTTTGTTTCAGGTGTAAATGGGAGGTAAGTTTAAACTTTAACCCCCCCCCCAGATTTTGAAATATATACCCTGAATTGGCATATATAGGGGGGGGGGCTGAAATTTATTTCCGATAGAAATTATTATATTCGTAATCAGCATAAAAAAAGGCATCGAATGGTATATTCACTTTAGTTGTAGGCCTAACTCAATAATATGATTTGGTAAATATTTACTGGTTAGGTTATGCAATAATAAATACAATGCCTCACCCCCCCCCCCTAATGTCCAAATATATAGCCCAAATTTGTTTCTAAACTATTATATATTCATCCTATTTATTTCATTAGCATTAACCAAACTAGCAGCATATAAAAGAGTACGTTAAATACAGGAGTACTTTTTTTTTTTCCTATTTCAACAGTACAAATAACACAGAAACTCACCTTTTGAAAAATTAAAATCATTCCACGTTGACTTTCGTCCAAAATGTGTTAATCAACATGCTCACAGCTACGCTAGATTTTGCCAGATATTGAATTCATGTTGGATTTGGAAAGAGGCCAGAGTCTGACGCAAAGATGTTTTCATATACAAAGCCTGTCTAACCGGTTCATTTGTATCAATGAAAAATTGAAAGCGTGCTTCCAAACATGAAAAATGCGCGCTTCTAAACTTAAAATGATGTTTTGGTTTTGCTGCGTCGTCTACGAGTGAACTGTTTCACTTAAATTTATACAAACCTTCCAGCCTTACATAGGGATTTATTATTTCAAACTTGTGAAGATATTCCCTTCCACTTAGGCTTGTCACCGAGGATACGTTTGTACCATTTTTGGTTCGTTTTAAGTAAAACGTTACGGTCCTAAAAGCGTTACATTTTTGTTACGCTTTAGTATTTATGTTAGACTTTTGAACAATGAATAAGTTTCACATTTTGTGACTAACCTATGTTTTTCCCGTGAAGAAATTCCGCTGTTCCCAGTTTAATTATACTGACATGAGCAAGAAAAATTAATAATAAAAACATAGGTAGATACTAAAAGAACCTATTTTCCTTATAATTTATTTTTTAATATGTGATAATAGGATGATAAATGTGTTTCCTTGGGGCAGCTACCCAATCCTCCATCTAAATGGTTGGACATAATATCAGGTTGTAAGCAAAACTGACTGTTTTTGTGTGGGATTATGAGGTACTTGTCCAGCGGCGTTATTTCATTCTGAACTAAGGGGGGAGGGGCTAAGCAACCTCTGTGGGCCCCCCAAAGGGGCCGGCTCGTAGTTGTTTAAGAGCAACGTTCCTTCACAGTGGTTAGCACAGGCTTTCCCCAAAATAAACTAATAATAGTAAGAAGCAATTTAAAAGTTTTTAGTAAATACAGAGAACTTAAGTTGGAAACTAATTCACAGTTTTATTGCAAAACTGGGAACCAACGAGGTTCCATTTTTCCATAAATACGAACCATAGCCTCAAAATCCAATGATTTCACACAGTTTTTTTTCACTAAACATCAACCTCAGATCACTGAGCCATTTCGTCATTTCGTCATCTTGATCTTAAATATGTTTTAATCAGGCTTAATTTAGAAAAGAATCTCATTACAAGCCGTTGTGACAGGCAGAGTAATGAAGATTTGTATATTTTTCAAAGCTTCAGAATATGCTATCAACATTGCCTTCGCAAAATTGCAAAGTTGTAAGAGATCTTTTTGCCTATTGCCTAAAGAGTCGATATATCTTCTCACAAGATCTGTTTGCGAGGCAAACAGGGTTGTGTCAATGCATACTACTTTCTAATGCGCTGCTACACCTCGTATTGAGAAAGTGCGGCATATCAAGATCTAATAAAATGATTGACTCTAACAGTGAAAGACCATTCGTGCAGTGGCTTCCAAACTCACAGCACAATCTGTCTATCACAAGAAAATAATCCCTTCTGGAAGCATCTTGAGTTGATTCTTTCACTTCAGCATGGTCACTTTGTCCCAAAGTCGACAAAGTTACAAAATCAGGTAAGCTGGAAGCTACTTACTGTGCACACTTTTGTCTTTTTTATGAGGAACCAGAATTCTGAAAATTTTGCAAAAGGTCTTCAGTGAGGCCACACTCAGGAGAAAATTATTTTGCTTTATGAAACATTATATTCATCAAAAGCTTATTCAGTTTGCATTTCAATAATTTTATCTCGCGTAGCTTGGTAGCTGCAGTAAGACTAAAAGCTCTAGAGAAAACTAGGTCTACCACATGTAGCTGCTCAAACAGAGATATTGTGGCAAAAAAAAGAATTTCGCTAGATGGAGTGTAAATATAAATTCAAATGTCTGAAAACTGGTTGCGAGTCCGTGGGCCTGAGCCCACGTTCTGGTAATTGATGAAACAGTCAAGATATAGTTGTATCTATTCAGTACTTTGTTCACCGATATATATATCAATACACCAATCTTGTAGTAGATGATTTCTCCAACTGAGGAATAGTTATGCCAGCGGCTTTATGAGCATTAACAAACATTTGGTAGTGTATATTGCTATTCGCGATAAAACAATACAGCTATTGAAGAGTGGAGGAGAAAGAAGCCACTCGTCTCAAGTTCTAAATACAAGCACCCAACACAAGGTTGTGTCTATGAGCACGGTGCACCAGCAGTAGAATACCATATATTTAAAATACAATATTCTTTCCTTCTAAAGATGATTCGGGCAGAAATTAAACGTCCCCTAATTGAGTTCAAATACCGCTTCCAAGAGTCTAAATTTTTAATCAGCAAAAAGAGAAACTGCGTTCTAGCTTCAGTCAAAACAAAGACGCTAGTCGTTCGAATTTCGCTAAGATAATTAGTAGCAAGAAAAATGCTACGTACGATATTTCTAAGGAAGTTTAAATGGCAAAAAAATCGTGTGAACGCCTGAATCATCTGAAAAATCTTAAAGAATTCATTGGACGAAAGATTTACATCCTTGGTCCTCTTGGGCCAATGGCGGGCAGTCCTTACAGCGCAGGACGAAAGAACCGCGTTTGGGAGAGTGGGGTAAATGTGCCTTTTAAATTTTAATCTGAAGTCAGATCTGAAACGACTAGCACATCAGACCTAGAGAGATTCAGACGAAATTATTGTATTTTGGTCACCGTTATTGTCATTGAAGTGACCTGTTCCTGTGCAACTAAGCATGTAAGTTCAAAAAATCTATTGTCTTTTTATCTGTGTTTATTTCATTTATATGTCTGCGTCTAGTCCAATAATAGTTAATTAGTTCGTAAGTCTCCAAGGTAAATGCTCCCAAAGGAATCTGATCTCCAGATAGCTCAAGAAAGAAGAGGCCACATTTATATTTCTACATATTCAATTTTCTCTCATTAATTGAGAGCGGCGCTAGCCTAGTTGACACAATCTCCAGCGCTATAAGCGGCACTATCGGAGAAATCTCTATCGCCACAAGTAGCAAATCTTTTATCGCTACAAATAATAAGTTTTTCCATTACTACCAATAAATTTTTCCATCGCTCAAATGGCGCGTGTCGGAAATTGGAGGAAAACTGCGAACTAGTTAGGCTATTTAAACTTGGTAATTTGAATTTAATTGTTGGAGAGATACAGACATATAAGTAAACTGATTAGGCCTGTAACCGCTAGGCTAAGACAGTAAACCCCTTATATCTCATAGGAGATAATAGCCTACCCCAAAATAGGTTAAGTAAAATTTTTAAGTTGATATAAACGCGAAAAAAAAAATGGACGAACTAAACGATTTATTAATAATGCAAAAGTTAGTTGCAAAAAATATAGAGATTGCAAAATTTATACCAGAGTACAATGGTCAGTCAGATATTGACGAATTTAATATCCAATTGACCCAGCTTGTACAATTAACCAAAACGTTGGAGCATTAAAAGACATGCTCCTACTATGATTAAGAGGCCAGGCCTTAACCTTTCTAAAACAGGTCGAACATAACATAGGCAATAACGCCAACTTGCCAATAAATACGGTTGATGACTTGTTAAAAGCATTCAAAGAGAGATTTATAGAAACCAGTTCTATAAATAAATTAAAACACGGAGTAGTAAGCTTTGATTTTTCACAAAATATAAGGAAATATCTCGATAACATACGCATTTCTGTAGAAGCAAAATACGGAAGTGGTTCTGGGCAACTGTATGAAAAAGTCATACTAAATAGCTTTTTGCAAGGGCTACCCCCAAAACTATATAGAGCAGTAATATCCAAAAATATTCAGACGTTGGATCTTGCAGTCCAAGAGGTAGAGCGACTAATCGAAGTTGATAAAATGGTTGCTAATCATAGTAATGCAAAAATAAATAGTCTAGGCGACTCAAACGCGAACCTAATCTTCAAGGGCGATCAGGCATCCCCCAATTTCTTTTCAAGGGATAACTCCCCAGTGCCAAAAAGAAAAAAAAAAAACGCCAGAACCCGCTAGGCAGAAAACAGTACGTTTTTAGCCCATTAACCCTACAATAATAAGGTGTTATAATTGCAATCGTGTTGGCCACATAGCGAGAGAGTGCCACTATGTCCCCAATCCCATACCAAGAAATGCTGTTGGTAATACGCAAAATTACGGTAACCATTTGTTCAGAAGAACAAATTTTAGCACCGGTCGTGCAATAGGCTATAGCCGGAGGGGATCGTGCCAATCAGTACCTTATAATGCGTACCAACCAAATTTGTATAACCCTCTCCCCAACAGGCAAATTATTTATCGGTTTGAAAACCCGAATACTCACCAAGGCAAATATAATGCGAGAATGCAATACAAAAATCATGAAAATTTGCCGATGAGAAATGAAAATTTTACAAGCCAACGGCACTGGCAGTCAGCGCCAGCAAACGGCACTGACACGAGACACCCACGTTACCATAATAATACATGGCGAAGACAGGCAGACATAAATCATTTAAATATGCCTACGGAACCCAATACGTCTCTGAATATCTATTACAGGCACCGACACATGAAATGAATTCTCAGGGAAACGTGTCAGGCCCCTCAGAAACATAAGTTGGACCCAGAGGGTGCCAGGAATATTTAATAGGTCCAAGACAATACTAGTGCCTTCTTGTAGTGATATTAATAACAAGCTACCTATATTTAATGATTTTTGTGTAGAAAACGTATACTTTACGGCCTTAGTTGACAGCGGAGCTACTGTAAATATAATAAACTCATGCGTATTTAATAGCTTGCCTCCGCACATTAAACGACAGAGAAACCCTAATAATCCCAATTTAACAAGCGTGACAGGTCACAAATTAAATGCAAAAGGGTCAATTTGCCCTAACGTAAAAAGGGACAATAGAACATTCATGACAAATTTTATTATATGTGATAATTTCCCATATGAAGCTATTATAGGGGCAAATTTTCTAAGGGCTATTAGAATACTATTAGACATAGCCAACGAGAAGCTTGTATACCCAGCTAAGGTAGGGGAAGAAACTTCTACCTTAAGAAATCGTAACAAAGGTTACGAAGATAACATAACAGTAAACAAAATTTCTAATGGTATAATGTCGAAGTATTTTGAACCTCATGTCTCGCAAAGACATGGCATAATTGGAAATTTATTCAATTACCCTAAGAGATATTGCAGAAATGAAGTATATTTAAATAATAACAGCATTGAAGCTGCGAAAATAAAAATAGGAAATATGCAACAGTACAGATCAAATGAAATTAAGAAAAAATAGCGGAATTATGGAAGAACATAATAAAACCTAACGTGACGCCACAAGATGCCCTAATGACGCAGCATAGCGCCAGTATGAATCTAATAAACAATGAAAATGACGAAAAATATTACGGATTTGCGATAAAGAAAAACAAAAATCCCTCCCAAAAAGATCAAAAAAATTCAAATATCACAAATGATCGAGCCAATGGTTAGCAAATCAGAAATATGGTTTGCGACACCGTCTGAAATACCCGAAAATCTGCTATGCGAGGAACAGATTATATCTTATGACAAAGGGGAAGGTTTTATTTGGGTAACCAATAACCATGAAAACGATACAATTACAATTAAAAAGGGGACATGTTTAGTCCAAATCGAGGTTTTAACGGAAAATGATTTAAATTAATGGGAAGATTCTAAAAGAAACCTAGTTAACGGTATTAAAACTTCAAATAACGAATATCCCTTGACTAAATCGCAATTTTTAAACAAATTTAAAATGGTTCATATTACGGATATGGAACTTAAGAAAAAATTATGCGAATTATTATGGAAATTCAAGGATGTATTTTCTGCATCTGAAGATGATATCGGGCTAATTCCATTTTACGAACATTCAATTTTAACGACTGGTAATCCCGTAGCAAAAACAGCCATATCGTGTGCCATATAAGCACAAAGAGTGGTTAAAAAATAAAATCCATGAATTAGAAAAAAACGAAATTATACGCCCAAGTATAAGTCCGTATAGCGCACCAGTGATCCTAGTACCAAAAAAGAATGGAGATCTTAGACTCGTAGTAGATTATAGGGCTCTCAACAAACAAGAAGTTAGCGATAAATTTCCTCTACCAAGAATAGACGAAATTCTTGACTCAATTTCAAGCAAAAACAAAATTTTTACTTCTTTGGACCTTACCAAGGCTACCACCAAGTGAAAATAGCCGAAAAGGATGTCCATAAAACTGCATTTTCAGCATCCGAATATGGATCTTATGAATACTTAATAGTACCATTTGCTCTTAAAAGAAGTTCAAGCGCGTTATGTAGACCCCTATTGCACCTGTTAAGAGGATTAAAGAATATAATTCATTTTGTTGATGATATTATATGCGTGGGGGAAAACACTGAGCAACACTTAGCAACTTTAGCTAAGGTGTTCGAGAAGTTGAGGCAAGGCAATTTAAAATGCTGGCCTGAGAAAATAAATTTATTTCAATCTAAAACTAAATTCTTGGGAGTAGTAGTAACCCAGGGAGAGATATCCCCAGACCCTGATAAAATAAAATGTGTTGAAAACCTCAAGCCCCCCAAAACTATGAAAGAACTAAGAGGAATCTTAGGCCTTACTGGCTACTTTAGAAAATTCGTACGCAATTATGCCCAAATTGCGAAACCCCTCACGAAATTAACCAAAGGAAACTCCCATAGTGTTACCTGGTCCCAGGAAGCTCAAACTTCCCTAGACCGACTCAAAAAGGCGCTCACTTCTGAACCAATTTTATCACTCCCTGATTTCGAAAACGGAAAATTCATCGTTACCACTGATGCTAGTTCAGAAGGCATAGGCGCAATTCTTTCGCAAATAATCCCGATAGAAGACCCTAACCCTCTACAGGGAACACCCAACCAAATAGAAAAAGTTATATGCTATTCAAGTAAAACTTTATCAAAAGGCGAAAGTAGTTATTCCGCCACAAACTTAGAATTGTTATCTATTATCTACCACTTGGACAAATTTAGGCATTATTTAATTGGTAGAAAATTTATACTACGATCAGACCATAAAAGCTTGCAGTACCTGCGCACATTTAAAAACCCCACGGGCATTCTAGCTAGATGGATTATGAAAATCCAAGACCTAGATTATGAATTTGAACATTTAAAGGGAAAACAAAACGCAGCTTGTGACTTTTTGAGTAGATACCCAGAAAATAGTCCGTCGGAAACTGAAAAAAATGAAGTTAATGCTATTAATGCTAAAAGCGAACATGGATGTAAGAAAAACAAAGTCAAAGACAAAGTAAAAGAAAATAAGACTAAATAGTGTCCCTTATCTTTGGAAAATATAAAAAGAAAGCAAAAAAAAGGACGAAATATGTGTAGGACTAATTGATTATTTCGTGAATGATGAGGCGTTACCGGATAAATTCAAAACTCTTAGAAAAGAAATAGATAATTTTTACTATGATCTGGATGAAGAAATACTGTGTAGAATTGTGACTGCTGAGACAAATAGAAACCAAACCTTGATAATACCTGTGTTACCACAAAACTTGATAGGGCCTGCATTTGAATATTTTAATTCGGACACAGGTGGACATTTAGGAGTTATGAATACGTTCCATAAGTTAAAACAATACTTTTACGTACAATCAGCACTGACAAAACTTAAAAAAATTTGTAAGTACATGCGAAGCATGTAATTTGAGAAAAATCCCCCCAGTTTATCCAAATCCTCCAATGGGAAGGGTCCCGGTAGCAAAGTACCCCTTCGATATTATCTCTTTTCCTATACGGGACAAATGGAGGATTACCTGTTTCTAGCAGAGGTAATACTTGTATTCTTTCGGTTATAGATCATTTTTCCGGATTTACTTTTGCAAAAGCATTAAAAAATCAAGGTGCTTATGCCACAAGTAAGGCATTAGCAAAATTATTTTTACAATTTGGCATTCCTAATAAAATTTTGAGCGACAACGGGAACAATTTTGTTGCAAAAGTAACAAAAGATTTAATGAGTTTCCTTAATATAGAGAAAATGGTGACAGCGCCGTACCATCCACAAGCTAATAGCAAAATAGAAAACAGGCATAAAATATTTTCGAACGTATTAAGTATCAATACAAAAGACGACAGGAGCGACTGGGATAAATTCTTACCTTATTTAACTAACGTAATCAACACTGCTTATTCCGAAACAACCAGAGACAATCCATTTTATTTACTTTTGGGTCGAGATTTCAGAATCCCGTATGATGAGATTATTGAATCTCGGCAGTATTATAATAGCTCAGAAGATTATAAACAAGAATTCATAAATAGAATGAGGAAAACTTATAAAATAGTTAGGCAAGAGCTGGAAAAATGTAAAATAAACCAAGAACTAAGAAACCAACCCAAAGTTAAGGGGAATATAAATTTCAAAGTAGGAGACTTCGTTTACCTAAAAACGAGGCAAAAACGGAAGGAAAAAAACTTTCAAACAAATATTCTGGATCGTACAGAATAGTCAAAAAGTACGATAATGAATATACCTTTAAATTGGAAAACCCCGATAGTGGAAGAACTTACAAGGCGCATGTTAGCCGAATAAAAAGAGCCAAATTTCCAGAGAGATGGGTGTCACATCCCTCTTCTACTGATTCGTAAGATTCGGAAAATGAGCCCCCTAGGTCAAGATTGGCAGAGCTAAAACCTTTCAATTTTAAACAAGATTATTTTGAAAATGACAGTGATGAACAAAACTTTGAAGAATTTTTGGCAATGGAAAATCTAGTTGTTCCTAAGAAAAAATCCCTAATACCAGGATTTTTTCCTGAAATAAAAACGCCAAAAAGTCCAAAAAATTATTCATCGGCGAGCGCAGGAGATTTAGATTATACAATATCTCCAAAACCCAGTTCTTCCCGATAAAATTTCGACCCCATGTCGCCCCAAAAGATTTCCAGACGATATGGTTTTCCCCTGCAACACCGATAGAAAGGCCCCTGTCTTTACAGGAAGAATTAAACAGAGCCGTAGAAACCCCCGGTATTACTGTGAAGAAAGCTCCTCCCAAAAATTTAACTAAAACCAACCTACGAGAGGCTATGGATTTAATAAATTTTCCCATAAAAACGAGTCAAAGTACATTGCCCAGGAATAAAACTCCAAAGGATGACCAGCAAGGTCAATATCATGATATAACTGTATCCAAGGCCAAACCTAAACAGTGGACTTCATGGAGGGAAACCCTAGTGCAAAAAATGCCCCATCCCCCTGAGGACATGGCATTCAAACAATGGAGGAACCCCGAAAAAACTATTGATTCCTCCAAAGCTCTCAAGAATCTTTCAAATCTCCCCAGTTGAGGACTCAAAACGAGGACTTAGGGAATAAACCTTCTACTTCCAGGGGAGTAGAAATTTACGAAGGAATGGCAGGTGATACCACAAAAAGTAACACCTCTAAAAGTTCCAATTCGGATTCGTCGGCAACCAGTTCTGAAGAGTCTGAAGTCGAACCAGACCAAATAGTAGCTAAAGAAATAGGGAAATCAAGACCGACCTCAGCAGCCACACACGGGAAACAAACGAAATTAAAAGGGCAAGAATTTTTGAAAAAACAATACAAAAAGTTTGACCTTATTTCGCTAGACAAACCGAAAAAGAAAAAACCGCAAGAAACAGAGGAGAAAATAACGACACAGTCAGGTAGAACGGTTAAAAAAACCCGACAGATGGAAATATCCCTAATTAATGTAAAGACAAATTTCAAATATGTTAAATTTAACACCATAATAAATTTAACAGTGTGCAAGTAAAGTTAACCAAGTCAATATTAATGAAAAAAAATAATAATAATACAAGTGATCTCAAAACATTGGTGATCAGAGAGAAAGGTGGGAACAGAAAATAACCAAAGGTAGGAAGCTCGTGGTCGACTGAGAACGACAAGTGGTGTTGGACCACGTCTTGTGGGAATCCCGGGGAGGAACTCAAGGCCCATGATTGTTTTTTGTAATTTTTTTTTTTAAACGACCGTAGGAAGGGATATATCTAAGTCCTTCAAGTGCAAGAAATTAGTATTTTTTATGCCAATCAGGGCCAATCAAAACAATACTTAAAGGTTGAATAGAAACTTCAGTGAGCTAAGTTTTCGTTTTTGGATCTGAATGCTTTGAAAGAGAAACAGAGAGTTTACTTTCTTATAGCTCCGAGGCAAAAAAAAAGAAACAAAGTTTTTAATTTCATTATATTATATCTATGACGTATGCTGTCCTACAGCTGTGTTAAACATTACTTTCAAAGAGAAACTTTAGCTCCTTGGCGAAAAATTTAATTTCATTAGTTTATATCTATGACGTATACAATAACAGAGAGATCACTGTTCTATAGTTCTGTGACAAAAATGTTCTTTAATCTCATTTGTTTATCTATGACATATCTTGTGCTCTAATTTTTGTGGCATATTTTCGCAAGTCAGCCACGTTATATCTTACCTATACTGACTCAGGTCTCCCTCGGATTTCCCATGAAAAATCGACCCATGTCCTAACCAAGATGGATATTATCCAAAACAAGATATTATCAGTACAGAAGTGCCTAATTATATGAAATATTTTATCTTAGTGCAGATTATAATTATTTTAGGCCTACACATTGCTCATTAATGAGTTTCCTACTCGAGTAATATATGTACCAATAGGCAACTATTGATAACTATAACCAAACAACCTATTGGTACGTTTATATGTAGAATTTCACGGCGGATGTGGAACTATATCTCAATAATAATATGTAAAATTTTAAAAACCATTTGATCAGTTAAGATACATGGATTGAAACCCTGTGTATGTCCAATGGCGACTAAGTAAAACCCACAAGGAATTCCCCATTAATTTGAAGGTGTTTCTCGCTTAACGGATTCTAATAAGACTTTAATATAATATTTATTTATTTAGTGCTGAAGGATTTGCTCAAACAGTAGCCTTCTAAAAAGATATTGATGTCAGTTCTTCATTACACTTATATTTTTCGCCAAGCATCAACTGGAACCTACACGGGCAAGCTTGGAACCCTGCATCTAATTACCTTATTCGAAAGGCGAATATGAGGCACCAATGTTGAATTGCAATTACGGAAAGATCCTGAGACTAAGAACCTCTGCATTTCAGCCGTTAAACCTGGAACCCCATGAGAACATCTAAGCCTAGAAATAGGGAGGACATTAGAAGACGTGTGGGTAGAGAGGTCTCCATTCGTCCTTGCTATGTCTTGTTCCCTCATTGTAGTATCGTTTGCGTAAAACCGTGTGGTTACGACGCTGCAACATGCGTTTCTTAAACAGCACGGACTTGCGTGAACAATGAAGGCATGAAATAAGTTGTAAAATTAGACCTCAAACTTAATAATGTAGGGTAAATTATGTTTATTTAATAAGTATTGAAGAAGTATATAAGCCCTTTATCGATGTTTCCGTTCTCAAAACAAATTTGAAGACATCTCTGTTTTAAATTTTTAGATTTTCGTTGAGAGTACTAATTAGTGTATTTATTTAATTCTGTCTCATAGCTTAGAAATTAATGTACCCAATCAACACATGACTTATTTGTACTATGAGTGTTTACTTTAAAGAACGTGTGATTCTGCCTCGTTATTTTTATTACAGGAAGTAAATGGACACATTGGTTATTGAGCATTACAAGGAGCTGTCCAGTACAGATACCACCCAGTAGCATCTATTTCCATCATATCTCAACCAACGAAGAGTACTCACCATAACTCCAGGCAACTTTCTTCCCAACTTCGTCTACGAGAACAACAGTTACCCTCGATCGTCGTTTCTTCGACTATGAACCATACTACGTATCAGGTAACACTATATTTGAACCTCAGTATCAAGTACTTTAACGAACTATATAATCACAGAAACCCATCGGTCAGTACAAGATATAAATACGTAGATATCGCCTTTGATACTCACTATGGACCCCAGAATAATTTGACAGTATAGTGATGATATTTGAAGCTAAACGATATTTAACGATATTTGAAGTTAAATGAATTTAAATTTGAAGATATTTGAAGCCGAAATTAAAGACAATTTGAAGTTCAATTCTAAGAACCCCATCGATCAGCACACGATAAATGATATTTGAAGTTAAATGACATTTAAAGAAATTTGAAGATTTGAAGCCGAAATTAAAGACAATTTGAAGTTCAATTCTGAGAACACCATCGATCAATACAAGATAAACGATATTTAACGACATTTGAAGTTGAACGATATTTGAAGATGTTTGAAGTTGAACTTAAATACAATATTTAAAAGAGTCACCATAGTATGACGACCACCCGTTTCAAAAGGCACAAATGAACAATTTTATGCGAGAATACATTCTCTATGTGCCTCAAAAAATCCTAAAAATGATATGCTGAGAAGAAAAACACCAACACCTGTAGTGGGAAGCATCATTTCCCAGTTGACTATTAGAACGATATTTAACGGTCATTTCCCAGTTGACTATCAGGACGATATTTAACGGTCATTTCCCAGTTGACTATTAGGGAGAACTTGTCGTGTAAAGACAACTAGACTCGAACTGTTCCACGAAGAAACCATAACGTAAATGCTTCAAAATTTTTGCCAAGACAAAAAGAGTGAAGGACAGTAATTTAAAACACAAGGGTGTAGTACACTAAGGACACGAAAGGTGATGAATAGATGTGAAGCTATATGTGTTACTTCCTAATAACTTTGACAATTCAAAAATCCCAATAGTGAAAGTGTTCTAATGTTATCAGTGAATATGATGAAACCAATATTGTATGTTATAAATCATTCATGTATGTACCAAAAGTAGAATTAGGTGTAATATTATCATGTTATTCATTTAACGTAGTGTAGATAGTATGTAGTATGTCATATCGACAGCAAAATCAAAAAAAAAAACTAATGTAAAAGTAGAATAGTCCCAACCTTGTTGGAAATGTAAAAATAATCAGTATTATATATAAAAAAAAAATCTTTAGTATAGTAGCTAACCTATAACCATAAATAATCTTAGTCCGGTAGATGAATTTTAGATAGGGACGTAGAATAAAATAAGAAAAATAATTGAAAAATTTTAAGCACTCCTAATGAGCAGTTACTAATGACGGGACGTCATTATTTGATGGGAAGGGTGATGTGCACCAGCAGTAGAATAACATATATTTAAAATACAAGATTCTTTCCTTCTAAAGATGATTCGGGCAGAAATTAAACGTCCCCTAATTGAGTTCAAATACCGCTTCCAAGAGTCTAAACTTTTAATCAGCAAAAAGAGAAACTGCGTTCTAGCTTCAGTCAAAACAACGACGCTAGTAGTTTGAATTTCGCTAAGATAATTAGTAGCAAGAAAAATGCTACGTACGATATTTCTAAGGAAGTTTAAATGGCAAAAAAAAATCGTGTGAACGCCTGAATCATCTGAAAAATATTAAAGAATTCAATGGACGAAAGATTTACATCCTTGGTCCTCTTGGGCCAATGGCGGGCAGTCCTTACAGCGCAGGACGAAAGAACTGCGTTTGGGAGTGGGGTAAATGTGCCTTTTAAATTTTAATCTGAAGTCAGATCTGAAACGACTAGCACATCCGACCTAGAGAGATTCAGAAGAAATTATTGTATTTTGGTCACCGTTATTGTCATTGAAGTGACCCGTTCCTGTGCAACTAAACATGTAAGTTCAATAAATCTATTGTCTTTTTATCTGTGATTATTTCATTTATATGTCTGCGTCTAGTCCAATAATAGGTAATTAGTTCGTAAGTCTCCAAGGTAAATACTCCCAAAGGAATCTGATCTCCAGATAGCTCAAGAAAGAAGAGGCCACATTTATATGTCTACATATTCAATTTTCTCTCATTAATTGAGAGCGGCGCTAGCCTAGTTGACACAATCTCCAGCGCTATAAGCGGCACTATCGGAGAAATCTCTATCGCCACAAGTAGCAAATCTTTTATCGCTACAAATAATAAATTTTTCCATTACTACAAATAATTTTCTATCGTTACAAACAAATAAATCTTCTATCGCTACAACGGCGGTGAATGTAAATTGCATGCGGTGCAACTGCTTTAATACCAGCTTGCATATCAGAATGTGAGTGCCCATGACACTGGCTTGATATTTTCATAGAAAAATAAAAAAAAACAACAAATTTGCCCTCCCCTCTTCTGAATGTCAAAAAGTAAAATCGTCCCTCCCCCATCCAAAATTTTCTTGAATTGACACCAATTGGTAGGTCTCTTATTTGTTTTTGTTTTGTTTTTTCATGTTTTTCTCGCCTTTTTTGTAAGTTGGTTCAAGCCAAGCCCTCCACCCCTATTGATAAGGCCTTTCAATTGTTAAGTAGAAATATTAGTCTTTGATTGTTGGTACAATTTCTTTTTAAATGTCCTATTAACAAATCGTGTGCTTTTTCCATATTTTCATTTTGTTATGGTCTTGGGTATGTAAGATTAGGTACTGTCCTTCAAAATTTTAATCGATTCTTTGAATTGTCCTTTTATATAATATATTTTTCCTTATGTTTCCTGAAATCATAAAAAAATAACTGGTCTGAAATAACTGGTCGTCTCAAGTTCTAAATACGAGCACCCAACACAAGGTTGTGTCTATGAGCACGGTGCACCAGCAGTAGAATACCATATATTTAAAATACAAGATTCTTTCCTTCTAAAGATGATTCGGGCAGAAATTAAACGTCCCCTAATTGAGTTCAAATACCGCTTCCAAGAGTCTAAATTTTTAATCAGCAAAAAGAGAAACTGCGTTCTAGCTTCAGTCAAAACAACGACGCTAGTCGTTCGAATTTCACTAAGATAATTAGTAGCAAGAAAAATGCTACGTACGATATTTCTAAGGAAGTTTAAATGGCAAAAAAATCGTGTGAACACCTGAATCATCTGAAAAATCTTAAAGAATTCATTGGACGAAAGATTTAAATCCTTGGTCCTCTTGGGCAAATGGCGGGCAGTCCTTACAGTGCAGGACGAAAGAACTGCGTTTGGGAGTGGGGTAAATGTGCCTTTTAAATTTTAATCTGAAGTCAGATCTGAGACGACTAGCACATCAGACCTAGAGAGATTCAGACGAAATTATTGTATTTTGGTCACCGTTATTGTCATTGAAGTCACCCGTTCCTGTGCAACTAAGCATGTAAGTTCAATAAATCTATTGTCTTTTTATATGTGTTTATTTCATTTATATGTCTGCGTCTAGTCCAATAATAGATAATTAGTTCGTAAGTCTCCAAGATAAATGCTCCCAAAGGAATCTGATCTCTAGATAGCTCAAGAAAGAAGAGGCCACATTTATATGTCTACATATTCAATTTTCTCTCATTAATTGAGAGCGGCGCTAGCCTAGTTGACACAATCTCCAGCGCTATAAGTGGCACTATCGGAGAAATCTCTATCGCCACAAGTAGCAAATCTTTTATCGCTACAAATAATAAGTTTTTCCATTACTACCAATAAATTTTTCCATCACTACAAATGGCACGTGTCGGAAATTGGAGGAAAAACTGCGAACTAGTTAGGCTATTTAAACTTGGTAATTTGAATTTAATTGTTGGAGAGATACAGACATATAAGTAAACTGATTAGGCCTATAACCGCTAGGCTACGACAGTAAACCCCTTATATCTCATAGGAGATAATAGCCTACCCCAAAATAGGTTAAGTAAAATTTTAAGTTGATATAAACGCAAAAAAAATGGACGAACTAAACGATTTATTAATAATGCAAAAGTTAGTCGCAAAAAATATAGAGATTGCAAAATCTATACCAGAGTACAATGGTCAGTCAGATATTGACGAATTTAATATCCAATTGACCCAGCTTGTACAATTAACAAAAAACAGACGTTGGAGCATTAAAAGACATGCTCCTACTATGATTAAGAGGCCAGGCCTTAATCTTTCTAAAACAGGTCGAATATAACATAGGCAATAACGCCAACTTGCCAATAAATACGGTTGATGACTTGTTTAAAAGCATTAAAAGAGAGATTTATAGAAACCAGTTCTATAAATAAATTAAAACACGGAGTAGTAAGCTTTGATTTTTCACAAAATATAAGGGAATATCTCGATAACATACGCCATTCCGTAGAAGCAAAATACGGAAGTTGTTCTGGGCAACTGTATGAAAAAGTCATGTTAAATACCTTTTTGCAAGGGCTACCCCCAAAACTATATAGAGCAGTAATATCCAAAAATATTCAGACGTTGGATCTTGCAGTCCAAGAGGTAGAGCGACTAATCGAAGTTGATAAAATGGTTGCTAATCATAGTAATGCAAAAATAAATAGCCTAGGCGACTCAAACGGGAACCTAATCTTCAAGGGCGATCAGGCATCCCCCAATTTCTTTTCAATGGATAACTCCCCAGTGCCAAAAAGAAAAAAAACGCCAGAACCCGCTAGGCAGAAAACAGTCCGTTTTTAGACCATTAACCCTACAATAATAAGGTGTTATAATTGCAATCGTGTTGGCCACATAGCGAGAGAGTGCCACTATGTCCCCAATCCAATACCAAGAAATGCTGTCGGTAATACGCAAAATTACGGTAACCATTTGTTCAGAAGAACAAATTTTAGCACCGGTCGTGCAATAGGCTATAGCCAGGGGGATCGCGCCAATCAGCACCTTATAATGCGTACCAACCAAATTTGTATAACCCTCTCCCAAACAGGCAAATTATTTATCGGTTTGAAAACCCAAATACTCTCCAAGGCCAATATAATGCGAGAATGCAATACAAAAATCATGAAAATTTACCGATGAGAAATGAAAATTTTACAAGCCAACGGCACTGGCAGTCAGCGCCAGCAAACGGCACTGACACGAGACACCCGCGTTACCATAATAATACATGGCGAAGACAGGCAGACATAAATCATTTGAATATGCCTACGGAACCCAATACGTCTGAATATCTATTACAGGCACCGACACATGAAATAAATTCTCAGGGAAACGTGTCAGGCCCTTCAGAAACATAAGTTAGACCCAGAGGGTGCCAGGAATATTTAATAGGTCCAAGACAATACTAGTGCCTTCTTGTAGTGATATTAATAACAAGCTACCTATATTTAATGATTTTGTGTAGAAAACGTATACTTTACGGCCTTAGTTGACAGCGGAGCTACTTTAAATATAATAAACTCATGCGTATTTAATAGCTTGCCTCCACACATTAAACGACAGAGAAACCCTAATAATCCCAATTTAACAAGCGTGACAGGTTACATATTAAATACAAAAGGGTCAATTTGCCCTACCGTAAAAAGGGACAATAGAACATTCATGACAAATTTTATTATATGTGATAATTTCCCATTTGAAGCTATTATAGGGGCAAATCTTCTAAGGGCTAATAGAATACTATTAGACATAGCCAACGAGAAGCTTGTATACCCAGCTAAGGTAGGGGAAGAAATTTCTACCTTAAGAAATCGTAACAGAGGTGGTACGAAGATAACATAACAGTAAACAAAATTTCTAATGGTATAATGTCGAAGTATTTTGAACCTCATGTCTCACAAAGACATGGCATAATTGGAAATTTATTCAATTACCCTAAGAGATATTGCAGAAATGAAGTATATTTAAATAATAACAGCATTGAAGCTGCGAAAATAAAAATAGGAAATATGCAACAGTACAGATCAAATGAAATTAAGAAAATAGCGCAATTATGGAAGAACATAATAAAACCTAACGTGACGCCACAAGATGCCGCAATGACGCAGCATAGCGCCAGTATGAATCTAATAAACAATGAAAATGACGAAAAATATTACGGATTTGCGATAAAGAAAACAAAAATCCCTCCCAAAACGATACAAAAAATTCAAATATCACAAATGATCGAGCCAATGGTTAGCAAATCAGAAATATGGTTTGCGACACCGTCTGAAATACCCGAAAATCTGCTATGCGAGGAACAGATTATATCTTATGACAAAGGGGAAGGTTTTATTTGGGTTACCAATAACCATGAAAACGATACAATTACAATTAAAAAGGGGACTTGTTTAGTTCAAATCGAGGTTTTAACGGAAAATGATTTAAATAAATGGGAAAATTCTAAAAGAAACCTAGTTAACGGTATTAAAACTTCAAATAACAAATATCCCTTGACTAAATCGCAATTTTTAAACAAATTTAAAATGGTTCATATTACGGATATGGAACTTAAGAAAAAATTATGCGAATTATTATGGAAATTCAAGGATGTATTTTCCGCATCTGAAGATGATATCGGGCTAATTCCATTTTACGAACATTCAATTTTAACGACTGGTAATCCCGTAGAAAAACAGCCATAGCGTGTGCCATATAAGCACAAAGAGTGGTTAAAAAAATAAGATCCATGAATTAGAAAAAAAACGAAATTATACGCCCAAGTATAAGTCCGTATAGCGCACCAGTGATCCTAGTACCAAAAAAGAATGGAGATCTTAGACTCGTAGTAGATTATAGGCTCTCAACAAACAAGAAGTTAGCGATAAATTTCCTCTACCAAGAATAGACGAAATTCTTGACTCAATTTCAAGCAAAAACAAAATTTTTACTTCTTTGGACCTTACCAAAGGCTACCACCAAGTGAAAATAGCCGAAAAGGATGTCCATAAAACTGCATTTTCAGCATCCGAATATGGATCTTATGAATACTTAAGAGTACCATTTGCACTTAAAACAAGTTCAAGCGCGTTATGTAGACCCCTATTGCACCTGTTAAGAGGATTAAAGAATATAATTAATTTTGTTGATGATATTATATGCGTGGGGGAAAACACTGAGCAACACTTAGCAACTTTAGCTAAGGTGTTCGAGAAGTTCAGGCAAGGCAATTTAAAATGCCGGCCTGAGAAAGTAAATTTATTTCAATCTAAAATTAAATTCTTGGGAGTAGTAGTAACCCAGGGAGAGATATCCCCAGACCCAGATAAAATAAAATGGTTGAAAACCTCAAGCCCCCCAAAACTATGAAAGAACTAAGAGGAATCTTAGGCCTTACTGGCTACTTTAGAAAATTCGTACGCAATTATGCCCAAATTGCGAAAACCCCTCACGGAATTAACCAAAGGAAACTCCCATAATGTTACCTGGTCCCAGGAAGCTCAAACTTCCCTAGACCGACTCAAAAAGGCGCTCACTTTCTGAACCAATTTTATCACTCCCTGATTTCGAAAACGGAAAATTCATCGTTACCACTGATGCTAGTTCAAAAGGCATAGGCGCAATTCTTTCGCAAATAATCCCGATAGAAGACCCTAACCCTCTACAGGGAACACCCAACCAAATGGAAAAAGTTATATGCTATTCAAGTAAAACTTTATCAAAAGGCGAAAGTAGTTATTCCGCCACAAACTTAGAATTGTTATCTATTATTATCTACCACTTGGACAAATTTAGGCACTATTTAATCGGTAGAAAATTTATACTACGATCAGACCATAAAAGCTTGCAGTACCTGCGCACATTTAAAAACCCCACGGGCATTCTAGCTAGGTGGATTATGAAAATCCAAGACCTAGATTATGAATTTGAACATTTAAAGGGAAAACAAAACGCAGCCTGCGACTTTTTGAGTAGATACCCAGAAAATAGTCCGTCGGAAACTGAAAAAAATGAAGTTAATGCTATTAATGCTAAAAGCGAACATGGATGTAAAAAAAACAAAGTCAATGACGCAGTAAAAGAAAATAAGATTAACTATTGTCCCTTATCTTTGGAAAATATAAAAAGAAAGCAAAAAAAGACGAAATGTGTGTAGCACTACTTGATTATTTCGTGAATGATGAGGCGTTACCGGATAAATTCAAAACTCTTAGAAAAGAAATAGATAATTTTTATCTTGATGAAGAAATACTGTGTAGAATTGTGACTGCTGAGACAAATAGAAACCAAACTTGAATACCTGTGTTACCACAAAACTTGATAGGGCCTGCATTTGAATATTTCAATTCGGACACAGGTGGACATTTAGGAGTTATGAAAAACGTTCCATAAGTTAAAACAATACTTTTACGTACAATCGGCACTGACAAAACTTAAAGAATTTGTAAGTACATGCGAAGCATGTAATTTGAGAAACATCCCCCCAGCTTATCCAAATCCTCCAATGGCAAGGGTCCCGGTAGCAAAGTACCCCTTCGATATTATCTCATTTGACCTATACGGGACAAGTGGAGGCTTACCTGTTTCTAGCAGAGGTAATACTTGTATTCTTTCGGTTATAGATCATTTTTCCGGATTTACTTTTGCAAAAGCATTAAAAAATCAAGGTGCTTATGCCACAAGTAAGGCATTAGCAAAATTATTTTTACAATTTGGCATTCCTAATAAAATTTTGAGCGACAACGGGAGCAATTTTGTTGCAAAAGTAACAAAAGATTTAATGAGTTTCCTTAATATAGAGAAAATGGTGACAGCGCCGTACCATCCACAAGCTAATGGCAAAATAGAAAACAGGCATAAAATATTTTCGAACGTATTAAGTATCTATACAAAAGACGACAGGAGCGACTGGGATAAATTCTTACCTTATTTAACTAACGTAATCAACACTGCTTATTCCGAAACAACCAGAGACAATCCATTTTATTTACTTTTTGGTCGAGATTTTAGAATCCCGTATGATGAGATTACTGAATCTCGGCAGTATTATAATAGCTCAGAAGATTATAAACAAGAATTCATAAATAGAATTAGAAAAACTTATAAAATAGTTAGGCAAGAGCTGGAAAAATGTAAAATAAACCAAGAACTAAGAAACCAACCCAAAGTTAAGGGGAATATAAATTTCAAAGTAGGAGACTTCGTTTACCTAAAGAACGAGGCAAAAACGGAAGGAAAAAAACTTTCAAACAAATATTCTGGACCGTACAGAATAGTCAAAAAGTACGATAATGAATATACCTTTAAATTGGAAAACCCCGATAGTGGAAGAGCTTACAAGGCGCATGTTAGCCGAATAAAAAGAGCCAAATTTCCAGAGAGATGGGTGTCACATCCCTCTTCTACTGATTCGTCAGATTCTGAAAATGAGCCCCCTAGGTCAAGATTGGCAGAGCTAAAACCTTTCAATTTTAAACAAGATTATTTTGAAAATGACAGTGATGAACAAAACTTTGAAGAATTTTTGGCAATGGAAAATCTAGTTGTTCCTAAGAAAAAATCCCTACTACCAGGATTTTTTCCTGAAATAAAACGCCAAAAAGTCCAAAAAATTATTCATCGGCGAGCGCAGGAGATTTAGATTATACAATATCTCCAAAAACCCAGTTCTTCCCCGATAGAATTTCGACCCCATGTCCCCCCAAAAGATTTTCAGACGATATGGTTTCCCCTGCAACACCGATAGAAAGGCCCCTGTCTTTACAGGAAGAAGTAAACAGAGCCGTAGAAACCCCCGGTATTACTGTGGAGAAAACTCCTCCCAAAAATTTAACTAAAACAAACCTACGAGAGGCTATGGATTTAATAAATTTTCCCATAAAAACGAGTCAAAGTACATTGCCCAGGAATAAAACTCCAAAGGATGACCAGCAAGGTCAATATCATGATATAACTGTATCCAAGGCCAAACCTAAACAGTGGACTTCATGGAGGGAAACCCTAGTGCAAAAAATGCCCCATCCCCCTGAGGACATGGCATTCAAACAATGGAGGAACCCCGAAAAAACTATTGATTCCTCCCAAAGCTCTCAAGAATCTTTCAAATCTCCCCAGTTGAGGACTCAAAACGAGGACTTAGGGAATAAACCTTCTACTTCCAGGGGGAGAGTAGAAATTTACGAAGGAATGGCAGGTGATACCACAAAAAGTAACACCTCTAAAAGTTCCAATTCGGATTCGTCGGCAACCAGTTCTGAAGAGTCTGAAGTCGAACCCAGACCAAATAGTAGCTAAAGAAATAGGGAAATCAAGACCGACCTCAGCAGCCACACACGGGAAACAAACGAAATTAAAAGGGCAAGAATTTTTGAAAAAACAATACAAAAAGTTTGACCTTATTTCGCTAGACAAACCGAAAAAGAAAAAACCGCAAGAAACAGAGGAGGAAAATAACGACACAGTCAGGTAGAACGGTTAAAAAACCCGACAGATGGAAATATCCCTAATTAATGTAAAGACAAATTTCAAATATGTTAAATTTAACACCATAATAAATTTAACAGTGTGCAAGTAAAGTTAACCAAGTCAATATTAATGAAAAAAAATAATAATAATACAAGTGATCTCAAAACATTGGTGATCAGAGAGAAAGGTGGGAACAGAAAATAACCAAAGGTAGGAAGCTCGTGGTCGACTGAGAACGACAAGTGGTGTTGGACCACGTCTTGTGGGAAGCCCGGGGAGGAACTCAAGGCCCATGATTGTTTTTTGTAATTTTTTTTAAACGACCGTTGGAAGGGATATTTCTCAGTCCTTCAAGTGTAAGAAATTAGTATTTTTATGCCAATCAAAACAATACTTAAAGGTTGAATAGAAACTTCAGTGAGCTAAGTTTTCGTTTTTGGATCTGAATGCTTTGAAAGAGAAACAGAGAGTTTACTTTCTTATAGCTCCGAGGCGAAAAAAAAAGAGAGAAAAAAAGTTTTTAATTTCATTATATTATATCTATGACGTATGCTGTCCTACAGCTGTGTTAAACATTACTTTCAAAGAGAAACAAAGGCATTAATGTCTTTAGCTCCTTGGCGAAAAATTTAATTTCATTAGTTTATATCTATGACTTATACAATAACAGAGAGATCACTGTTCTATAGTTCTGTGACAAAAATGTTCTTTAATCTCATTTGTTTATCTATGACATATCTTGTGCTCTAATTTTTGTGGCATATTTTCGCAAGTCAGCCACGTTATATCTTACCTATACTGACTCAGGTCTCCCTCGGATTTTCCATGAAAAATCGACCCATGTCCTAACCAGGATGGATATTATCCAAAACAAGATATTATCAGTACAGAAGCGCCTAATTATATGAAAATTTTTATCTTAGTGCAGATTATAATTATTTTAGGCCTACACATTGCTCATTAATGTGTTTCTTACTCGAGTAATATATGTACCAATAGCCAACTATTGGTAACTATAACCAAACAACCTATTGGTACGTTTATATGTAGAATTTCACGGCGGATGTGGAACTATATCTCAATAATAATATGTAAAATTTTAAAAACCATTTGATCAGTTAAGATACATGGATTGAAACCCAGTGTATGTCCAATGGAGACTAAGTAAAACCCACAAGGAATTCCCCATTAATTTGAAGGTGTTTCTTGCTTAACGGATTCTAATAAGACTTTAATATAATATTTATTTAATTAGTGCTGAAGGATTTGCTCAAACAGTAGCCTTCTAAAAAGATATTGATGTCAGTTCTTCATTACACTTATATTTTTTGCCAAGCATCAACTGGAACCTACGCGGGCAAGCTTGGATTCCTGCATCTAATTACCTTATTCGAAAGGCGAATATGAGGCACAAATGTTGACTTGCAATTACGGAAAAATCCTGAGACTAAGAACCTCTGCATTTCAGCCGTTAAACCCGGAACCCCATGAGAACGTCTAAGCCTAGAAATAGGGAGGACATTAGAAGACGTGTGGGTAGAGAGGTCTCCATTCGTCCTTGCTATGTCTTGTTCCCTCATTGTAGTATCGTTTGCGTAAAACCGTGTGGTTACGACACTGCAACATGCGTTTCTTAAACAGCATGGACTTGCGTGAACAATGAAGGCATGAAATAAGTTGTAAAATTAGACCTCAAACTTAATAATGGTGGGTAAATTATGTTTATTTAATAAGTATTGAAGAAGTATATAAGCCCTTTATCGATGTTTCCGTTCTCAAAAACAAATTTGAAGACATCTCTGTTTTAAATTTTTAGATTTTCGTTGAGAGTACTAATATTAGTGTATTTATTTAATTCTGTCTCATAGCTTAGAAATTAATGTACCCAATCAACACATGACTTATTTGTACTATGAGTGTTTACTTTAAAGAACCTGTGATTCTGCCTCGTTATTTTTATTACAGGAAGTAAATGGACACATTGGTTATTGAGCATTACAAGGAGCTGCCCAGTACAGATACCACCCAGTAGCATCTATTTCCATCATATCTCAACCAACGAAGAGTACTCACCATAACTCCAGGCAACTTTCTTCCCAACTTCGTCTACGAGAAAAAACAGTTACCCTCGATCGTCGTTTCTTCGACTATGAACCATACTACGTAACAGGTAACACTATATTTGAACCTCAGTATCAAGTACTTTAACGAACTATATAATCATAGAAACCCATCGGTCAGTACAAGATATAAATACGTAGATATCGCCTTTGATACTCACTATGGACCCCAGAATAATTTGACAGTATAGTGATGATATTTGAAGCTAAACGATATTTAATGATATTTGAAGTTAAATGAATTTTAAATTTGAAGATATTTGAAGCCGAAATTAAAGACAATTTGAAGTTCAATTCTAAGAGCCCCATCGATCAGCACACGATAAACGATATTTGAAGTTAAATGACATTTAAAGAAATTTGAAGATTTGAAGCCGAAATTAAAGACAATTTGAAGTTCAATTCTGAGAACCCCATCGATCAGCACACGATAAACAATATTTGAAGTTAAATGGCATTTAAAGACATTTGAAGATTTGAAGCCGATATTAAAGACAATTTGAAAGTTTAATTCTGAGAAAACCATCGATCAATACAAGATAAACGATATTTAACGACATTTGAAGTTGAACGATATTTGAAGATGTTTGAAGTTGAACTTAAACACAATATATTAAAAGAGTCACCATAGTATGACGACCACCCCGTTTCAAAAGGCACAAATGAACAATTTTACGCGAGAATACATTCTCTATGTGCCTCAAAAAATCCTAAAAATGATATGCTGAGAAGAAAAACACCAACACCTGTAGTGGGAAGCATCATTTCCCAGTTGACTATTAGAACGATATTTAACGGTCATTTCCCAGTTGACTATCAGGGCGATATTTAACGGTCATTTCCCAGTTGACTATTAGGGAAAACTTGTCGTGTAAAGACAAATAGACTCGAACTGTTCCACGAAGAAACCATAACGTAAATGCTTCAAAATTTTTGCCAAGACAAAAAGAGTGAAGGACAGTAATTTACAACAGAAGGGTGTAGTACACTAAGGACACGAAAGGTGATGAATAGATGTGAAGCTACATGTGTTACTTCCTAATAACTTTGACAATTCAAAAATCCCAATAGTGAAAGTGTTCTAATGTTATCAGTGAATATGATGAACCCAATATTGTATGTTATAAATCATTCATGTATGTACCAAAAGTAGAATTAGGTGTAATATTATCATGTTATTCATTTAACGTAGTGTAGATAGTATTTAGTACGTCATATAGACAGCAAAATAAAAAAAAAACTAATGTAAAAGTAGAATAGTCCCAACCTTGTTGGAAATGTAAAAATAATCAGTATTATATATATAAAAAAAAACTTTAGTATAGTAGCTAACCTATAACCATAAATAATCTAAGTCCGGTAGATGAATTTTAGATAGGGACGTAGAATAAAATAAGAAAAATAATTGAAAATTTTTTAAGCACTCCTAATGAGCAGTTACTAATGACGGGACGTCATTATTTGATGGGAAGGGTGATGTGCACCAGCAGTAGAATAACATATATTAAAATACAAGATTCTTTCCTTCTAAAGATGATTCGGGCAGAAATTAAACGTCCCCTAATTGAGTTCAAATACCGCTTCCAAGAGTCTAAATTTTTAATCAGCAAAAAGAGAAACTGCGTTCTAGCTTCAGTCAAAACAACGACGCTAGTCATTCGAATTTCGCTTAGATAATTAGTAGCAAGAAAAATGCTACGTACGATATTTCTAAGGAAGTTTAAATGGCAAAAAAAAAGTCGTGTGAACGCCTGAATCATCTGAAAAATCTTAAAGAATTCATTGGACGAAAGATTTACATCCTTGGTCCTCTTGGGCCAATGGCGGGCAGTCCTTACAGCGCAGGACGAAAGAACTGCGTTTGGGAGTGGGGTAAATGTGCCTTTTAAATTTTAATCTGAAGTCAGATCTGAAACGACTAGCACATCCGACCTAGAGAGATTCAGACGAAATTATTGTATTTTGGTCACCGTTATTGTCATTGAAGTGACCCGTTCCTGTGCAACTAAGCATGTAAGTTCAATAAATCTATTGTCTTTTTATCTGTGTTTATTTCATTTATATGTATGCGTTTAGTCCAATAATATGTAATTATTTCGTAAGTCTCCAAGGTAAATGCTCCCAAAGGAATCTAATCTCCAGATACCTCAAGAAAAGAAGAGGCCACATTTATATGTCTACACATTCAATTTTCTCTTATTAATTGAGAGCGGCGCTAGCCTAGTTGACACAATCTCCAGCGCTATAAGCGGCGCTATCGGAGAAATCTCTATCGCCACAAGTAGCAAATCTTTTATCGCTACAAATAATACATTTTTCCATTACTACAAATAATTTTTCTATCGTTACAAACAAATAAATCTTCTATCGCTACAACGGCGGTGAATGTAAATTGCATGCGGTGCAACTGCTTTAATACCAGCTTGCATATCAGAGTGTGAATGCCCATGACACTGGCTTGATATTTTCATAGAAAAATAAAAAAAACAACAAATTTGCCCTCCCCCCTTCTGAATGTCAAAAATTAAAATCGTCCCTCCCCCATCCAAAATTTTCTTGAATTGACACCAATTGGTTAGGTCTCTTATTTGTTTTTGTTTTGTTTTTTCATGTTTTTCTCGCCTTTTTTGTAAGTTAGTTCAAGCCAAGCCCTCCACCCCTATTGATAAGGCCTTTCATGTTAAGTAGAAATATTGGTCTTTGATTGTTGGTACAATTTCTTTTTAACTGTCCTATTAACCAAATCGTGTGCTTTTTCCATATTTTCATTTTGTTATGGTCTTGGGTATGTAAGATTAGGTACTGTCCTTCAAAATTTAATCGATTCTTTGAATTGTCCTTTTATATATAATATATTTTTCCTTATGTTTCCTGAAATCATAAAAAAATAACTGGTCTGAAATTCTCACTTTAATTGTCTCAAAATTCAAGAAGCTAAATTTCAAGACAATCGATGCAATTCAGAACAGATTCAAAAAAACACTTAAAAATAAAAAAAATACATAATGCGTTAAATTGAAGGATCACTGCTCCAGAATCACGTAACCAACATGTATAATTTTGTTACAGATCCTGGGTCGCCTTGTTTTATTTTAATGAAATTCAGGCACCGTGGCTTTCACAACAAGACATTAAAAATGTGTCATGAAATATGAAATAGGAAGGTACTCCTTTAGTATACCTACTCTTTTATATACTGCTAGTTTGGTTAATGCTAATGAAATAAAATAAAATGGGGCAAAGCATAGCATATATTAAATACGTAACCTAACCTAATCTAGGTACCTTCCCCCCCCCGAACCCCAAAAAACAACACTTTATATATCGTATACGCAATTAAAACTACGCTACACAAAGGAGTGCCCATTGTATTTCTCTATAGCCGTGTGTTGAATCATCCCGTAAAACCGGGTTTTTCATCGCGTATTCAATTTGAGATATTTAATAGAATAGAGTAGATATACTAAAGGAGTACCAATAGGAATAATAAATAAATATGTTCAGGAATGAAGCTCACAATAGATAGTTGTGAAGCACAGCTCTATTAGAAACGGCTTTGTTTTAATTGAAAACACAGTTTTTTCACACTTAAGATCAAATCAATATAATTATGACTACTGATTTGGGGCCCCTCCTAAAATCAGAGGTGGGCTATAGCCCCAGCCCCCCCCCAAATGAAGCTCCTTTACTTGTCCATTATATAAAATACACTCGGGAAGTGTAGTTTGGTTAATGCTGATGAAAGAAAAAATATGAAAATAGAATACTTTATTAGCATAATTGTGAAAACTACAACTTGGAAATATGCTGCCAGAGTGCAGAAATGTCTGCAGAAGGTCAAGAATTGCGTAAATAATGAACTTTTCTTTGTCTTTGAGACGGTCAGCCGACGCCAAAAAGCTTCCAATTTAATAATTCACAAATGCCCTTCACGATTTGCTAATAAAGTATTCTATTTTCATCATATTTTATTGTCTCCAAACTTCACATCTCGAGTGTGTTTTATATAATAGACAAGTGCCAACAACCTTTGCAAACGGTGGCTTTCTGGCCTGAAAGTCGTATATGACAATTCTGAATTTATAAAATAATACCGTGAGCCATTTGAAAGGTTGTTTTTAATGGAGGCTTAGCAGGGGAATTTACATTCAATAAAATTTCGATCCTCCTGACCTAAATTACTCTTCTGATCCTCTCTTGAGAATGACAATTAGATAGTTTTGGCAGTAAAAATCAGAAGGCTGAGAGGTGTGAAAGCAACGATACAACGAGGCCTAAGAGACAAAATTATACTTCTTGGTAATAACACAGTACACTGTCCTACGCAAAAACGTAGGCAATAACCTATTTTAACTCTCTTAGTAGGGGCACTATTATTGTCTAGATCGGTTTTAAGTTTTAACGTTTATATAGGGCAATGCCTCCGGGGGGTTAAGACAGCCCTAGGAATATAACTTAAAAAAACCGTACCCCCAGGCTCTATTGGGGGGGGCTGTTTTAAACCCCGGAAGGATTGGCTATATAATAATCATTGAATGTTTTGAGGCAAAAAAAGAACTAATCTCTCAAATTGGTGATCGATTCATTTGGTGAAAGAAAAAAATGGCATCAGGGGGGGAGGGGGGGAAGCGATTTGGGGGGCCCTCCGATCACTTTTGACTCCTAAAAAAACGGTAGAATAAAAAAAACTTTTACAATTTCTCTATGAAAATATGTATCTTCCAAAGTTTATGCGTTCGCCTTTTTTCATACAAACCTTATTATGTTCCCGAACACATAATACCTAAACCCCTTGTTCGCGGGCTCTGAAGGTTCTATGCAGCCCCGAAAAGGTATTGTTTGTAATCTTTGGGGGGGGGGGGGGGACTATTTGAACAGGATGGGCTATTTCAAATTTTGATTTTAGGGGGATTTATGTTCATGGGAAGGGGGGGGTTGAATGAAGAACGGAGGGATTGATTACCCTCTGATCACTGTCGATTCTTAACAAGGGCTACAAGAAAATTTTGATGTCCAGTCGAGAGAGCCTCCCCGAATTTGATACGGGACCAAATACTCTACCATCCATAGAAACTTTATTAAGTCAAATGATAGCAGCTAGCATTAAGCTAAGGCCCTTTCCTACCCAGGGCTGAGGGGAGGGGTTCAAACCCAGAGCCGTAGTTATTTGACATTTGGACCATTTTAAGCCAAAAGACTACTCAAAATTTTTGATCAGAAGTGTTAGAGAAAAAAGGGCGTGTTGGGGATGGCTGGGGTTGCCTTTTGATTTCTCATGAGTTTCAGAAATGGAGCTCTAGAACTGTTTTAATTTTCATTCAAATTAGCCTCCTCAAATATTTATATGGACCACCACTTCCTATCAAAACCATAGATGCTCCTGGTTTAAAGCTATAAACCCATTATCCCCGGCTTTTCGGGTTATGTTAACCCGGATTCCATTGCTTTAAATCATGTCTGGGCAATTTTGAAAAAAAACCCCAAAATGGGGACTATTCTCAAAAAAAAACTTTCTAATAGAATACATGCTTGAAGGGGAAAAAAAAAAAAAATAAAGGATGGTGGGGGGCGCTGAGCTGCCCTTTCAAAAAAAAACAAAAAGTTAGATAACGTAGGGGAATGGCGATAAAATTATAAAAAAATGACCTAATCAAAAAATATGACAAAATTGAAAAAAAAAATTGTTTTTGTGAACGCGGGGAAAATATGTGGAAATCTGCTGAAAAAAAAGGATAGGAACCAAAAAAGGGACCAAAAATGAAAGGGATAATTTAACTTAACAATTTATATATATTAATTTGTAAATTAACAGGATTAAAAAAAACAATCAACACAGGATTTTTAAGGGAAAATTTGCCAACGGAGTCTTGGTTTGATTTAAAGGACAAAAACAACCCCCAAATGGATCCCTCAGGCTAAAAACACAAACAAAAAAACCGCCTTGAAAAAAAAAGGGACGTTTTTAAAAAAAAAAAAAAAAAAAAAAAAAAAAAACTAGTGAAAAATTGGTCAATTTAATTTACTAAAAAGGGAAACAAAAAAGGTCGGGGGGGCCTAACACGACAGAGGGAAAAAAAAAAAAAAAAAAACTCAGGAATTCAAAAAAAAAACAAAAAATAAAAAAACAGATGTCCTTTCAAAGCCAAATTGTTTTACCACTTTTTTTCAACAAAAAACATACTAACGATCTCTGTTCAGAATTACCTGCCCATCTAAAAAACATCATAAATGGGCTTTATAACAATTGGAACCAGTCAAAACACAAATGGATAAATGTATTATAAGAGCTGCAAATCTAAAGGTTAGGGGAAGAAATTTCCTCCGACTTTTAGGAGGGCCTTTTTTAAGCAATTGGCTGGCCACGTCCAGGGAGGTTTAGGCAGTTTTTAGATGAATGTTCAATAAAAGGGATTTAATTTTCGTGACAGAGGGGGGGTAGACCATCACCAAAAAAAGAAGAAAAAACTTTGTTAAAAAAAAACCTTAAGCAATGTTGGGAAGAAATTGGTGGCGGGGCTATCTTGTTTTTTTTTTTTTCCCCATTGGGGGAAATGTTTCACTTGAAAAAAAAAAAAAAAGCCTAAAAGAAAATGAAAAAAAAAATTCCGTTTATGTGTGAAGTCCCTGCCCTCACTGGCCTAAAATAAATGTACCCTTTATCTACTGCCATTAGGGGAACTTTTTTTTCCTGAATGCCCTTTAAATGGGTGAAGCCATAGCCAACAAAAAATAGTTGGGTTTTCTTGGAGATTTTTGAAAACAATAAAGGGCTTAAAAAAAAATCAATTTTAGGTATGTTTTACCCCTTTATCATGCCTTTCACCTGTAATTTTTTTTATTATTCAGCACTAACGGGGACGGGTTCGGAAGCAAGAGGCCTCCGAAATACCAAAATAACAAAATATTAACAGACTTTTCTTCGAGTTTTTACTTGACTTGGTATTATCACTTGTTTTCTCTCTTCTTTTACTGTTTCTTTTCGTTTTTGTCCATGATTAGCCCAGTGGTGGTCTCTCAGAAATGGGGACTTTTGGTTTGCTATCAAACAATCAATAAAAAAAACAAAAATGGCGAATCAGGAAATCAAAAACAAAAATTAAATAGTCCCTCATCAACATAACTAACACCACAAAAAAAAAACAGTTAACATAGATGGAACCAAAAAATCAAAAATTCTTAAAAAAGCGGGAGTGGAAAAGGTAAATTTGCATACCAATTCACGTAACACAGCACACAGGCAAAATTACAAAGGAGCAGGACAGTTTGGCTATTTTTTGCCCCCTCGCTACAAACTAATCAAAAACAACCCAAAAACCCCTATTCTAAGGCTTGGTTGGCTCCCGTTGAATCCCTAAAACCCGCAATCCGCCCTCTCGGGGATCTCAAACAATATAAAGAAAAAAAGAAAAAGCCAAAAATAAAATTAAAAGAAAAAAAAAAACAATAAAAACCGAAAAAGTGGGGCAGCCCCCCCCCAAGGTAAACAAACTACCTCTCCATTTACACTTCAGTCAGTCTTTATTGTTCAACCTATGTCAAAAAGCTACCTCAGGTTTACCCCTAGCCCCCATCAAATGCTCTTGGCAATGAACATTTTTAAAGGCCCCTTTCGGTCGTGGTTTTGGATAAAACAGAGAAACTTGTGTGGAATGTTTCACAAACAATGGTGTTTTAGATTCATCCCAAAAAAAAATTTTGGACAGAAAAAAACTAAAAACTAAAATTAACTCCCCGATAAAAACACATTGGAAAGGGAAAGTTAATGGAAAAAAAAAAAAAAAAAAATAAAGGGGATTAAACTGTTTAAATATATTAAAAAGGAAATTTAATTCCTGTTTAATTCTCGCAGTTCAAAGGTTTCTTAGATTTTTATTTAACCAGATTTTTGGTTATAATAATAAAAACAAGAAGAAAATAAAAAAAAATGTTCGTTTTTTAATTAAAGGGGTGAAAAAATAAAAATTAAATTGTCTCAATAGACTTTTAAATTGGAGGGGGGGGGGGGGCTTCCCGTTGCCAAAAAAAAAAAAAAATCCTTGTTTGGTAATAATTTTCTTGTTCGTTTTAAATAGTTCGATCTGAGTATACATTTTCACTTTCCCATTAAACGTTTAAAAATTTAGTTAAATTTACGCAGTAATTCCACTATGGTTTGTGTATTGGGCTTTCTTATGTTATTATTTTGTTTTAGAGTTGGTTCGTTTTGGATTTCGCTTATTCTTTCATATGATTAGTTTTTTTGGGCGCTTCAAAAAAAATTTGGATAGTTTACTCAAAAGCTTCCCATTTTTTCATCGTCTTTCGGGGTTTTAATTTTGGATCTTTTTTTCTTTGCTTTTCTCTTGAAAAGGACCCTCGTTGCAGGGTAGGTAGTTTTGTTTTAAAAAATTAAAAATTTCATGTTTTATGTTTTAAAATTGATTGCTCAAATTTAAATGGATTTGTGTTTTTAGGATTTTTTTTTTATAGATTGTATATCTACAAAATCCCAAAAAAATGTAGTAAAAGCTTGTTTTTTTGCATAAAAAAAAGTTTGTTTTTCTGATGGCATAGTTCTAAATTTGCTCTATAAAAAAGCCTTTGGGGCAGTTAACTCAAAAATCTTAAAAATTGAATAAAAAAAAAATAAAGTATTAATCTCCAATTGTTATCCAAATAGTTTAACATCCCTAGTTTGTATTAATGGTAATCTTTTTCAAAAAAACCTTTGCAGTCCAAAAAAAATAAAAAAAAAAATATTTAAAAACCTTCCAAAAAGGTGTAATAATTTAATCGGTAATTTTTTAGAAATAATAATTAAGATTTACCCATTCATTTAAAAGCTAATTGTATCAAAAAAAACAAGTATAAAAGCCATGGGGAATTTATTTTGCCTTTTTCAGGGCCGGGCAATCCAGTATTTTTAAATAGGTTTACTTTTTTTTTTGGGGGTGGGTGGGTGGCTGGATTGGAGGGTTTTTATACCTTTCATGGAGGGGAGAGGAGGTTTACTACCAAAAACTTAAATTCAGTCAAATGTTTTTTGGGAAAAAAAAAAAATTATTGGGGGGGGGGGGGTCAAAAACAACCTATTAAGTCCCTGGAATGCCTGCCTTATTTACTTGATTTGAAAAAAAAAAAAAGTTTTGTTGGGAAAAAAAACCCGACGAGAAGGGAGTAATGTAATCCCTTTTCATGGGAAAAAAAAATTGTCAAGGCTTTGAATTTAAGCTCTTCCAAAGGGAAGGTCCCTAATTTTTATAGGTTATTCTATAAAAAAAAATATTTGGGGGGATAATAGGTATTTTGTTTTTGAAGGTACCATCCCACGGGGAAATGAGTTATTATTTGCAAAAAATTCTCCCAAAGTGGGGCGGGGGGATGGGAGGGTTAGATTTTCAGTTTTTGGAAATTTTTTTTTTTTTGAAATTCCCTGGGTTTTTTAACTTTTCCCAATTTATATGTGGCCTTTTTACAAAGGAAAAACCAGGTTCCCACGGAAAACAAAACCGTTTTTTGAACTGGTTTAAATTCCCAGGGGGGGGGGGGGGGACACCGCTATTTAACAAGGTTATATTTGGCATGCTTAGGAGTGGTTTTTTCAAACTTGTTTTGTACCGGATAATTTAAAAACGGGTACTGTTCTATTAACCGTGCTCTTTTGAATACGCGGGCAATTTGCATAAACCAGTCACGCAAAAAATAGATCGGAGGGACAATAACCTGATTACAAAAACAGGTTTTACAAATTTAGGGGCCCTTCTGGGGATTATAAAACAAAGGCAAAGAAAAAACTGTATTTAAATTGTTGTTTTTGGGGTTTTAGTGGGTGGGGGGGGAAGGTTACCTAGAGTTAGGGTTACTATTTAATTATATGGTTATGCTATCCCCCAAAAATCCCCTTAATTTTCCAAAAATTTATAGCCCAATTTTTTTTCTAAAAAAAAACTATTATTATATATTCAAATCCCTATTTTATTTTCATTCACATTTAAAACCAAAAAAAAAAAAAAAAAAAAAACACTTAAAGGGCGCACTATTATTAAAAAAAGGAAGGCCCGGTGTAAAAGAAAAAAACAGTTACCATTTAAAAACTGGTGTTTTTTCTGGGGTGATTTTTTAGGTGGAGAAGAAAAAGGTACCTAGGTTTAGGTTAGGTTTTACGTATTTACTATATGCAAAAAAATGCTTTAAAACCCCCCCCCCCCTACTTGTGTGCAAAATAATTAAATAGCCCAAATTTGTGTTATAAAAACTTTAGTTATCTAATTTAATCCTATTTTAATTTTTCATTTCATTCAGGCATTAACCAAAACTTTGGGGGGACCTTTTGTAAGATAAGTGGCCCATGTAAATGAGGAAAAAAGCACCAAAAAAATTCTTTAATATGCTTTTTTAGGGGATTTTGAAAAAAAATTTGGCAGTGGAAAAAAAAAAAAACAAGGGCAACAGTGAGGGGCAAAAGCTTATAGTTGTCAAAAGTTAATTGGAACCTTTGGCAATTACGGAAAATCCTAAAAAAAATCTCTCTAGAAGGAATGGGGGGACTTCCACAGAAAATAAAAAAAAACAACATTATGAATTTAAAAATTATCAAAAAATGATCTAGGACACCCCTCCGCCTACCCTCCTTCCGGTCCACCAAACAAATTCAGCATGTCCTGACCCTTTCATTCAAAAAAACTACTTTTTATTGGCTTGCAACTCTTTGCAATAAAAAAAAACTTTTAATTGGGGACTGGGGAATGCATTATTTAAAAATGCCGATTTATGTATTTATTATTGTTCTGAATACAGGGCCAATTAGTACAGGCAAAAAAATTGGAAGGTTTGACCGAAAACGAGAAAAAACAAATTGCAACAGAAAAAAAACAAATGATTCTTGACCCCCCACCAATCTTGTAGAGGGCAAACAAAAAAAAAACTGAAAAAAACAAAACATATCCATTTTTAGGCATTAATTTTTTTTCTGAGTATTCGACAGCAAAAAAATAAAAGGTTTTTTTGGCTTTTTAAATGCCGATTTTTTTTTTTACGTTTTCCGGAAAAAAAAAAAATTAATACATTTTGTAAGGTAAGCCGGGGAAACCGTTTTTCTTTGCAAAAATGAAGTAATGGAATTCTGATTTGCAGACATGACACGCCGAGACCAGGAAAAAAATGGAAAAGTTTCCGGATTTGGGTGGGTTATGGTGCAAAACAAAAAAAAAGTTTCTACTGATTCCCATCAATATTGCGTTGCTGTAATTTTTGTAAAGAGACAATTTCAATTCGGGCCACTTGTATATGCAACAAATTAAAAAAGATCGTTTCGTTTCGTAAAAAAATTACCTGCAAAAAAACTAGGCACTAGGATAAAGGGTGGACAACATTCGAAAAGCATGGGCGATAACGTAATGCAATAACAAAAAGAAAAAATCGTCTACCATCACAAAATCCCCCACTCCAGGTGTTTTAAAGATTTTCAAAGGTGTATTTCCCAAGATTTGGGGGACTGAAGAATCAATTTAGGGACTAAGGGCACCTTTCAAAGTAAATGCCAGGAAAGTCGAAGTAGCAAAAAAAAAAAATAAGTTTTTTCGGTCAGTGAACAGTCATAACCTTTTATTAAAAAGTTCGCCAATTCTACCCCGAAGAAAAACATTTTATTTCGAAAAATCTCCGCCATACTAAACAGTCCGGAAGTAATTTTAACTTTTCCGGTGAATTTCTTTGCTTAGTTTTTCTGATGAAATGAATTAAGCGCAGGTAAGGAAGTCTGGGTCGTTTTTATAATGGGTGGTTTCGGAAACTGGAATACTTTAAAAAGTTTAAAGGATGAAATTAGTGTACTTTACTGCTTTGCGTCAAAAAATTCTTTTTTGATGTTTGTTCATTGTCAGTTGAGTTTTTTGTGTTGTTTTTAACAGCGGGGACCACCTATTGAGAAAGACAAAATCGTCCCCTGAAAATTACACCTTGTTTAAACAACATGGTGACCCTCAAAAATCATCCCGGAACAAGGGTTAACTTTAAAAGTAGTTTCTTGCAATAGAAGTAGTTAGTAGTAACATGTTGCAAACTAAACAGTAGCGCTTTAGGGGGCCAGTTTAGTGTGAGCGCATAGTGCCTTTTTGATGAACTGGGGGATATAATTCCCCTTTAAGCCAATGCTCTGAAAGTTTCCAACTAACTACACGCCAATTAAAAATTCCTTGGATCTAGGGCTATTTTGGAACGCTTGTGCATTGCCACACAAGCGTCTTTTGGATTTAAGTTTTCAAAAAAACTTTTCCCTCATTATTGTAAAAAATGGGAAGAAGTATGATAGTAGTAGCCTCAAGTAGTATGGTAGCATGCAAAAATATTGGGTCTTTTTTGATTCATGATTTCCTTATCATTCCCTGAAATTTTCCCAAATTAATATCCTTACGTGATTTCCTTGTGTTTTCACCCTTTTGAACACTCTTTGTATAAACATAAAAAAAAACGTGGTTTTCATTTAGTTCAAAACAACTTTCCTTCTAACATTCTCTTAAGGCTCTTTGAAATATCCTCGTCGTCTTCTTGGGGAAAGTAAAAGTTCAAACAAACATAGCCCTCTCAATTAAAAACGTAATCATGTGCAACAAATGGGAATTAATTGCTTGCCTTTATAGCCGTTGGTCTTGAAAAAAGGGACTTTGGGGACGTTGAACATCCCTAGGAGGAAAACATTATTACTGGCTGGACTTTTCACAAACAAGGCTTGAACAAAAGAAAATCTCTCTAAAAATTTCGATCAGTATATGTTTTCTGCTTAAATAAAATCTTTTTTTTTTTATTATAAGCGAGTTATGTCTACTCCAGTTGGAAGGCCACTGCAAGAAATCTTGCCAAAAAAAGAAAAATGTCGAAAGGGGGGGGGGGGGGACGACCGCAACATTACACGATTATTAACACCCAGAAAAGGACTGCGCGGAAAATTAAAACCATAATCTAGATCAGAATGCGGAAGGTATTAAAAACGTTGTGCGGGTCCAATCTGCTGGGACAGAAGGTCCATGAGTTTATGCAGACAAAAAAAAAAAATTATACACAAACCAGGCGGTAAAAAAACCATTTGGGACAATGACAAACTCCAAAAGGAGGAAAGGATGAGTGGGGCTAAGCTAAAAAAATTTCCACTTTGCAATTGCGAGGTTGCGGTCGTGTTGGTGTCACTACTTCCACATGGTTTCACAGGTTTAAAAAGAAGTTGTTGCTTGTTTTGTGGGCTGCCCTTTTTGACCTCGGATCAAGCTTCACAGACGCGAAAGGCTCAGATGGGTTTTCTGCGTCTCGTGGGACCAGTTTTGGACTTGGTGACAAAAACCAAAATAAAGTGTAAAAAACATCGCGAACTGAGAAATGATGACTGGGCAGGTCGTGTTTACACCTGTGAAGGATATGCAAACCGTCCCAGGGACCTTTCATGCCCGCGTGATTTTGCCGTGTTTTTACCATCAGCTTTTGCAAAGCAATAAAAAAAAACTTTCGGGGGACCAGCCGAGGGAATTTTCCATTCAAAAATACGAGAACATTAACTGTTGAAGCCTGAGGAAAAAGAGAAGGAAGGGTCCAGGGCAGACCAGAGGAGGGGCGGAGGTGAAAAAGGGGGGATGTCTTTCATTAAAAAAGTCGATTGCAGTTTCTTTGAAAGGAAATGGGGACGAAGAACAAAACCAGACAAAAAAAAAACAGTCAGGTTGATGTTAGTTCAAAAAAGATGCGTTGACCGCTCTTGAAGTGGATGTTGGAAAAAAACCTTACAGCACAATGGTTTATATGATGAATAAAAAAGATTCTCGGAGGGCCAACATTCGGTACTAGACATTCCTCATCTCGCTGATGCGGGGGGAACGGGAAAAAGGTCGAATTGTAGTGAACTTTCACGGATACTTGCGTCATCAATCTTAAAATTCAGGGATTATCATGTGGGAAGCAAGATCTGCAGGATCCCGAGAAAGGGAAAAAAAAAAGCCCCACAAGTTGCTTTGGCGGGCTGGCAAGCGAAAAAAAAAACTGTTGAAAAAAAAAAAAAAACGGGACCCATAATACAAAGGCCTACAGAAAAAAAAAACAAAGAACGACGGGGAACAACGTTTTAGGAACAAAAAAACTGTCAACCCCTTTCAAGGGGAAAGCTGTGGAACTTTTGTTACCTGACAAGGGCCTCAGTGAACTTTCTTCCTTTCGGGAAATATTTGTTAGGGAAAGGACCGTATAAACCCTCAAAGATTTGCTTAGTATTGGTCATGTCGATCCATTAACAAGCAGCTAGGGACCACACACAGCTGTAATTGCAACCTCTGCAAAAATAAAAGGTCCTGGGTTGTATCAGATGGGCATCATCACTTTTGCGGTCGCGCGGATATCCTCATCGGACCCACTCTGAAAAAACGGCAATGGGAGTCTGTTCGTCGTTACTATGAAGTTCGGGGGCGATTCGAAAAAGATGGTTCAGCCATTCAAGGCGCAAGGTTGAGGATCTGGATGAAAATTCTCTCCTGGGGCGGGTTTCTTCACTTCACCACGTTGCCGGGACAAAAACGTGGAATCAATGGATATCTGCCCACTCCTCGGATGGGGCCAACAATACTTTACCACGGTTATGGGTATCAATTTGCCCTTCTTGTGGGGGACACACAAAGCGTCAAAACTTCTTTGCTAGAATAACGCATTTCCTAGGATTAATACCACCACTGCCGATTGGGGAACCAATTAAAAAGCAAATGCTCAAAAAAGATTACCCCGCATTGTGGCACACTATAATTCTAGGGGGGGGGGGGACGGATTCCCATACTCTTCGCGTCGAATCAAGATCTTAAAGGGTTCTGAGAGAAGATTTTTCAACCAGTTGTTAAAACTCTACCCTTGAAAAATCCTCTGGCATTCCCCTCTGGTACCTGGATACAACTCCCATAAACGGTTTGGAAGATACCACGCAGGCTAAAAGCACTGTATGGTTGGGGGAAATCCACCCAGGGAACACATGTACTGTCTTATTGTTTTCCTCCCAAATGGGAAATCGGATCTTTCCAGGCTAAGTTGGACGGGGGGGGACCCATGTCACTTTCAAAAGTCGTCCTGAAACTTGGGGCGGATTCCATATCATGATGAGTTTTCTTGGAGCAGTGGGGTTACATCATGGATGGGTCAGGACTCAGAGAGGTTCTTGAACACGTGTATGCGCCCAATACTGTTCCCCACCTTCTCAGCGGAAAAAGCGATCGCTAGAGCAGTACGTGGACATTTACTTATTGACGCTGCGCTACACGCCATTCTGCTTTCTGAGGTTTTTGCCGACAACCAAGCTAGTGATGATGAGCCAAGACTACAATCCGAAGAAATTGTGGAACTCAGAAACCTATACGAGAAACTGATGAATAAGGAAGTAGTTACTGAGGTTGCAGAAGGCAATCCTTCCTTAGAAAAAATACAGGAATTCATCAGCAGAAAGAGAAAAGAACTGCTTCCAGTGTCGAACATCAAAGCTTTGGTTCCAGTATTTGGACATGGTTGCGATTCTACGAAACTTTGTAAAAGGAGAACGATCTGGGTCATGGGAGCTCCATTTGAAGTCTACCTCAGACATGTTACCTTACCTGGCGGCTGCAGGACACAACCACTATACGAAATCATGCCATCTTTACCTCCAGCGAATGGACAAGCTCCAAGATACCCATCCTACGGTCTACCAGGCTTTCCAGAGTGGCATGCATGTAGTAAGACGTTCTGATAGATTCTGGGCTGGACTCTCCACAGATCTTGTCATTGAACAGGAGCTTATGCGCTCTCTTAAAACCTGTGGTGGCCTTACCAACGGCAGCGGCATGACAGAGGCTCAGAGGTCCTTATGGGTTTTGTCGCGACCAGTCTGCTCTACAGTAAACCTTCTGATGGAACGTATCTCACAAATTCCTGTACGTTACAAGCGATCAGCACAAGGAGATGTCAGAGCCGATGCAACTGAGAGACTGCAAAGATACGCAGACGATTATCGAGTTTCTGGAAAGGGGTTCACCATTTGAGGGAGATGTTCAGTTAAGAACATAGCAAATGGTCTAACTGCCTATCCGTCTGCCAACGTTGATTCTGCCAAAGATGTTGGCCTAAAAGTCATTGACGCCATGTCTGGACAGGTGGTTTCTGACTTTGTTTTTCGACGAAAAGAACAGGCAATCCAGATGACCACCAAGCAAAGTCCAAGCGGAGACTGCAAACGACTAGACCCGACTCTTCTTTTTCAGAGGTTTATCATGATCGCGAAAAGGATCAATCTTACGGAAACTGAGTACTTTCAACACGAACTGTGTTCCTACCCAGCGTCACTTTTTGACAGCTCCTGCTGCATCCGGACTGCAAACAAAACCAGAACTTGCGCGAAGGCCATAGCCCAGGCGTGCAACCTTGAGAAGCATTCATTTCCCCCTCCCCGAAGGCACTCGATATATCCTAGACGGAGGAGCTCTGCTGCACAGGATACCATGGACAAAAAATGAAAGATACCTCGAGATTCTAGACCATTATGCAACTTACGTGACAGGAAAGTACCCTTCTGCCACTATCGTTTTCGACGGCTACGATGGTGGGGCTTCCATAAAAGATATGGCTCACTCGTTGAGGAGTCGTACAGTTGGCCGTGAGATCTTCTTCACAGCAGATATGCAGCTCAAGCTGAAGAAAGAAGAGTTCTTATCTTGCAAGAAAAACAAAGCCAGGTTTATCTGCGCTTTGGCTGATCATCTCCGTGCAAAGGGTGTCTCTGTCTCCCAGGCATCAGGTGACGCAGATGTCCCGATTGTGGAAGCTGCTGTTGCCTCTTCACGGTATCACGACACTGCCGTAGTTGGGGACGATACCGATCTATTGGTTCTCTTATGCTACCACTGTGACTTGTCAAGCAAGAAAACTATTCTTCGCACCTGAGCCAAAGTCGAATAAAGCTCCCCGAATATGGACATACACACCCTGAAAGAGAAGCTGGGACAAGATACTTGTCATCTGATCCTTTTTGCTCACGCCCTGTTAGGCTGTGACTCTACTTCGCGAATCCACGGTGTGGGAAAAGGTCTTGCACTGAAGAGGCTGATAGAAGACAATGATTTCCGAACATCAGCTGCAGTGTTCATGCAGAAGTCCGCTTCGAAGGAGGAAATCAAGACCGCTGGTGAAGACGCCCTGCTGATCATATACGGTTCGTCGAAAGGAGGGAACTTGAAAAACTCCGCAGAGAAGTTTTTGAAAAGAAAGTGACAACGGCAAACTCTTTTGTTCACCCAGAACATCTGCCACCAACTTCTGATGCAGCCAAGTTTCATAGCTATAGAGTTTTTTATCAAGATCAGGTATGGACCGGGGAGCCTGATCCGGAACTGAAAGCCGAGGAATGGGGATGGAAGAATAAAGATGACTTCTTGTACCCATTAACAACTGACCTCCCACCAGCCCCGCGTATGCTCCTAAAGATCGTGAAGTGCTCCTGTCGTGTACAGTTTAGTTCAGCGAGGTGTAGCTGCTTTTAAAAACGGCTTAGTTTGTACTTCAGCATGCAGAACCTGCAAGGGAACAATGTGTTCCAACTCCCAAAAAATCGACAACAACAATGATGAAGAGAACCTAGAACCCTAGTCGTTAATCCATTCCAAATGAAAAAGTTGTGAAACTAGTCGGAATCTGATTCTCTATTTTGTATTTTTTATAAGATTGATTCTATTTAATAGACTGTGAAGATTAGACACTATGGGTTGACCCTAAATTGTATACGAAGAGTGTTTTAAGTGTGATTTACGATACTGACCACTGAAAACCAGTTCGGTTTGTAATTCACTTTCCCTAATTATTTTCTAAAAAAATGTAGATCATTCATTAATGATTACGATTTTTTTTTTGGTTCAGTGAACAACCTATTTGATTCTATTTTCGATCTCAGCTCGTGATGCTACGTCAGAACCACACTTTCATTCAAGAAAATCGGGCTACAACGAAAATTGTATTTTTTAGGCGAGGGCGAAAAAAGTCGAAAAAATACAGCTACTTTTTTTATGGTGCTTCTTACGCTAAATCCGACTTCGTTTTTCGGTCTCGCCATGTTATTTTGGGTTAGAATCATACTTCATTTCAAGAAAAAACGGTCGGATACTAAAATTATATTTTTTTCCGGAAAACGTAAAAAAAATCGCATTAAAAGCCAAAAAACGGTTATTTTTGCGTCGACTCAGAATATGCGAAAATTTATATGTTGTTCAGGTTTTTTTTTCTCTACAAGATGGTGTAAAAATCATTTCTGTTGCAATTTGTTTCGGGTCGACCTCTTTTTGGAGCTCATTTTCCTGTACTACAATGTGTAAAGCAAAAACAAACAGGTAGATTCCTATTCTTCAAATAATAACAAATAATCTGCTTAATTGCATCCTTTTTTTGTTGATGACATTAAGTCCATGTATACGTTGTTGTGTTCTAGTTTGTAATAAAGAAAACCGGTTACCTATTATTGTGTCTAGACTCGATTAGATCTTGAAAGTTAAAACGGACGGCATTAATCGACAGTTCAAAATGAGAAATAGGCTTCAATTCTTGACAGTTGGGGAGGGGCAAAATATATTTTTTCAAAATATAGGGGCGGGGGAAACACTAAAAAAAGGCATTTGTCAATTAAATCAGACCAGAAAAATATTTTCAAAATTGAGAGGGGGGGGGACAAAAAATATACGATGGATAATATACGAGTGGTCTCTTAAAGGTTATAGGACAGTCCAAATGATTAAATTTGGCTAAGGGTTGTACAGTTAACCAGTTATAGGCTACTGAAGGCTGCATATGATGAGTTACTTCAGCTACATAGGAAAAGATCTTGGCCTTTTAAAGTTAAAGAAGTACTGGATAAAAACAGGTTTTTCTTTGGCATGGAATGATGGCCTTGGACCAACTAGTCAACAATTACAGTTGGACAAGGAAATCAAGCGGGTGCTGGAGGACTAGACGATGCAGAAATGGGGTGAGGAAGCAGCTTAAGAATTCGGAAACTCTAAGGTATTATAAAGAGGTTTAAAAAATAATATATGGTCAGGAATTTTACTTTAAGTTAAATTTACCGTCTAAATACCTTACATATTGGATGCAGCTACGATCGAATTGCCTTCCGATTCGTTCGAGATTGAAAGTTTTTGAGAGGAGCAAAAGTGTCCAGGACCGCAGGTTTGCTTGCCCTCTTTGCCAAGAAGAGGAGGAGAATTTGGAGCATTCTCTGAGTCGTTGTGGAGGTCTTTTGGGGGGGTAAGGGAAAATTTATTTGGGAATGATGGAGTGCTGCTTCCTGATGCCTTGAAAAGTATATCGTCACAATTTATTTGTCTAGTGGGAAGATATCTTGATGAGTATTTTGAAAAAAGAAGAGAGTAGTTTTTTGTTTTTTTTTACTTTTTCTTTATTATTGTGACGAGTGCTGTAGTTTGTTAATCTTGTATGTTATTTGTGTACATGGCCACATTTTGGCTTAAAATACACGTTATCTATATATCTATCTATCTATACCCACTGTCCCCTTCCTAACAGATTTCACTGAACGGGGAGCTTCATGGACAAAGGTCTTTCAGGCAAAAACAAATCTTACCTTTTTTATTCTCATATCTCATTTGTGTCCCCCACCTGTGATTTTAGAAAACTATTAAAATGGACCCAACATGTGATAGATACTAGACAATACAGCTACCAATTTTTTCCTTTTTTTCATTATTTATTTACTGTATTAGATTATTGTCGGTTTTTTTAAACGGCTCACCCAAATTCAGTTGTTACATTACTTTGAAGATTCGGGGTGACCGCAAAAAATCAACGTCGGAATTTTTTAGTCTTAACCCCAAAAAATGATTCCCCTTTCCAGATATTGAGATGGCCGAAATTTGGGCTTAATCAAACGACGTGCGTCGCTCAAAGTTTGAAAAAATCTAAATTTTGGGCCAAAAATTTGACATTGAGCCATAGCACCAGAACAGTAAATAATAAAAACCCGCTTAATGTGTCAAATGAAAGTCAATTTTGTTAATGAAAATTTATATTCTATACATAATTGTTTTCAATTTTAAGTCAAACAGAGTTGCAACAGCCTTTAGTACCAATAACGTGACCTGGAACCACTAGGAGCCAGTTTGGGAGTATTTGGGAGTTTAATAAGAATTTTACGGCTTTCTACATACTCCCTCTCGCAATTAACATTTTTTCTTATTAAAAAGTATAGAAATCAGAAAGCTGAGTGGTATAAAGCGACGATACAACGACTCATAAGAGAAAAAAAAATGTACGTTGGTTACCACACTGTACACTGTCTACGCAAAAATGTAGACAATAACAGTGCCTACTAAGTAAGTAAAAATACTAGTAGATACTTTTTGGCTATAGTATCGAAAAAACAATTCATAATTAACTATTAACAGAGGTATGAAATATCAGCATTTTTCGATCGAATTGATTTCATTTGTTAGAGGATTATTACTGAAAGTCCTCCTTTGAGTAAATAAAATTTATGAATGTTCATTTTCAATTTGAGTAGAAAAACGATTTATTTTTGATAATTTTCTATTCGCTGTTTTTATTCCGATACTCCCATAATTCTCTGCAACCCATTCCTGACATAAATTCCTCTATGAACCTCTTTATGCAACTGAGACCAGTGTTTTCCACACTAGAAAATGAAAAAACCCGTTATTTTTCGGTGAAAAATCCTATATTAACAGTCCAAAATTTTTCTTGGTAAGCAAAGGCTGCCTAGATTTTTGTTTCCTGCTAAAATATATTCGTTTTTTAATATTGCAATATGGCTTCTTAAACCAGACCTGGCAATCAGACTGTTCGAAGAGCCTAGCTGATTGACATTTTTCGACATTTCAACGCCAGGAAAGTAAAAACACATTTATCCTTTTTGGCACCTACAGAACAAAGACAGCGGGAACTCATGCACAAAAAAATGTAGAAAATCAAAGAAAAAATTTAGTTCTCACATTCGTCAGCTGTAGCTGCTGCTTTGGCTTCATTAATTACTTAAGAAGACTTTCATCAGGAAACAGCGACGTAACTTCTAGCTTCGCCCTCTCCAAGCCCAGTTTAACCTGTGGTATAGATATAAAATTCACAGTTTAGCACATGTGCTAAAACCCTGGGGTTTTAACCAGCCAGCCCTAAATTTTGGTTTTAAAAACGTTTGTGAATTTTCTTTTTCTTCTAAACCCTCACAAATAGTCATATATCAGTCTTTTCTCCCCGTTCCTTGCCCTTTTTTCACCACTAAGATACCCATTGATCGACCCATCAGTAGTGTGCTCGTACGCAACGCGAGAAGATATTTCAGGGGTGATTTACTCCATATACACCATATACAGTGCAGTTTCAACGGTACATGCCTTACCACGGGCAGGTATCTAACACTACAGACGGTACTTGCCTTACAAGACAGGTTTCTGAGGCACTACCCATTTTCTGGACCAATCAGAGAGAACGAATACAGCCAGTACTTAAATATACAGTGCAGTTTCAACGGTACGTGGCTTACCACGGGCAGGTATCAATTACCGCGCTGGGGACAATACTTTTCAGACATGTTTTTCTAAGTTTAATAGCCAAAACTAAAGATCTTCATATAGCGTATTCAAAGGTTTAATGGTCTTTTTGTGAAAATACTACTTTCAACCGGAGGTCATATAATCGTGTTTTTCTGTATAAATTGATGATGTAACAACTATGTTTCTTCAGTTTCAAAAACTATTTCAACAGTTATATTACCTTCTTTTATTGTTAAACTCATTCGTATTGAAATGAAGAATTCAAAAGGATCTTGTTAAGTGAATATTTTATTCTTGTATTATAAAAAAAAACAGATCTTTTTCGTATAGCAACCTTTAGCTATCTTATCATATTGGGTTTCTGATTGGCAGCGGACTACATTTCTAACGCATAATTCAAACGCTTTGTGACAGCTGTTCAGCTATAGGGTATTTTGGCTAAAACGGTTCTTAACTAGCTTACAGAAATATCTCATATTTAAGACTAAAAATTGATTAACGAGCAATGCGTCTCCTTTAAATATGTTCAATATCTTTAATGTGTTGGGGTGGGCTTTGGTATTGTGGAGGGGGGGTGAGGAATATTAAAATTCTGAAAAAATATCAAACGAACCTAATAGTCAAAATTGTGTTATTTATAACTTAGTGTATGTGTTTTAATGTATGGTATGAGATTTGGTTTAGGGGGAGGGGGACGGTGCCCCCCATCAATATTCTGAATAAATATCAAACGGACCTAATAGTCAAAACCTTTTTGTTTTTATGCATTCTATTTAAATATTGATAAATTAGGGTCCTCCTTGGACTAGTAAAAATCCTTTCCTTTTTTTACGGGTTTAAGCAGATTGAAATTTAAGCCTATAAGTTTTAAATCGTGACGTTCACAATTGAAAAAGGCATACAATTTTTTTTTCTTTTATCCTGCGTGATGAAATGGGATTATTGACAGACGGCTAAATGTGGGTATAATTGTTCTGATGAAACCCCTCTTTTTAAATCCTTTCTGATATGTAAAAGCCATTAGGTCATCTTGGCTTATAACTGAAGGCACATATCGTGGGACCCATTTGAGGTTTAAAATTGATCTAATGACTTAGTGTATGTATTTTAATGTATGGCGTGAGTTTTGGTTTTGAGGAGGGGGGTGAGGATTATTAGTATTCTGAAAAAAAGCCTGGTTGAGCTAATACGCAAAATTGTGTTATTTTTATATATGTCATGTTTTAAATATTGATGGCTTAGGCTCCACCTAAGATAGTGAGAACCTAAAACTAGTAGAATTCGAGTTTAAGCCTATAAGCCTATAAGTCATCTGAGGGACTTACCGGACGGACGAAAAAACGGAAAATTAATTTTTATTCAAGGATATTGATGGTCAAAGTCTTCCTGAACAGTCACCTATGCGCCGTCATCTGATAGGCAGGGCACTTCTGATGAGTTACCTGCAATTTCTGACGTAAGTGCCTTAATCAGATAGTTATGTATATTAGGTAATGGAGTAGTTGCGGGTGTGTGGGAAAGAGGTGATGAGGGTGGCAAAAAAACCCTATTTTCATTCTACATAAATGAAAATCCATAATAACCCCATATTTTTTATTCAAGTTTATAATGCACTTAAAATAGCTATTTTTCGTTCGCGACTGTTTTAAAAAACTGTCTTCAAAGCTACAGTTTAATTCTCCAATTCCGAGACAAGAAGGGATAGATATCCTGAAACTCTTATTTTGATATTTCGTAAATCAGGAGTAGATTCATTTCTTTCTTTGGTTGCAGCAAAAAGAGTCTTTCGAAATTGTTGTCATTTTAATTGACATACAAAATGATACATTACGTAGCAAAACCCGATTTACACTTACGCGATTTTTGATTACGCAACATATTCTTATTTTTCCCTTTATATAATTTCAAATCAGCTAGTTGTATGTGTTTGTTTTAACTCATGGGCTAATTATTGAAGAAGAAGAAGAAGAAGAAGAAGAAGGGGGGAGGAGGGGACAAAAAAATTCTTTTCTATTTTACATAAATGACCATTGAGCTGATTAATAATTTATTTTTTTTGACTTTATACAATAGTGGATATTGCACATGAAAATAAATCCTGTTCTTATAGATTAATATCGGTGAATTATTGCCTCCATCAACATCAGCTCAAGAATCTGTTATTTTCAATGAGCCTTCAGCAATAGATTCTCTGGATAGTGTTGTAGTTTATGATAATCTAGAATGACAAAGGGCCTTTTTAAATGAATTTTTTGGGGATATAGCTAGCTTGGAGGACCTAACCTGTGATATAGACATGAACGAGGACCTAGAATGGACAAATAGGTTTATAAATGAATGTTTGGGTGATATCCCCACAAGTGTATCTAAACCGGTTATCATGCTAATAGACATAATCAAATTCCATCAAAAGACAATGCTGGCTGACTTGATCAGATATCCCCAAACACCGTGGAAGGTATCCTTAATGGATTGGGTGATTTCACACCGCGCCCCACTAATGCAATTGTACCGACTGGTGATGGTGCTACTGAAGATTTTTATGCCACCCCCCACTATTAAAGTTGACCAGAGTAGTGAAAATGAGAAATTAGCGTCACCAGCATTTACACTACCTGATTTGTTATTGTCTAACTCTGGCCTTGCATCATGCTAAGGTCTACCCGACCGTTTTCGGTGAGCCTTTTAATTCTTTAATGTCAGGGGGTATAGTAACAGACCCCCTGGCTATTACTCATTCCTATATTAACAATATTTGAGCCCTTCTTTAACAACAGATGGTGGTGTGGGGGGAGGGACAGTTTTTAAAGCATCAATAGCACTAAAAACATATTTTTTTTTTAATGAATATGTGAGCGAACTTTACTCAATATATTTACATAAAGAGATGTTAGCAATTCACTCGCATTTGGCAAATCATGAGGAGGTGTTTTGGATTGGATCAACAGCATCATAACTAAACTGGACAATTATGATGAGGGGGTAGTGGGTCGGTTGTTTTATTTATTGAGAATTTAAGCGTTAATACTTGTAGATTTAAAAAATATTTTAAGAGGGGGAGGTGGGCATATTGAATTAAAATTCATTCTTCTGATTTAGAGGGTTGTCAGGGAATACAATGATCCTGTTTCGATATGATCCAACAGTGTTTCCAGTATGCATTTTTGATTGCGGCCTTTAGACCCTATGTGAAAATGTTTCTAAGAAAAAGTTGGATGAATTAACAGATAATGGGAATGGGTCAAAGTGTCCTAAAGTAGATTTCAATTGTTTAAATGGTCAATTTCCCGTAAAACTAAAAGGGATAGAGATTTTTGAGCGGGCAAAGAACATTTAAGGATTGGTGTTACGGTTTTACAGCACGAAACATAATTTGAAGAGGGTCTGCGTTCTGATAAAAAGGGTGTATTATTTCCAGTCAGGGCTCCGTCTAATGAATCAGTGGAGCATTGGGCCTGGCTCCTATACACACCTCCTTCAGAGCCCGATTCAATAGGACATTTTAATCCAATTACAGATATTAGTAGGGTATTATGTGATGGTAAAAAGTGGAATGGGGGTGTATGCTACTATTGTCAAATATGCCTGTCCCGATTTCGTAGTGATTTAAAGCTAAAACATCACATGAAACACTGTGAAAATCAGGGATATCAGGCTGTGGAAACGGTTAGCGGAGATAGGGCGATCTTGCGTTTAAGAACTGCCAAATCGGTTTGGACTGCGAGGCCAAATCATGTTAAAATACATGAAGCAATAGAGGGGTCTCTTTCGCTCAAACGCAAAGAGACTCTAGTAATACTATGCAAGTGCTGGATCTAGTTGAGTCGTTGGGTTGGGAAGACTTCATGCACTCGGCATTGGCCAGTCTGATTAAAACAGCGATTGGCGCTATTTCTCGCCTACGCTATACAAACTATTCTATGATTCTATCACCAGATGACAGATTGGCCATTAAAAATCGTATAGCATGTTGGTTTTTCAAGGGAGAATTTGATAATGGTACTGGGAATGGGGAAAGAGGAAGGCGATCGACCATGATCATTTATGGCGGGAAATTTCATCGGGAAGAAGTAACTTTATGGGGGTTGCACATCAATCGTGCAAAATAAACGTTAGACAGCAATATTTCGTACCGGTTTGTATACACAATTCCAATTACGATTTAAAGTTTATTTTACCGGTGTTGGCCCGCATTGCCAAGGGGGGATTTGTAGATAAGGCATGGGTAGATAGTTTTTTTTCTTATAATATCATATCCAAATCATCGGAGAAGCTGATGCTGCTAGAATTCATGTTGAAAACAGTAGACAAGGGTAACGTGGGCCTGAATAAAATCCGTTTTTTAGATTCTTTCAGTTTCCTCCCCAAGGCTTTAAGTCAATTGATTCAGGTACAGAAAATCGACAATTTTAATAGTTTCCCCCTCCTTAAACAGCGTTTCCCCCCGATGATGAAATGTATGATTTATTAATGTGCAAGGGCATATACGCATATGATTACTACAATTCTACCTCGAGGCTAAATGACTCTACCTTGAGTGTCATTACCGCCTATCGAAGCATTTTACAATTCCCGTATGTACAGTCAATGCACCACTGGTGACTATGAATTGCCAAGAGGGTTTGGGCAAAGGGAAGATATAAAAAATGGTTGGGATTACTGTAAACTGTACTTGGCTAGTGATTTACAAACTCTTCTGGACATGTGTGCAAAAACACGGATGAAATCTTTGGGAAATTCGGGTTGGATTTAGGGTATTATTTTTCCACTCCTCATCTGGTGATGGACTTGATTCTTAAAATCAGCAAAGAAGAAATAGGTCTGATCACCGATGTGGATCAGCACCTGTTTGTAGAGAGATTAATGATGGGAGGGTATGTTTTTCACGGGGACCGTATCATGAAAAACTGATCCGACCGATAGTACACCGATGAAAAGTCAGATGCAGTTTTTTTAGATATGAATTCCCTTTATCCGTCGGCAATGTCTCACTACTGTTTGCCATGTGGCAATTACAAATGGGTTAGCAATCCTTGTGCTTCGAATTTCTCCAACATTGCTACCGTTGAGGAGAAAGGGGCGCAAGGATGGTTTTTTAAAATTGATGGTGAAATACCCATGGAAATCCATGACTCGGTAAAAAGACTTTGTTTTCCCTTACATAAATAGACCGATGGGTAGGACTCTCTGAGTCCCTACAATGTATCTTTAGTAGAGGATGAGAGCACGAACTGGTGCCTCCAAAGCAAAACCTTAGTGCTGACCTTAACCCGAAGAGAATTTCGTTGTTCATCACGTGCTATTGAGATGGATGGTGTCCAATGGTTTCAAAGTCACAAAGATTCATAGAGCCCTCCAATTTGATCAAAAGCCTTATATGAAAACCTCTATTGACATCTTTGTCAGTAAACGTTCACAAGCGAAAACGAAGATTGAAGTGGAAATCTATAAATTCCTTTTGAACTCAGCCTTCAGTAAAATGTGCAAAAGCGTTCGAAACAGAAGTCGCTGTGACATTGCAACCAATCCCAAAGACAGTGCTCGAATCATCGCCGACCGAAACCTCACATCATTCACACTCATTGACTCTGATATGGTGCTCCTACATAGCAAGAAAAGAAACATTATTTTAAATAAAAATATTGCAAGCGGGAGTGCAATAACGGAAATAAAAAAAAATCATGTTTTCATTTTATTATAATGTATGCAGGGTACAATGGTCGATTGAGGGACAAGTTCAAGTGTCTTATGGAGACACGGATTTACTCCTGTTAAAAGTTAAAACTGAAAATTTGTTGAATGATTTGGAAAATGGAGAGTACATTAGCTCTCGGATGGACTACACCAACTGAAATGAATCCCTTTATCCAGACTTAGTGAAACGCCAGGCCCCAAATCAATTGTTAATGTTAAGATCTGAAACGGGAATCGATCTGATATCCAGTGGTGTGTTTTCCTGGGCCGAGGTATACTTTTTGAAACGCACACAAGGATATCAAACAAGTTTGCAAGGGGGCGCCTAGACACTTTGTATAAAATAATTTCAATATGAGTGTTTATAGAAACTGTGTGGAACGTAGTTTAGTCCCAAGAGCGAAAGTCATGGCGATTCACTCTTTACAATTAAAAACTACACAGTTAGAGTTGAGAAAAACGCCATGTCGGCCATATCAGACAAAGTTTATGGACTTGAGGATGGTGTGAAGGTACTTCCACACGGACACTATCTAATTTCAGCTCAAGTTGAATTTATAGAGCATAGAAAACAACTCGGTCAGAATAAATTAACTTAAATTCTTTCATAATACAAGGTGGGTGGTGGATGGGTGGTTTTGGGCTTTTTTTTATCAAAATTAATAAATGTTCAATATGTGCTTATGCAAGGCAGAGTTATTTCTTCATAATTTAATGTTCCCGGCCCGGCCAGCAGCAGCGGCCCCCCCCGCAATTTCCGGTTCAGCCTTCGCCACCCGCAGCAGCAGCCCAGGGGGTGGGGGGGGTCAGGTTTCAAATTAAAAGTGATGTTTAACTGTATTTTTTGTAAATAAAATAAATAAAAAAGTGATATTATTTTAACTGTATTTATTGTTTAATAAAAAATTGTTTGTTTTCCTAGTGTCTATTTCAAATAAATGTTGTATTTTTTGTTATAAATAAAAAAAAAGAAAGAAACCCTGATATTATTTTAAGTGTATTTTTTGTTTAATAAAAAGTTTTTTTTTTCCTAGTGCCTATTTCAAATAAATGTTTATGTTTTTGTTATAAATAAATAAATACAAAAAAATCTTGATTATGTGTATTTTTTTTAATATAATAGTACTTTTTTCTAATTGTTTTATTATTTTTCTAGTGCTGCTTTTATGTTAAACATAAAAGAAAATATGATTCTTTATTTGTTTTGTTCTTATTATTCTTGAACAGAGTAGTAATGGGGAAATTATTTAATCATTACACTTCTATATTTTACAGTTAGTTGTAGATGAGCTGTTGAAGCGAACAGCAATATGTATCAATTTAAAACACCCATTCAGATAGTTTCTGTTTGGTCCATCAATGTCAGGCAAAACGACACTCTTAATTAAAATAATTAAAAATTACAATGAAATGTTTACGGAAAAGCCAAAAAAAAAATCTACTATTGGTACAGTATTTGGCAGGAGTCATACGATAAAATAAAAGCTATTGCAACATCGGTGCAGATACAATTCATACAGGGACTTGTGGGTACAAATACCTATTAAAATTAAACTCAAAACGACCAGAAATTACCATTAAAGAATAAATGAAACCCAAAACGAACAGAAACGAATAAACATAGCAAAAAACATGCAAAAAGTAATAATATAAATGAATAAATGTAGCGATGGAACAATTATTTGTAGCGATAAAAGATTTGTTATTTGTGGCGATAGAAATTTCTCCAATAGCGCCGCTTATAGCGCTTGAGATTGTGTCAACTAGGCTAGCGCCGCTCTCAATTAATGAGAGAAAAATGAATATGTAGACATATAAATGTGGCCTCTTTTTTCTCGAGCTATCTGGAGATCAGATTCCTTTGGGAGCATTTACCTTGGAGACTTACGAACTAATTACCTATTATTGGACTAGACGCAGACATATAAATGAAATAAACACAGATAAAAAAGACAATAGATTTATTGAACTTACATACTTAGTTGCACAGGAACGGGTCACTTCTATGGCAATAACGGTGACCAAAATACAATAATTTTGCCTGAATCTTTCTAGGTCTGATGTACGGATTGTTTCAGATCTGACTTGAGATTTAAATTAAAAGGCACATTTACCCCACTACCAAACGCAGTTCTTTCGTCCTGCGCTGTAAGGACTGCTCGCCATTGGCCCAAGAGGGCCAAGGATGTAAATCTTTTGTCCAATAATCTCTTTTAAATATTTTTGATGATTCAAGCATTCACACGGTTTTTTGCTATTTAAACTTCCTTAGAAATATCGTACGTAGCATTTTTTTGCTACTAATTATCTTAGCGAAATTCGAACGACTAGCGTCGTGGTTTGACTAAGCTAGAACGGAGTTTCTCTTTTTGCTGATTAAAAATTTAGATTCTTGGAAGCGGTATTTGAACTCAATTAGGGGACGTTTAATTTCTGCCCGAATCATCTTTAGAAGGAAAGAATCTTATATTTTAAATATATGGTATTCTACTGCTGGTGCACATCACTCTTCCCACCAAATAATGACGTCCCGTCATTAGTAACTGCTGATTAGGAGTGCTTAAAATTTTTCAATTATTTTTCTTATTTTATTCTACATCCCTATCTAAAGTTCATATTACCGGACTAAGATTATTTTTTTGGTTCTAGGTTAGCTACTATACTAAAGATTTTTTTTTTCTATATCTAATACTGATTACTTTTACATTTCCAACAAGGTTGGGACTATTCTACTTTTACATTAGTTTTTTTTTTTAATTTTGCTGTCTATATGACGTACTACATACTATCTACATAACGTTAAATGAATAACATGATAATATTACGCCTAATTCTACTCGTGGTACATACATGAATGATTTATAACATACAATATTTGGTTCATCATATTCACTGATGACATTAAAACACTTTCACTATTGGGATTTTTGAATTGTCAAAGTTATTAGGAAGTAACACATGTAGCTTCACATCTATTCATCACCTTTCGTGTCCTTAGTGTACTACACCCTCCTGTTGTAAATAATTGTCCTTCACTCTTTTGTCTTGGCAAAAATTTTGAAGCATTTATGTTATGGTTTCTTCGTGGAACAGTTCGAGTCTAGTTGTCTTTACACGACAAGTTTTCCCTAATAGTCAACTGGGAAATGACCGTTAAATATCGTTCTGATAGTCAACTGGGAAATGATTCTTCCCACTACAGTTGTTGGTGTTTTTCTTCTCAGCAAATCATTTTTTAGGATTTTTTGAGGCACATAGAGAATGCATTCTCGCGTAAAATTGTTCATTTGTGCCTTTTGAAACGGGTTGTCGTCATACTATGGTGACTCTTTTAATATATTGTATTTAAGTTCAAATTCAAACATCTTCAAATATCGTTCAACTT
>CM051276.1:1077354-1237739 GCA_027921565.1 Artemia sinica
TATCGTTCAACTTCAAATGTCGTTAAATATCGCTTATCTTGTATTGATCGATAGTGTTCTCAGAATTAAACTTCAAATTGTCTTTAATATCGGCTTCAAATCTTCAAATGTCTTTAAATGTCATTTAACTTCAAATATTGTTTATCGTGTGCTGATCGATGGGGTTCTCAGAATTGAACTTCCAATTGTCTTTAATTTCGGCTTCAAATATCTTCAAATTTAAAATTCATTTAACTTCAAATATCGTTAAATATCGTTTAGCTTCAAATATCATCACTATACTGTCAAATTATTCTGGTGTCCATAGTGAGTATCAAAGGCGATATCTACGTATATATATATTTTTGTACTGACCGATGGGTTTCTTTGATTATACAGTTCGTTAAAGTACTTGATACTGAGGTTCAAATATAGTGTTACCTGATACGTAGTATGGTTCATAGTCGAAGAAACGACGATCGAGGGTAACTGTTGTTCTCGTAGACGAAGTTGGGAAGAAAGTTCCCTGGAGTTTATGGTGAGTTACTCTTCGCTGATTGGAGATATGATGGAAATAGGTGCTACTGGGTGGTATCTGTACTGGGCAGCTCATTGTGATGCTCAATAACCAATTTGCCATTTACTTCCTTAATAAAAATAACGCGGCAGAATCACAAGTTCTTTGAAGTAAATACACATACAATAATTCACGCATTAATTGGGTTATAATTGTTTCCCCATTGGGAAGTTCAATATATAGAAGTTTCTTATAAATATTGATTCTGCAACTTTAAGTATGGTCTCTTATTATACTTCTAATATATATACTACTACATACACTTTATTTTTTTAACGTTCTTTTAACACTTAGTTAATTTACAATAGATTTAAAATATTAAAACAGAGTTTATGCTACATGCTTAATTTTTGAGGTCTAATTTTACAACTTATTTCCTGCCTGCATTGTTCACGCAAGTCCGTGCTGTTTAAGAAACGCATGTTGCAGCGTCGTAACCACACGGTTTTACGCAAACGATACTACAATGAGGGAACAAGACATAACAAGGAAGAATGGAGACCTCTCTACCCAATCGTCTTCTAATGTCCTCCCTATTTTAGGCTTAGACATTCTCATGGAGTTCCGGGTTTAATGGCTTGGAAATGCAGAGGTTCTTAGTCTCAGGATTTTTCCGTAATTGCAAGTCGACATTGGTGCCTCATATTTGTCTTTCGAATAAGGTCATTAGATGCAGGATTCCAAGCTTGCCTGCGTAGATTCCAGTTGATGCTTGGCAAAGAATATAAGTGTAATGAAGAACTGACATCAATATCTTTTTAGAAGGCTATTGTTTGCACTAAATAAATAAATATGATATATTTAAATCATATAAAATAAAATAATTATAATCTGCACTAAGACAAAATATTTCATATAATTAGACGCTTCTGTACTGATAATTTCTTGTTTTGGATAATATCATCTTGGTTAGGACTTGGGTAGATTTTTCATAGAAAATCTGAGGAGACCTGAGTCAGTATAGGTAAGATAAAAACGTGACTGACTTGCGAAAATATGTCACAAAATTAGAGCATAAGATATGTCATAGATGAACCAATAAAATTAAAGAACATTTTTGTCACAGAACTATAGAACAGTGATCTCTCTGTTATTGTATACGTCATAGATATAAACTAATGAAATTAAATTTTTTTCGCCAAGGAGCTAAAGACATTAATGTCTCTGTTTCTCTTTGGAAGTAATGTTTAAACACAGAGCTGTAGGACAGCATACGTCTTAGATATAATATAATGAAATTAAAACGCTTTTCTCTTTTCTTTTTTTTTTGCCTCGGAGCTATAAGAAAGTAAATTCTCTGTTTCTCTTTCAAAGCATTCAGATCCAAAAACGAAAACTTAGCTCACTGAAGTTTCTATTCAACCTTTAAGTATTGCTTTGACTGGCCCTGATTGGCATAAAAAGACTAATTTCTTACACTTGAAGGACTGAGAAATATCCCTTCCTACGGTCGTTTACACAAAAAAAATTACAAGAAAAAACAATGATGGGCCTTGAGTTCCTCCCCAGGCTTCCCACAAGACGTGGTCCAACACCACTTGTCGTTCTCAGTCGACCACGAGCTTCCTACCTTTGGTTATTTTCTGTTCCCACCTTTCTCTCTGATCACCAATGTTTTGAGATGATCACCACTTGTATTATTAATTTTTTTTTCATTAACATTGATTTGGTTAACTTTACTTGCACACTTTAAAATTTATTATGGTGTTAAATTTAACATATTGAAATTTGTCTTTACATTAATTACGGATATTTCCATCTGTCGGGTTTTTTAACCGTTCTACCTGACTGTGTCGTTATTTTCTCCTCTGTTTCTTGCGGTTTTCTCTTTTTTCGGGTTTTCTAGCGAAATAAGGTCAAACTTTTTGTATTGTTTTTTCCAAAATTCTTGCCCTTTTAATTTCGTTTGTTTCCCGTGTGTGGCTGCTGAGGTCGGCCTTGATTTCCCTATTTCTTTAGCTACTATTTGGTCTAATTCGCCGTCAGACTCTTCGGAACTGGTTACCGACGAATCCGAATTGGAACTTTTAGAGGTGGCACTTTTTGTGGTATCACCTTTCATTCCTTCGTAAATTTCTACTCCCCTGGAAGTAGAAGGTTTATTCCCTAAGTCCTCGTTTTGAGTTTTCAACTCGGGAGATTTAAAGATTCTTGAGAGCTTTGGGAGGAATCAATAGTTTTTGCGGGGTTCCTCCATTGTTTGAATGCCATGTCTTCAGGGGGATGGGGCATTTTTTGCACTAGGGTTTCTCTCCATGAAGTCCACTGTTTAGGTTTGGCCTTGGATACAGTTATATCATGATATTGACCTTGCTGGTCATCCTTGGGAGTTTTATTCTCGGGCAATGTACTTTGACTCGTTTTTATGGGAAAATTTATTAAATCCATAGCTTCTCGCAGGTTTGTTTTAGTTAAATCTTTGGGAGGAGTTTTCTTTACAGTAATACCGGGAGTTTCTACAGCTCTGTTTAGTTCTTCCTGTAAAGACAGGGGCCTTTCTATTGGTGTTGCAGGGAAACCCATATCGTCTGGAAATCTTTTGGGGGGACATGGGGTCGAAATTCTATCGGGAAGAATTGGGTTTTTTGAGACATTGTATAATCTAAATCTCCTGCGCTTGCCGATGAATAACTTTTGGACTTTGGGCGTTTTTATTTCAGGAAAAAATCCTGGTATTAGGGATTTTTTCTTAGGAACAACTAGATTTTCCATTGCTAAAAATTCTTCAAAGTTTTGTTCATCACTGTCATGTTCAAAATAATCTTGTTTAAAATTGAAAGGTTTTAGCTCTGCCAATCTTGACCTAGGGGGCTCATTTTCCGAATCTGACGAATCAGTAGAAGAGGGATGTGACACCCATCTCTCTGGAAATTTGGCTCTTTTTATTCGGCTAACATGCGCCTTGTAAGTTCTTCCACTATCGGGGGTTTTCCAATTTAAAGGTATATTCATTATCGTACTTTTTGACTATTCTGTACGGTCCAGAATATTTTTTGGAAAGTTTTTTTCCTTCCATTTTTGCCTCATTCTTTAGGTAAACAAAGTCTCCTACTTTGAAATCTATATTCCCCTTAACTTTGGGTTGGTTTCTAAGCTCTTGGTTTATTTTACATTTTTCCAACTCTTGTCTAACTATTTTATAAGTTTTCCTTATCCTATTTATGAATTCTTGTTTGTAATCTTCAGAGCTATTATGATACTGCCAAGATTCAATAATCTCATTATACGGGATTCTGAAATCACGACCAAAAAGTAATAAAAATGGATTGTCTCTGGTTGTTTCGGAATAAGCCGTGTTGATTACGTTGGTTAAATAAGGTAAGAATTTATCCCAGTCGCTCTTATTGTCTTTCGTATAAATACTTAGAAAGTTCGAAAATATTTTATGTCTGTTTTTCTATTTTGCCATTAGCTTGTGGATGGTACGGCGCTGTCACCATTTTCTCTATATTAAGGAAACTCATTAAATCTTTTGTTACTTTCGAAACGAAATTGCTCCAATTGTCGCTCAAAATTTTATTAGGAATGCCAAATTGTAAAAATAATTTTGCTAATGCCCTACTTGTGTCATAAGCACCTTGATTTTTTAAAGCTTTTGCAAAAGTAAATCCCGAAAAATGATATAACCGAAAGAATACAAGTACGGCCTCTGCTAGAAACAGGTAAGCCTCCACTTGTACCGTATAGGTCAAATGAGATAATATCAAAGGGGTACTTTGCTACCAGGACCCTTCCCACTGGAGGATTTGGATAAGCTGGGGGGATTTTTCTCAAATACATGCTTTGCATGTACTTACAAATTCTTTAAGTTTTGTCAGTGCAGATTGTACGTAAAAGTATTGTTTTAACTTATGGAATGTTTTCATAACTCCTAAATGTCCACCTGTGTCCGAATGAAAATATTCAAATGCAGGCCCTATCAAGTTTTGTGGTAACACAGGTATTACCGAGGTTTGGTTTCTATTTGTCTCGGCAGTCACAATTCTACACAGTATTTCTTCATCAAGATCATAGTAAAAATTATCTATCTCTTTTTTAAGAGTTTTGAATTTATCCGGTAACGCCTCATCATTCACAAAATAATCAATTAGTGCTACACACATTTCGTCTTTTTTTGCTTTCTTTTTATATTTTCCGAAGATAAGGGACAATAGTTAATCTTGTTTTCTTTTACTGCGTCTTTGACTTTGTTTTTCTTAAATCCATGTTTGCTTTTAGCATTAATAGCATTAACTTCATTTTCTTCAGTTTCCGACGGACTATTTTCTAGGTATCTACTCAAAAAGTCGCAAGCTGCGTTTTGTTTTCCCTTTAAATGTTCAAATTCATATCTAGGTCTTGGATTTTCATAATCCATCTAGCTAGAATGCCCCTGGGGTTTTTTAAATGTGCGCAGGTACTGCAAGCTTTTATGGTCTGATCGTAGTATAAATTTTCTACCAATTAAATAATGTCTAAACTTGTCCAAGTGGTAGATAATAGATAACAATTCTAAGTTTGTGGCGGAATAACTACTTTCGCCTTTTGATAAAGTTTTACTTGAATAGCATATAACTTTTTCTATTTGTTTGGGTGTTCCCTGTAGAGGGTTAGGGTTTTCTACCGGGATTATTTGCGAAAGGATAGCGCCTATGCCCTTTGAGCTAGCATCTGTGGTAACGATGAATTTTCTGTTTTCGAAATCAGGGAGTGATAAATTGGTTCAGAAGTGAGTGCCTTTTTGAGACGGTCTAGGGAAGTTTGAGCTTCCTGGGACCAGGTAACATTATGGGAATTCCCTTTGGTTAATTCCGTGAGGGGTTTCTTAATTTGGGCATAATTGCATACGAATTTTCTAAAGTAGCCAGTAAGGTCCAAGATTCTCCTAATTCTTTCATAGTTCTGGGGGCTTGAGGTTTTCAACACATTTTATTTTATCAGGGTCTGGGGATATCTCTCCCTGTGTTACTACTACTCCTAAAAATTTAATTTTTGATTGAAATAAATTTACTTTCTCAGGCCGGCATTTTAAATTGCCTTGCCTGAACTTCTCGAACACCTTAGCTAAGGTTGCTAAGTGTTGCTCAGTGTTTTCCCCCACACATATAATATCATCAACAAAATGAATTATATTCTTTAATCCTCTTAACAGGTGCAATAAGGGTCTACATAACGCGCTTGAACTTGTTTTAAGCCCAAATGGTACCCTTAAGTATTCATAAGATCCATATTCGGATGCTGAAAATGTAGTTTTATGGACATCCTATTTGGCTATTTTCACTTGGTGGTAGCCTTGGGTAAGGTCCAAAGAAGTAAAATTTTGTTTTTGCTTGAAATTGAGTCAAGGATTTCATCTATTCTTGGTAGAGGAAATTTATCGCTAACTAATTGTTTGTTGAGAGCCCTATAATCTACTACGAGTCTAAGATCTCCATTCTTTTTTGGTACTAAGATCTCTGTGTGCGCTATACGGACTTATACTTGGGCGTGTAATTTCGTTTTTTTCTAATTCATGGATTTTATTTTTTAACCACTCTTTGTGCTTATATGGCACACGATATGGCTGTTTTGCAACGGGATTACCAGTCGTTAAAATTGAATGTTCGTAAAATGGAATTAGCCCGATGTCATCTTCAGATGCAGAGAATACATCCTTAAATTTCCATAATAGTTCGCATAATTTTTTTCTTAAGTTCCAAGTCCATAATATGATCCATTTTAAATTTGTTTAAAAATTGCGATTTAGTCAAAGGATATTCGTTATTTGAAGTTTTAATACCGTTAACTAGGTTTCTTTTAGAATTTTTCCATCTATTTAAATCATTTTCCATTAAAACCTGGATTTGGACTGTATCATTTTCGTGGTTATTGGTTGATATTTGGATTTTTTTGCATCGTTTTTGGAGGGATTTTTGTTTTCTTTATCGCAAATCCGTAATATTTTTACGGATTCTTTCGGACCGTTCTATAAGAACGATATATGCCCCCAGAGCATTAATTACAACGCCTGCCTCTGGGCCCTGGGGGATTATGTCGACACAGGAGTTTTAATTATCTGATCTTTGAATTATTTTTAATGAAATGGCTATTTCAAAATTTTATCGGATAGCCTTGGGGAAAAAAGGTGTGTGTGGGGGGGGGGGTAGTTGCCCTCGGATATCTTTTGACTCTTAAAAAGTGAACTAGAACTTTCAATTTCAATCAAATGAGCCGTCTCTGAGGTTTATACGAGCATCACTTTCATAAGAACCATATACGTCCCCAGGACAACACTTATAACGCCTACCCTCCGGGCTCTGGGGGGTCGTGTTGACACCGGAGTTTTTTGTTATCTAATTTTTGAACAAGTTTTAAAAAACGTGCTATCTCAAAATTTGTAGCAGATGGGTTCGGGGTAAAAGGGCGTGTGTGGGGGGGCTAGCTGCCTTTAAATGTTTGACTCTTAAAAAGTGAACTAGAATATTTCAATTTTCAATTGAATAAGTCCTCTGTGAAGTTTATACGAGTATCCCTTTCATAAAAACTATACATGCCCTTAGGGCATAACTTAGAGCACCTTCTCTTGGGCCCTGGGGGGTTGTATTAATACCGGAGTTTTTCTTATCTGACCTTTGAACTATTTTTTTTTAACAAAATGTCTATCTCAAAATTTTCATCAGATGGGTTTGGAAAAGAGAAGGCGTGGGGGGGGGGCTAGTTGGCCTTTGATCTATTTTTACTATCAAAAAGTGAACTTTAACTTTCAATTTCCAATCAATGAACCCACTCTGAAGTTTATACGAGCATCCCTTTCATAACAAACTATGTATGCCCCAGGGCATAACTTACAACGCCTGTTCCCGGCCCCTGGGGGTATTTGTCGATACCTGAATTTTTATTATCTGACTTTTGAACAATTTTTAACTTAATGGCTATCTCAAAATTTTTATCGGAGGTATTCAGAAAAAATAAACTTCAGAACCCTCTCTGAAGTTTATACGAGCATTCGTTCCAAAAGAACCATATAGGAACCTTGCCTTCAGGGCATAACTTATAACCCTTGCGCTGAACACTCTGGGGGGAGTGTCCTCGTAAAAGATACAATTTCCGGAACTTTCAGCTATGTTGAACAAAATGGTTAACTCAAAATTTTTATTGGATGTGTTTGGGGAAATAGTAGGCGTGGAAGGGGTGTTAGTTGCCTTCCAATCACTTTCGACTATGAAAAGGGGCACTAGTCATTTAAATTTCCAACCGAAGGAGCCCTATTTGAAGTTTCTACGGCAAAGCTTTCAATAAAAAGCGTATATGCCCCCAGGGCATAACTTACAACCCTTACCCTGAGGGCTGTGGGGGAGTGTTTCTCTTCAAAAACATAATTTCTATCTAAAAATCAACTACGTAGAACAAAATGGCTATCTCAAAATTTTGATTGGATGTGTTTGGGGGAAATGGTTGGCGTGGAATGGCTGTTCGTTGTCTTCTAATCACTTTTGACCCTTGGAAAAAGGACTAGAACACTCTTGATTTCCAATCGAATGAGCCCCCTTTGAAGTTTTTACGACGACCCCTTCCATATGAAGTGTCTTGGGAAAAAATAAATAAATAAATAACTATAATAATAATAATAAAAAACATTGGAGCCGTATGGCCTTTACTATAGGCAACGCTATAGCGTTGCCTCTGATTTATTTTGGCTCCTTGAACAGGGTTTTTACTTGTAGCACAAAAGTCCTATATTAGCACTATTTCATTACATACTGTAGCCCTTGCTCGGGATCAAACAGTTCGTGGTAACAGTAGGAGGGACCCAATAGATGCAGAACGAGATTTAATGTCCTTGGTAAAAAGCCTGAACGAGATTTAATGTCCTTGGCAAAAAATTCAGGAAGAGATTTAATGTCCTTGGTAAAAGTGTTCTTTCAAGGTCGATCATGGAACTTGGAAATACTGCAGGAAAAATGTGCATGCACACTGAGAATACTAACGTTACAATGGTATTGATCCACAAAAGGGACTAGTTTTCTGGGAAATTGACTACATAATCGAGGGGGACAAGAGGGGACAGGCTTTCTGGGAAATTGATTTGCAAAATCGACGGGGAATTCTACCATGAGGGGATTTTATTTTTAAATATGGCTTCTCTGGTCCTTAGGTTTGAGAGATAAATTAATATTCTATTTTTAAATATGGCTTCTCTGGTCTTTAGGTCTGAGAGATAAATATTAATATTCTATCGAAGCAATAATAGTGTAACTAGGAACACCTTAGATTTTTTCAGAAGTTCATACGAGATCAAGACAGATTGAATATATTTTACGCAGGAAATGGTTTCCTGGGATTTCAAATGTGACAGCGCAAAAGAATGCCGAAACAAAGGAGCACGCAAAAATTACTTTTAGGGGATTATTTGGGCGAAAACAAATAATCAACATTTTAGGAATTATTTGGGCAAAACAATTTGAAACATTTTAGAGGATGATTTGTGGTGAAACTCTGTGGTCGTTATAATAAAGAAGTTCCATTTGAACAGTGAAGTAAGGTCCCCTACCCCAACCCCGAGCACCACCCTCCACACATCTTCCCCCCCCCCCATTTTTTAAATATTTTTTTTGTGTGCTTGAGACACAGAAGGGCTCCCCCCAAACTTCCCCCCCCCCCCCCACATTTTTTTAATACTTTTTTTTTGCGGGCTTGAGACACAGAAGGCCCCCCTCCACCGAACTTCTTGCCCCCCTCCCCCAAATATATCATTTCAGAACAAGTTCTCTTCTTAATATTCCTCCTAAACTTATTTATAAGTTGAAGTACTCACCTTTTTCACCCACAACTTTACCTTACGGCTTTTTGCATACCCCAACACCAAGTAATACTTTTCAAAAGGCTTTTTTATATTTTTTCAGAACAAGTTCTTTTCTTAATATCCCTCTTAAATACATTTTACAAGTTGAAGTACTCATCCTTTTCACACACAACTTTACTTTACGGCTTTATGAATACCCCAACACCAAGCAATACTTTTCAAAGGCTTTTTTATATTTTTTTCAGAACAAGTTCTTTACGTAATGTACCTCCTAAGCCAATTTTAAAAACTTGAAGTACTCATCTTTTTCACCCAAAACTTTGCTTTACAGCTTTTTGAACACCCCAACACCAAGCAATACTTTCAAAAGGCTTTATTATATTATTTCAGAACAATGTCCTTTCTTAATATCCCTCCTAAACCTATTTTACAACTTGAAGCACTCATACTTTTGACCCACAACTTTACCTTACGGGTTTTTTGCACACCACACCACCAAGCAATACTTTTCAAAAGGCTTTATTAAATCTTTTCAGAACAAGTTCTTTACGTAATATCCCACGTAACCAATTTACAAGTTGAACTACTCATCTTTTTCACCCACAACTTTACTTTACCACTTTTTGCATACCCCAACACCAAGCAATACTTTCAAAAGGCTTTATTATATCTTTTCAGAACAAGTTCTTAACGTAATGTCCCTCCTAAACCAATTTTAAAACTGAAGTACTCATCCTTTTCACCCACAACTTTACTTTACAGCTTTTCGAACACCCCAACACCAAGCAATACTTTTCAAAAGGCTTTATTATATCTTTTCAGAACTCATCTTTTTCACCCACAACTTTACCTTACGACTTTTTGCATACCCCAACACAAGCAATACTTTTCAAAGGCTTTTTATATTTTTCAGAACAAGTTCTTTACGTAATGTGCCGCCTAAACCAATTTTACAACTTGAAGTACTCATCCTTTTCACCCACAACTTTACTTTATGGCTTTTTGAACACTCCAACACCAAGCAATACTTTTCAAAAGGTATTATTATATTGTTTCAGAACAAGTTCTTTTCTTAATATCCCTCCTAAACCAATTTTACTAGTTGAAGTACTCATCCTTTTGAAACTTTACTTTATGGCTTTTTGAACACTCCAACACCAAACAATACTTTTCGAAAGGCTTTATTATATTATTTCAGAACAAGTTCTTTTCTTAATGTCCCTCCTAAACCAATTTTACAAGTTGAAGTACTTACCCTTTTCACCCACACACTTTACTTTATGGCTTTTTGCATACCCTAACACCAAGGAATACTTTTCATAGGCTTTTTGTATTTTTTCAGAACAAGGTCTTTACGTAATTTCCCTCCTAAACCAATTTTACAACTTGAAGTACTCATCCTTTTCACCCACAACTTTACTTTATGGCTTTTTGAACACTCCAACACCAAGTAATACTTTTCAAAAGGCTTTATTATATTGTTTTAGAACAAGTTCTTTTCTTAATGTCCCTCCTAATCCAATTTTACAACTTGAAGTACTCATCTTTTTCACCCACAACTTTACTTTATGGCCTTTTACATACCCCAACACCAAGCAATACTTTCAAAATATTTTTTCAGCAAGTTTTTTCATATTTTTTCAGAACAAGTTCTTTTCTTAATATCCCTCTTAAATTCATTTTACAACTGGAAGTACTCGTCCTTTTCCACCTTACAACTTTTACATGCCCCAACACCAAGCAATACTTTTTTCACCACACCTTTACTTTACAACGTGACTTTTTGCAACTTACCGACTTTACATGCCCCAACAAGCAAGCAATACTTTCCAAAAGGCTTTATTATATCTTTTCAGAACAAGTTCTTTTATTAATAACCCTCCTAAACCTATTTTACAAGTTGAAGTACTCATCCTTTTCACCCACAACTTTACCTTACGGCTTTTTGCATACCCCAACGCCAAGCAATACTTTTCAAAAGGCTTTTTTATATTTTTTTAGAACAAGTTCGTTCTTAATGTCCCTCCTAAACCAATTTTACAAGTTGAAGTACACATCCTTTTCACACACAACTTTACTTTATGACTTTTTGCATACCCCAAAACCAAGCAATACTTTTCAAAAGGCTTTATTATATTTTTTTAGAACAAGTTCTTTTCTTAATGTCTCTCCTAAACCAATTTTACAAGAGGAAGTACTCATCATTATCACCCAAAACTTTACTTTATGAATTTTTGAATACACCAAGCAATACTTTTCAAAACACTTTATTATATTATTTCAGAACACGTTCTTTCTTAATATCCCTTCTAAACCAATTTTACAAGTTGAAGTACTCATCCTTTTCACCCACAACTTTACTTTACAACTTTTTTGCACACCACAACATCAAGCAAGGTTCCACTTCAGTTTAGATTTTTCCCCAAAGAATAAATTTAAAGTCTTCTCCAAATTTTTTGTAGAAGATAGAAAAAGTTATCCATTGATCGTGAATATATCACCATGACGATAAGGAGCTCCAATTTAATTCTGAGATTTTTCCCAAAGTCATAAAATAAAATTAAAGCTCTGTTCTAAATTTTTGTGTTGAAGATAGGAAAAGTTATACTATGATGGTGAATATTTTCCATGAAGATAAAAAGTTCCATTTTAATTCTAATTTTATCTGTGAGAAGAAAAATGTTACAGATCAATTCTATTTTTTCCAGAGAAAATAAAAATTTTCTACTTCAGTTCTGATTTTTCTCATAGAGATGAAAAAATTTAAAGTACTTTTCCAAATTTTTCATAGAAGATAGAAAAAGTTATACTCTGATCGTGAAAAGTTAGCTCAATTCTGAATTTTACCAAAGAACTTACACTTCAATTCTAATTTCTCCAGAGAAATAAAAAGCTTCCACTTCAGTTCTTAATTCCCCAAAGACTAAACCAATTTAAGTTCTATTCTAAATTTTCCCGTAGAAGATAGAAAAAGTTATACCATAGTTGTGAATGTTTTCCATGAAGATAAAAAGTTCAACTTTAATTCTAAATTTTCTCAACGAAGTGGGGGAAAGTTCAAGTTCTCTTCTGAACTTTCTCAATGAAAAAGAAATTAGTTACAGATCAATTCTATTTTTTCCAAAGAATATAAAAAGGTTCAGCTTCAGTTCTGATTTTTATCAAAGAGATGAAAAAATTTAAAGTACTGTTCCAAATTTTTCATAGAAGATAGAAAAAGTTATACATTGATTGTGAAAAGTTAGCTCAATTCAGAATTACCAAAGAACTTACAGATTAATTCTATTTTTTTCAAGAAATAAAAAGGTTCCGCTTCAGTTCTTAATTTCTCAAATGACATAAAAATTTAAAGTTCTGTTCTAAATTTGTCCGTGGAAGATAGGAAAAGTTATACTATGATTGTGTATATTTTCCACGAAGATAAAAAGTTTCACTCTAATTCTAAATTTTTATAATTTCACTTCCGATTTTTCTCAAAGAGATGAAAAAGCTTAAAGGTCTCTTCTAAATTTTACTCTAGATACATCGTTTCTGAATTTTTCTTCCAAGAAGAGAAAGTTCAGCTTTAATTATATATTTTCTCAAAGACTGAAGAAAACTTCAAGTTCTGTTCCAAATTTTTCGTAGAAGATAGAAAAAAGTTATTATTTGACCGTGAATATTTGCCATGACGATAAGGAGCTACACTTTAATTCTGAGTTTTCTCGAAGAAGTGCAAAACGGTCAAGTTCTCTTCTGAATTTTCTTAAAGAAGAGAAAAAAGTTAGCTCAATTCTGAAATTTACCAAAGAAAATGAAAAAGCTTCCACTTCAGTTCTTAATTCTCAAAGACATAAAAAATTTTAAGTTCTGTTCTAAATTTTTCCATAGAGGATAGGAAAAGCCCTAAAGACCAGAGAAGCCATATTTAAAAATAAAATCCCCTCATGATAGAGTTCCCCGTCGGTTATGCAAATGAATTTCCCAGAAAGCCTGTCCCCTCTTGTCCCCGTCGATTATGTAATCAATTTCCCAGAAATCTAGTCCCCTTCGTGGATCAATACCATTGTACCGTCAGTATTCTCAGTGCACAAGCGCATTTTTCCCCGCAGTATTTCCAAGTTCCATGATTGACCTTGAAAGAGCACTTTTACCAAGGACATTAAATCTCTTCCTGACTTTTTTACCAAGGACATTAAATCTCGTTCAGGCTTTTTACCAAGGACATTAAATCTTGTTCGTGGTTCAGTTTCCCTGTCCCCTCTTTGCAGGTATTGTAATATGAATAATAAAACAATTGACCACTGCCTATTTGAATGTAATACGCTGACGTCAGCACAGCATACCTTGCATTGTAAACTGTTAAAGTGCTTCAAACACCACAAAATCTCACTATCAGCCAAGAGCCTAGTCAACTATACCGGCACACAGCACAGAAATCGATATCTATCATCTTATATTTGAACTCCTTGAGTCGAAAGGTCTACTGAAAGATATCTGAGAATATTTAATAAATAAGAGGCAACCAAGCCAGTTGCTCTGTAGCCCACAGAGTGAAGCAAAAGGAAAAAGGGGCTAAATAGTATCAACTGAAAAGCCCGCCTGTGGTGAAATAGAAGAAGAAGAAATGGAAAAATCAATGAATTTTTCAAGGATTTTGGAGTTCAAAATGATATGATGTTTGAAACTTATCTCACCCTTTCCTCTTTCCATATTTGAAACTCTTGGTCTTGCAACCCTATCTTTTCTTTCTCCATTATCACACCGTACCCATGCTTTCGTTCCAGAGATCATACAGGCCACATTTCTCGTGTACTCTCTTTATTGCAATAACCTATTCTTAAACTTATACAGGGCGTTTACATTATGTGTGGCTTTTACAATACAGCAGTCTGACATCTTCAGGAGCTTTTCGAAGGTCTGGGCATATCCATGAGTCTTTCACTTCTCAATGATGACCTATGATTCTCCAAATTACATAATCCGTTTAGCTTAAGAACCAGTTTAAAATATTCTACCTGAACGATCTTCAATCTAGTAGCATTTTCATATCCCCTATTTCACCCACTTAAAGCATAGCTTGTATAATCTTAGTGGCAAGAACTTGTTTATCCATCTTTGTATCATTGATCATACCTACCTGGGTCCCAGTCAAGATTTGACTCTCGCTTCCCTTTTGAAAACCTATCTCTATATTTTAATAAACTCACCATTTGCTGTCAAATCACAACCCAAATTTATAAACTCGTCTTTAAGTCCCAGACGAATACTTTTGGACTCAACCCTTCCTGCTAAACATTTTCAGTACTTCTTTTCTAAATACATTCTTGTCCTATCAACAAAATACTATCGCTTGTTTATTGATTCTACCACTAACACAATATCCTCCTCAAACATTGCCTGGATTTGATCAGCACTGAATTTTTTCAAATTAAATAACTTAAGCTCTTCTTTTCTAAACACATGGTTGTCCTATCAGCAAGAAGCTATCGCTTGTTCATTAATTATGCAACTAAAACCATATCATCCTTAAACATTGCAAAACATTATCACAATATATCTCCATTTTTTGACTCTCCTCTACTCCTCACCTTATTGTCACTAGGATTCATTTGATGGAGTCCGTTTTTAAGCTGCTGGAACCCCTTTTTAACCTTGGGGGGGGGGGGGGGGAGGGGTTCCCCCCCCCCCTTTTTGATTGAGTGGCTATTAAATATGCAAGCGATGCAAAGCTAATGCAAGTGAAGATTACGTACCTATATAGGTCTAGTCAGTGAGTTACATATATTTATAAGTAGTAGGCTAAATATGTCAATCAGTTATATATTTCTGTATATAACTTAGATAGGCCTAGTCAGTGAGTTACACATATTTATAAGTAGTAGGCTAAATATGTCACTGAGTTTTATATTTCCGTATATAACTTATATAGGCCTAGTCAGTGAGTTACACATATTTTAAGCAGTAGGCTAAATATGTCACTGAGTTATATATGTCTGTATATAACTTATATAGTTATATATATATTTCCGTGGCCTAGTCAGTGAGTTACATATATTTATAAGTAGTAGGCTAAATATGTCCGTGAGTTATATATTTCTGTGTATAACTTATTTAGGCCTAGTCAGTGAGTTACACATATTTTAAGTAGTAGGCTAAATATGTCACTGAGTTATATATTTCTGTATATAACTTATACAGGCCTAGTCAGTGAGTTGCACATATTTATAAGCAGTAGGTTAAATATGTCACTCAGTTATATATTTCTGTATATAACTTAGATAGACCTAGTCAGTGAGTTACACATAATTATAAGTAGTAGGCTAAATATGTCACTGAGTTATATATTTCTGTATATAACTTATATAGGCCTAGTCAGTGATTTACACATATTTTAAGTATTAGGCTAAATATGTCACTGAGTTATATGTTTCTGTATATAACTTATATGCCTAGTCAGTGAGTTACACATATTTATAAGTAGTAGGCTAAATATGTCACTCAGTTATATATTTCTTTATATAACTTATATAGGCCTAGTCAGTGAGTTACACATATTTATAAGTAGTAGGTTAAATATGTCACTGAGTTATGACCTTTGCAAAACAAAAGTGATCCGTTTATCTGGCCTCTCCAAGGCCATTCAGCGTGTCCCCAGGTGGCGATAGGGGAACGCTCTACAGATATGTAGGGTAGCTCCATAGGAGGCACGGACCAAGAGGGGACCTTGTCCCTGGGGTCCATAATAGAATCTGGGGCACCCTTGCCCGGGGTCATAAATACAGGCGGAGGAGGAAGAAAGCCCCTCAAATGTACACTCAAAAGGGCCCACTGGTTTGTCCACAAGTTCCATGAGTTGCAAACCTTCTTCCAGCAATGGGTTAAATTGCACGGTGATGCAGAACACCATCGCGAGAGGATCCTCTATAGGAGGACAACTGTGGCAGGGCGTAAGATCCAGATCTATGGACAACGGCCTCTGCAAAGGGCTGCCTCGACCTTTTTGGGGTACCTGCAAGACTGGGGACCTTGCGGTCAACTCTATTCCCACTTGAGGAGTGGCGCCCCTCGAGGAAATTATAGCCCAGTAAACGACACAGCATACACACAGTAAACGCACGGGATTCTGACTAATGGACAATTCTTCTGGGATTGGTATGTTTTGATGGCGTCTTTGGGCTGAAAAACCTCTTCCTAGATAATTTATCTATTACGGGTTGCCTCCCCGTAGTAGCATAATATTTGTAGGCATGAATATATAATGAGTCGGAGGTAATAGGCTTGAGATTGTCTGTGCAGGATTTCGACTCTTGTTGATAGAAGAGCATCGCCAAGTGCTGAAAACCATGTTGTGACCAAGATGGGCCCAGGATTGCAAAAAAGCCTCCATTCATGGAGGTCCCAGGGACTTCTTGCTGTCTGGTTCTCAGCCGGCTTAAGCACTTCGGTGTAGACTTGAGAAGATATGTGATCCCCGTCCTGCACTGGTATCCGGGATCATTGCTTTTCCTGAGGCGACAAAAATTTCAATGATTTAAAGAACATGAAAAATTGGAACTTGGAATGTTACGACATTAAAAAATGACTATCGTATTGATATTTTGACTGACGAATTCAGACGATTCGAACTGGATTTATTAGGAGTTTCAGAAACTCATATCCCAGGGGTAGGAAACATGAAATTAGGTGATATAGAATTTGTTTACTCAGGCAGGAAGGATGGGGTACATAGACAGGGAGTAGGGCTCATGATGAATAAGGAAGCTGCTAAGTCTTGTTTAGGCTGGGAAGGTATTAATAATAGAATACTAATTGCTCATTTTATGACTAGAAAGTTCAGGGTATCAGTTATAGTAGTATACGCCCCTGTAGAACCGACTGATGGAGATACTAGTGACTCAGATGAATTTTACTTACAGTTACAGGAGCAAATAGACAAGGTCCCAGGTAGAAATATGATGTTATTACTGGGAGATTTTAACGCCCAGGTTGGTAGAAATAAGGATAGATGGTATCCCAGCTTAGGTAAATTTTGGTGTAGGAAAAAAAAACAGTAATGGATACATACTTTTGTAATTTTGTAGGTATAACAATCTAGTTATAACCAATACGGTGTTTGGTCATAAAATCACTCATAAGCTAACATGGTATTCACGTGATGGTAAGACAGCAAACCTTATTGATTATGTTATAGTAAACCGAAGACTGGCAGGATCAATACAAGATACTAGGGTATATAGGAGTGCTGTTATTGATGTTAAAAGTAAAGATCACCATCTAGTAGTGTCAAGGGTTAAGTTAAAGCTGAAATATCGGAAGGGTAATTACCTCCCGGGACGTTATGATGTTAGTAGACTCCAGGATGAGAATTTGAGAGAAACTTTCCAGGAACAGTTGAATACTAAACTTGAGGGTTTAAAATTTGATAATGTGGAAGATGGTTGGAATAATTTTAGAAAAATAATTTGTGAAGTTGCTGAAGGTGTATTAGGGAAGAAAGCTAGAACTGCAGCTAAGAATATTACTGAAAAAGCTTTATGTTTAATAGAAAGGAGAAAGGACTTGTACAAGAATTATCTGAGTGATAGATCGCATGAAAACAAAAGAAATGTAAAGAAAGTGGAGAAAGCATTGAAATATGAACTAAGGAGGTGTGAAGTGGAGGCCATGGATAAAATTGCCGAGGATTTAGAAGATGCAGCTAGACGGCATAATAGTAAAATATTGTACTGGCACGTTAACAAATTGAGAGGTAGTAGTCTATCCGGACTTGTCCCAGTTAAAGATAGGAATGGGGTGGCAATTAGCGATAAGGAAAAAGCTAAAGCGGGATGGGCCGAACATTTTGAGAACTTGCTTAACCGAGATAGAGTTGCAGGAAAAAATATAGAGGAAAATGAAAAAATTTGTGATACCTTGAATGTGAAGGAAGATTTTTTTTGTGAGGAGGAATTAGCAACAGTACTAAAAGGATTAAAGAATAATAAGGCTCCAGGTGCTGATAGGGTAGTAAATGAGTTTCTTAAATATGGTTGCTCTGAGGTTAGAAATAAGTTATTGAAGATTATGAATATGATTTTTGAAAAAGGGGAAGTACCTAACGATTTTAGGAAAACCTTAATTAAGCCACTTTATAAGAAAGGTGATAAAAGTGAGTATGGTAATTATCGAGGCATTAGTCTGGTCTCTGTAGGTAGCAAATTGCTTAGTAATATGATACTTTTTAGACTAAGAGATGCCGTAGACAAAGTTTTAAGAGAAGAGCAGTGCGGTTTTAGAAAAGGTAGAGGATGTGTTGACCAAATTTTCACTCTTAGGTTAATAATTGAGAAGTGCCTAAGTTTTCAAACACCTTTGGTCCTCAGTTTTATAGATTATGAGCAAGCGTTCGATTCTGTTGATAGAGGAGCTTTAGTAAAGGTTTTATCCTTGTATGCTATACCAGACAAATACATTAAAGTGATTAGTGCTATGTACGAGAATAACACTGCTGCGGTTAAGGTAGGAAATAAGGTTAGCAGCTGGTTTTGTATTAAATCAGGAGTTAAGCAGGGTTGTGCTCTATCCCCCTTTATATGGATAATTTTGATGGACTTTGTTTTAAGGAGCACAGGAAAGGCAATGGGAGACCACGGAATCAAATGGGGAGGAAAAAGTCTCCTGGACTTGGATTATGCTGATGATTTAAGCATCCTAGATGAAAGTTTGAGCAAAATGAATGAAGTTTTAGAGGTTTTGCAAGTTCAGGGTGCTAGTATTGGTTTGAAAATTAATGTTAGGAAGACTAAGTCAACTAAGGATAGGAATAAGTGAAGATGAAAAGGTGACGTTGGGTAGTGAAAAGATTGATCAGGTGGGCAGCTTCACTTACCTTGGTAGTATTATTAGTAAAGATGGTGGGAGCAGTGAAGATGTTAAAAATAGAATAGCCAAGGCTCAGGGTGTTTTTTCACAGTTAAAAAAAGTCTGGAAGAATAGGAAGATAAGTCTGCGAACCAAGATTAGAATCTTAGAAGCTACAGTGATGACAGTGGTCAAATATGGCTCTGAAGCATGGACGCTCCGAAAAGCGGATGAAGATTTGCTAGATGTTTTCCAGAGACATTGCTTAAGGATTGTTCTGGGTACCCGGCTGACTGAACGTATTTCAAACAATAGGCTATACGAAAAATGTGGTTCAATACCGCTTTCTAGGTCTATAATGAAAGAAAGGTTGAGGTGGTTAGGGCATGTTGTGCGGATGAAGGATGACAGATTGCCGAAGATTGTTTCTTTTTGGCCAACCATCTAGGGCTAAACGGGAAGCAGGTCGTCCCCGTCTGGGGTGGGAGGACGTCATAAAGAAAGATTTAAAGGAAATGGGAACTTCGTGGGTTGGTGTAAAAAGGGAGGCTTTGAATAGATTGGGGTGGAGGAGGAGCGTGCGTAGCTGTGTTGGCCTCAGGCGGCTTGGTGCTGCGATGAGTTGTTAGTAGTAGTAGTAGTAAATCTCGTTCTATTGGGTCCCTCCTACTGGTAACGAACTGTAAGTAAGGAGCGACCCGGCTCAATGGTAACCGAAACTCTAGAAAACGGGATTTTAAAACCAATAGATATATAAAAAGAATCAAACAGGAGCGTGCGTAGCTGTGTTGGCCTCAGGCGGCTTGGTGCTGCGATGAGTTGTTAGTAGTAGTAGTAGTAAATCTCGTTCTATTGGGTCCCTCCTACTGGTAACGAACTGTAAGTAAGGAGCGACCCGGCTCAATGGTAACCGAAACTCTAGAAAACGGGATTTTAAAACCAATAGATATATAAAAAGAATCAAATTTTAATGCTGATTTCAAATATATTAGTTTCATCAAGTTCAGTCCTACCCATCAAAAGCTAAGCGCCTGAGAAAATTTGGCTGATTTTCGAAAAAAGGGGGAGAGACCACCTAAAAGTTAAAGAACCTTAATGAAAATCACACCATCATATTCAGCGTATTATAGAACCCTACTGTAGAGATTTCAAGCTCCTATCTACAGAAATGTGGAATTTTGCATTTTGTTTGCCTGAAGAAAGATCACGGATGCATGTTTATTTATTTTTTTTCCCCAGGGGTGATCGTATCGACCCATTGGTCCTAGAATATCGTGAGAGGGTTCATTGGAACGGAAATTAAAAGTTCTAGTGCCCTTTTTAAGTGACCCCAAAAAATGGAGGGCAGCTAGGCCCACGCTCATTTTTTCTCCAAAGTCACCCGATCAAAATTTTGAGATAGCCATTTTATTCAGCATGGTCGAAAATACGATAACTATGTCTTTTAGGATGACTTATTCCTCCGAAGTCTCCGGGGAGAGGGCTGAAAATTATGAACTTTACCCAATGTTAACATATAGTATTGGTTATTGGGAAGTATATAGACGTTTTCAGGAGGGATTTTTTCTGGTAGTGGGGGGTAGTAGTGGGTCGGGGGTTATGTGGGAGGCTGTTTCCATGAAGGAAGTTTTCATGGGGTAAGGGTCATTACTATGAAGGGGGCGCCGGATTTCCCAGCATTATTTAAAAAAAGATCAGAAATTAAATATATAAAAAAACAAGTTTTTCAACTGAAAGTAAGAAGCAACATCAAAACTTAAAACGAACAGAAAATATTACGTATGAATAGAAAAAAGAATGAATAGAAATTTGGCTGAATCACATATTTGGACTTCTATCATTGTTGCTGATATTTTTAGATTTACCTACTTTCTATTATTTCTGTTTTTGACTGCTGTAAAGGGTGACTTTAAGGCAAAACCTTACTGTCATCTGGGTTATAGCATTTGTGCAAAGAGGATTCCAAAGAACTTGTTTCGGTGGAAACGAGAATTTTGGACCTTTTTCAAGGTTTTCATTTAATTAGGTTCAAGTGTCCTAGATGAGAGATTAACAATAGTGGGCCAAGGAATAAATCTCGGACCATAAGTATGGTTACTCGTCCAAGACTCGTACCTCAGTCTTTCTAATGTTTTAAATGTGGGGATTGATATTATCCCCAAAGCCATAGTAAATGGACTTTTTAACTATGCTGAACGAAATAGCTATCTCAAAATTTTGATCTCAGACGACTTTTTAGAAAAAAGGGGATAGGAGGGGACCTACATGCCCTCCAATCTTTTTTATTACTTAAAAAGGGCACAAAGGACTATTGGTTCGATCCGATCACTCTGGGGAAAAAAAAAAAAGAAAAAACAAACAAATATACACGCATTCGTGATCTTTCTTCTGGAAAAAAAAAAATTCCACGATTTTGGCATGGGAGTTTGAATCTTTTACAATAGGGATCTCAGCAGGGGCGGATCCAGGATTTTTTTTTTTTTGGGGGGGGGGGGGGCGTAAAATAGGTTGATCCGATAAAAAAAATTAGGGGGGGGGGGGGGGGCGCAAAATGGGTTGATGAACTTGAGTTAATTAAGTAAATTACACTACTTTAGACTACGCTAGGGGGGCGCACCCCTCACCCCTCTGGATCCGCCACTGGATCTCAGATACACCGAATCTGATGGTGGGATTTTTATTAGGATTCTTTTACGTTTATGGGGTATTTCCATCTAAGAGAATCAGTAAAATATTCTCAGGCCCGTAGCTTTAGATGGATGACACCAAACTTAATTAATCTTATATATTTGGAATCAGCATGCTAAACCAATTACTTTGATACTTCTTCTGATATCAAAATCCCAATTTTAGAGTTTTTGTTACTGTTGAGCCGCGTCGCTCCTTAGTTTCAGTTCGTTACCACCAACTGTTGATAAATTCTATCAATATTCACTGTCAACTTGATTAAAAAAACAATTTGATACTTGTTAAGAATCCAGAGACACGCGAGAATGACTGCATCAAGATAGACCGAGGCGCTACATGAAAAAAAAAACAGGTTTCCGCTGCTTGTGAGGTGTTGCTCACTCCGTGACAAAGATTTAAACTTTACTATTTTGGGTTGAAGGGGCAAAAAAAGGCACTAGGTTAGGTTACGTATTTAATACATACTATGCTTTACCCCCCCTTCTAATGTCCAATATATATAGCCCAAATTTGTTTCTAAAGTATTATATTTTCATCCTATTTTGTTTTGTTTCATTAGCATTAACGAAACTTCACTTCTCACGTGTTTCTGGATTCTTAAAAGTACCAACAATTTATTTTGGATGATTATCTATTGATCTGATTTCTTCCGATACTCTCATAATTCTCTGCTGCCCGTTCCTATTATAAAATCCTCTATTCATCCCTCATTATGCAACAGAATACTCCCAAATATTCTTAGATTTTTTTGCGTCGTAATCAATTGATTTACAGTCTACAGTCTATGAGACTCTTTTTTCTTAAGCGAGGCGTTGAGGAGGGGACAGAAATGTTTACATGTCTTAAACCAAAGGCTTTCATGTCTTGTGCCAAAGGCTTCTGAGGATTAACAAACAGTTGGTAGTGTATATTGCTATTCGCGATAAAACAGTTCAGCTCTTGAAGAATGGAGAAGAAAGATGCCATTCGTTTCAAGTTCTAAATACAATCACCCAATACAAGGTTGAGTCTATGAGCACGGCGGTGAATGTAAACTGCATGCGGTGCAACTGCTTTAATACCAGCTTACATACCGCTGATTGCGGCTGCTCATGACACAGGCTTGATATTGTCATAGAAATAAAAAAAAAAATTGCCCCCCCCCCCTTTTGGATGTCAAACAGTTAATTCAACCTCCCCCCATCCAAAATTTTCTTGAGATGACACCAATTGGTAGGTTTCTTATTTGTTTTGTTTTTTCATGTTTTTCACGCCTAATTTTAAGTTGTTTCAAGCAAAGCCCCCCCCCATTGATAAGGCCTTTCAATTGTGAAGTAAAAATATTGGTCTTTGACTGTAAGTACCATTTCTTATTAACTGTCCTATTAACACATCTTGTGCTTTTTCCAATTTTCATTTTGCTATAATCTTGGGTATGTTTAGGTACTGTCCTTCAGTAGATAAGGATTTAAGAAATTCTTTTAATATTCCTTTTATATACTATGTTTTTTCTTATCTTTCCTGAAATCATAAGAAAATAAATGGTCTAAAATTCTCACTTTGATTGTTTCAAAATTCAAGAAGCTAAATTTCCAGACAATTCAATACAATTCAGTACAGATTCAAGAAAACCCTCTCAAAGAAATAAAAAGTACATAATACGTATCAAGGAGGCACACTTGTGCCTCTATAAAGAGGCGACCCACCACAATGTTAAGCGATTTCAGGTCCTAGAGGTCGCAGAGAGACGGCGGTAATCGCATTTTGTAGCCCAAGCTCAAACTAAGAAACTTGCAAAATTTCATTCTCCTCCGACTTTATCTTCATGGGGTAAACTGGGCCGGAAGTTTGGACCCTCCCACCACAGCCCCCTTTAACGTCGTCCGATGGGGCTGAAATTTAGAGGTTAAGCTTTCCTAGGGCCCGGGAGCTTATCTTCGAAATTTCAGCTCAATCTGATCACTCCTTCCCTGTTTTCAAAAAACCAAATATAGCCACTTAATATTCATCATTTCTTTTTTTTTCTTAGCCACGCCTACAGGCCACAGTTGGCAACGGATCCGGTTGAATGAGGACTCATTCGAAGCAGAATTCGACCTTTTAGGGCCTTTTGATATTTTCAGACCGAAAAAATTATCCCCCGAATTTACATTTACGAAAAACCTTGTTTTTCCTATATTAGCCCATGTTAATTTTTCCACCACAACCCCCCTTTAACGTTGTCTGATCGGGCTGAAATTTGGAGGATAAGCTTTCCTGGGGCCTGGGAGCTTATCCTCAAAATTTCAGCTCAATCTGATAACTCCTTCTCTGTTTTTTCCAAAAACCAAATATCAAGTTTTGCTTGCGTCAAAAAGATTCCCCTTACTAAAAAACAATTTCAATTATGTCTGTTTAGTGCAGCGGTGAGACTCCTGGCTGTCAGGCGGAAAATCCGGGTTCGATTCACCGTTAGATAAAATATTTTATATACTGAATTTAAATTTTAAAAAAGAAACTCAGTTTCTTTTTTAAATTTTTTGAAAAAAATTACGTTTTCTAAAGAGTTAAAGAGGCTGAGTTACAAGGTCGACCCTTAAAACACCCTGTCGAGAAAGAAAAGAATAATTCACAATCATCTAACAGTTAGTCAAGCAATAATAAGTAATAAACTGTACAAAAACGTGCAGAAATTATTTGAAAAAAACTACGTTTTCTAAAGAGTTAAAGAGGCTGAGTTACAAGGTCGAACCTTAAAACGTACAGGGATTAGGAGGCACAGTTGGGGGGCTGCCGCCCCCAAAACCCCCCGCATTCGCAGCCTGTAAATAAATAAAAAAGTTTTTTAAAGTGAAAGTAAGGAGCGACATTAAATCTTAAAACGATCAGAAATTATTCCGTATATGAAAGGGGCTGTGCCCTCCTCAACGCCTCGCTCTTTACGCTAAAGTTTGACTTTCTCACAACTCTTTTTTTTAAACAATAAAAACTTTAGCGTAAAGAGCGAGGCGTTGAGGAGGGCACAGCCCCTTTCATATACGGAATAATTTCTGATCGTTTTAAGATTTAATGTCGCTCCTTACTTTCACTTTAAAAAACTTTTTTTATTATTTACAGGCTGCGAAAGCGGGGGGTTTGGGGGGCGGCAGCCCCCCAACTGTGCCTTATCCCTGTACGTTTTAAGGTTCGACCTTGTAACTCAGCCTCTTTAACTCTTTAGAAAACGTAGTTTTTTTCAAATAATATATAGAAGGGATCACTGCCCCAGAATCGCGTAACGACATGTATCGCGTAACCGACAGTTGGGGGGCTGCCGCCCCCCAACTGTGCCTTATCCCTGTACGTTTTCAGGTTCGACCTTGCAACTCAGCCTCTTTAACTCTTTAGAAAACGTAGTTTTTTTCAAATAATATATAGAGGGGATCACTGCCCCAGAATCGCGTAACCGACATGTATAATTTTGTTACTGATCCTGAGTCGCCTTGTTTTATTGTAATGAAAGTCGGGCACCGTGGTTTTTACAACAAGACAATAAAAATGTATCATAAAATATGAAATAAGAATAATAACTAAAATATGCTTGGGAATGATGCTCACAATAGTTTGCTGTGAAGTGCAGCTCTATTAGAAACGGATTTGTTTTAATTTAAAACACAATTTTTTCACACTTAAGTTCAAATCAATATAATTTTGACTACTGATTTGGGGCCCCTTCTAAAATCAGAGGAGGGCTATAGCCCCAGCAGCCCCTCCCAAATGACGCCCTTGAAACAATGGATTTCCGGCTAAAACAAGGCCGACCTTAAAATACATAGAAAAGGATTAGAAATCATCATTTTAATTTGCCGAAAAAATTTGGCCTAACCAAAAGAAAAAAAAAGCAGGAACTCAAAATAACAATTTCTTTCAGCAAGTATATTTTCCTTAATACTACTAAAGATTTTTGTAGAATAAAAAATGGTAGGCCTATAAGGCTTACACCTTTAATGGAAATATTCCATTGAGCAGTCGACAAAATGAAAAGGATATTTAAGCTGATCTTAGGTAGAAATTTCCTCGACCTTAGATAGTCTTCTTAAGCAAAAAAAAAAGAAAAAAGAAAGAACTTTTTTGCATGAGCAATGGTCTGCGGTGCGCAGGTGCCGATTTGCTGATTCAATGCTTTCGTCCGGGAGTGCAATACGTAGTTGGGGCAAACCATCCGACGCTTCCCGTGTTTTCCCCCCAGATTTCTGCAGGTACCCATTTAGAGCTGGGTTGACTCTGGCTGAGCTTACAAAGTCACACCATTGACCCCCGTTCCAATCAAAATAACCAGCGACACCAGAATTCGAAGCCCTGACCTCAGAATTTCAAGTCCGGAGCCCCAACTACTAGGCTAGGACATCAAATTTATACATAGATGTAAAATTTAGGCATATTTAACTTTGTAATTAAAAACAAAATTAACACACATCAGTGATCTTTCTTTTTTGATAAAAATGCAAAATTCTACATTTTTTTTTATAAAAGATCGTGAAACCTCAACAGTAGGGTTCTCTGATATGCTGAATCTGATGTTTTGGCTTTCATTAAGGTCAATTGATGTTTTGAGGGTGTCCCCACCCATTTTTTTTTTTTTGTTGAAAATTCGGCAATTTTACTCGGGCTTGTTAACTTTTAATGGATAAAATAAAACTTCATGAATTCAATATATTTTGAATTAAGGTTAAAATTCGATTTTTTTTATGTGTCTATTGTTATCAAGACTCTGTTTCTTCGGGTTTCGGCTACTATTGACCTGCATTGCAGTAGTAACCCAGGTACTATTTCTACGGGACATATAGCAATTGCCATGTTATTTGCTGGGACATATAGCAAATACCATGTTATTTGCTGGGACATATAGCGATTTCAATGTTATTCTGGACCTTTACGTTCCTTCCTATGCTATTTGGGGCCTTTACGTTCCTTCCTATGTCATTTGGGGCCTTTACGTTCCTTCCTATGCTATTTGGGGCCTTTACGTTCCTTCCTATGCTATTCTGGGCCATTACGTTCCTTCCTATGCTATTCTGGGCCTTTACGTTCCTTCCTATGATATTCTGGGCCTTTACGTCCCTTCCTATGATATTCTGGACCTTTACGTTCCTTCCTATGCTATTTGGGGCCTTCGTTATACTATGTTCCGTCTTGTACTTGTTGCATAACATGTTATGAAGGACAAGTTGTTCTGACGCAATTTACCAGATTTCTAATTCAAGGCATATACATGTCTTTTTAGGGTAAACCCGTGTTAGAAAACCAGCGCGTCTTGTTTCGCTGTTAATAAAAGGAATTCAAATATTTTGTCTATGAAATAGAAGCTAACTCAATTTGCGAAAAAGGTATTCCATTTGCACAACTCTAATCTGATTGAATTGTCACCCGACAATGAGATGTAATCACTGCTAAGATTTTTGTTATTGCGAGAGGGTTACCCAAATTATAGCTTAGTGTTAACTGACAGAGTTCCAAATACGAACATTTTGAAAAGCAGACAAAAAATCGGACATAATAATCAGAATTATTTGATTAACATTTAAAAAGGGGTATCGAGATATATGATCTGTATAATACACAAGTGATGTTTGATAAGTATTGTCAATTTAAAATAGGATCTAACGTACCCTTCGTCCCCCCCCCATTTCTGAGGGCAGGGAGGGGAGGGGTCAATTTTGGAGGCCCGAAGGAGTTGTTAACTCAGGTAATTTGTTATAAATTTGAAAAAAATGCCTAACGACGAATCGGAAATGTATTTTTTCTTTACATGGAGTTCGTTCAAAAAGCGAGGATATTCCGTGTGATTTTTTCTTTACATGGTGTTCGTTCAAAAAGCGAGGATTTCTGTTAAATAAATAATTGTTATACCTTTTAAAATAGCTTTACGGGGTTTGAGGGACTCTGTCATTTTATTCCGTGTGATTTTTTCTTTACATGGTGTTCGTTCAAAAAGCGAGGATTTCTGTTAAATAAATAATTCTTATATTTTTTCCGTTCAATTGAAAGCGAGGATTTCTGTTAAATAAATAATTGTTATACCTTTTAAAATAGCTTTACGGGGTTTGAGGGGCTCTGTTGTTTTATTCTGTGTGATTTTTTCTTTACATGGTGTTCGTTCAAAAAGCGAGGATTTCTGTTAAATAGATAATTCTTATATTTTTTCTGTTCAATTGAAAGCGAGGATTTCTGTTAAATAAATAATTGTTATACGTTTTAAAATAGCTTTACGGGGTTTGAGGGGCTCTGTTGTTTTATTCCGTGTGTGATTTTTCTTTACATGGTGTTCGTTCAAAAAGCGAGGATTTCTCTTAAATAAATAAATCTTATATTTTTTCCGTTCAATTGAAAGCGAGGATTTCTGTTAAATAAATAATTGTTATACCTTTTAAAATAGCTTTACAGGGTTTGAAGGACTCTGTTGTTATATTCCGTGTGATTTTTTCTTTACATGGTGTTCGTTCAAAAAGCGAGGATTTCTGTTAAATAAATAATTGTTATACCGTTTAAAATAGCTTTACGGGGTTTGAGGGACTCTGTTGTTTTTATTCCGTGTGATTTACCTTTACGGGGTTTGAAGGACTCTGTTGTTTTATTCCGTGTGATTTTTTCTTTATATGGTGTTCGTTCAAAAAGCGAGGATTTCTGTTAAAGAAATACTACATCAGATGGTTTTGTGGTGCAGTGAGTTGTACTAGTAGTAGTATTTTTGTGTTTTTTTACAAGCCATTCATACTATACCTTAAATGCATTCAGATATTTTCTTGATAAAACATAGCCGTGACTACGTCAGATGGTTTTGTAGTGCAGTGAGCTTGTTACTAGTAGTAGTATTTTCGTGTTTTTTTGCAAGCCATTCATACTATACCTTAAATGCTTTCAGATATTTTCTTCATCAAACATAGCTGTGACTACATCAGATGGTTTTGTAGTGCAGTGAGTTGTTACTAGTAGTAGTATTTTCGTGTTTTTTGCAAGTCATTCATACTATACCTTAAATGCATTCAGATATTTTCTCGATCAAACATAGCGTGACTACATAAGATGGTTTTGTAGTGCAGTGAGTTGTTACTAGTAGTAGTATTTTCGTGGTTTTTGCAAGCCATTCATACTATACCTTAAATGCATTCAGATATTTTCTTGATAAAACATAGCCGTGACTACATCAGATGGTTTTGTGGTGCAGTGAGTTGTTACTAGTAGTAGCACTTTCGTGTTTTTATTGCGTAGTACAATTTTCGTGTTTTTTTTTGCAAGCCATTCATACTATACCTTAAATGCATTCAGATATTTTCTTGATAAAACATAGCCGTGACTACATCAGATGGTTTTGTAGTGCAGTGAGTTGTTACTAGTAGTAGTATTTTCGTGTTTTTTGCAAGCCATTCATGCTATACCTTAAATGCATTCAGATATTTTCTTGATCAAACATAGCCGTGACTACATCAGATGGTTTTGTAGTGCAGTGAGTTGTTACTAGTAGTAGTATTTTCGTGTTTTTTTTTTTGCAAGCCATTCATACTATACCTTAAATGCATTCAGATATTTTCTTGATAAAACATAGCCGTGACTACATCAGATGGTTTTGTGGTGCAGTGAGTTGTTACTAGTAGTAGTATTTTCGTGTTTTTTGCAAGCCATTCATACTATACCTTAAATGCATTCAGATATTTTCTTGATAAAACATAGCCGTGACTACGTCAGATGGTTTTGTAGTGCAGTGAGTTGTTACTAGTAGCAGTATTTTCGTGTTTTTTGCAAGCCATTCATACTATACCTTAAATGCATTCAGATATTTTCTTGATAAAACATAGCCGTGACTACATCAGATGGTTTTGTAGTGCAGTGAGTTGTTACTAGTCGTAGTATTTTCGTGTTTTTTTGCAAGCCATTCGTACTATACCTTAAATGCATTCAGATATTTTCTTGATAAAACATAGCCGTGACTACATCAGATGGTTTTGTGGTGCAGTGAGTTGTTACTAGTAGAAGCACTTTCGTGTTTTTATTGCGTAGTAGAATTTTCGTGTTTTTTTTTGCAAGCCATTCATACTATACCTTAAATGCATTCAGATATTTTCTTGATCAAACATAGCCGTGACTACATCAGACGGTTTTGTAGTGCAGTGAGTTGTTACTAGTAGTAGTATTTTCGTGTTTTTTGCAAGCCATTCATACTATACCTTAAATGCATTCAGATATTTTCTTGATAAAACATAGCCATGACTACATCAGATGGTTTTGTGGTGCAGTGAGTTGTTACTAGTAGTAGTATTTTCGTGTTTTTTGCAAGCCATTCATACTATACCTTAAATACATTCAGATATTTTCTTGATAAAACATAGCCGTGACTACGTCAGATGGTTTTGTAGTGCAGTGAGTTGTTACTAGTAGCAGTATTTTCGTGTTTTTTTTGCAAGCCATTCATACTATACCTTAAATGCATTCAGATATTTTCTTGATAAAACATAGCCGTGACTACATCAGATGGTTTTGTAGCGCAGTGAGTTGTTACTAGTAGTAGTATTTTCGTGTTTTTTTTGCAAGCCATTCATACTATACCTTAAATGCATTCAGATATTTTCTTGATAAAACATAGCCGTGACTACATCAGATGGTTTTGTGGTGCAGTGAGTTGTTACTAGTAGTAGCACTTACGTGTTTTTATTGCGTAGTAGAATTTTCGTGTTTTTTTTTGCAAGCCATTCATACTATACCTTAAATGCATTCAGATATTTTCTTGATCGAACATAGCCGTGACTACATCAGATGGTTTTGTAGTGCAGTGAATTGTTACTAGTAGTAGTATTTTCATGTTTTTTGCAAGCCATTCATACTATATCTTAAATGCATTCAGATATTTTCTTGATAAAACATAGCCGTGACTACATCAGGTGGTTTTGTGGTGCAGTGAGTTGTTACTAGTAGTAGTATTTTCGTGTTTTTTTGCAAGCCATTCATACTATACCTTAAATGCATTCAGATATTTTCTTGATAAAACATAGCCGTGACTACGTCAGATGATGGTTTTGTAGTGCAGTGAGTTGTTACTAGTAGTAGTATTTTCGTGTTTTTTTTGCAAGCCATTCATACTATACCTTAAATGCATTCAGATATTTTCTTGATAAAACATAGCCGTGACTACATCAGATGGTTTTGTAGTGCAGTGAGTTGTTACTAGTAGTAGTATTTTTCGGGTTTTTTGCAAGCCATTCATACTATACCTTAAATACATTCAGATATTTTCTTGAAAAACATAGCCGTGACTACATCAGATGGTTTTGTAGTGCAGTGAGTTCAGTGTTACTAGTAGTAGTATTTTCGTGTTTTTTTTTTTTTTGCAAGCCATTCATACTATACCTTAAATGCATTCAGATATTTTCTTGATAAAACATAGCCGTGACTACATCAGATGGTTTTGTAGTGCAGTGAGTTGTTACTAGTAGTAGTATTTTTGGGTTTTTTGCACGCCATTCATACTATACCTTAAATGCATTCAGATATTTTCTTGAAAAACAGAGCCGTGACTACATCAGATGGTTTTGTAGTGCAGTGAGTTGTTACTAGTAGTAGTATTTTCATGTTTTTTGAAAGCCATTCATACTATACCTTAATGCATTCAGATATTTTCTTGATGAAACATAGCCGTGACTACATCAGATGGTTTTGTGGTGCAGTGAGTTGTTACTAGTAGTAGCACTTTCGTGTTTTTATTGCGTAGTAGAATTTTCGTGTTTTTTTTTGCAAGCCATTCATACTATACCTTAAATGCATTCAGATATTTTCTTGATAAAACATAGCCGTGACTAGATCAGATGATTTTGTAGTGCAGTGAGTTGTTACTAGTAGTATTATTTTCGTGTTTTTTGCAAGTCATTCATACTATACCTTAAATGCATTCAGATATTTTCTTGATAAAACATAGCCGTGACTACATTAGATGGTTTTGTAGTGCAGTGAGTTGTTACTAGTAGTAGTATTTTCGTGTTTTTTGCAAGCCATTCATACTATACCTTTAATGGATTCAGATATTTTCTTGATCAAATATAGCCGTGACTACATCAGATGGTTTTGTAGTGCAGTGAGTTGTTACTAGTAGTAGTATTTTCGTGTTTTTTGCAAGCCGTTCATACTATACCTTAAATACTTTCAGATATTTTCTTGATCAAACATAGCCGTGACTACATCAGATGGTTTTGTGGTGCAGTGAGTTGTTACTAGTAGTAGCACTTTCGTGTTTTTATTGCGTAGTAGAATTTTCGTGTTTTTTTTTGCAGGCCATTCATACTATACCTTAAATGCTTTCAGATATCATCTTGATAAAACATAGCCGTGACTACATCAGATGGTTTTGTAGTGCAGTGAGTTGTTACTAGTAGTAGTATTTTCGTGTTTTTTGCATTTTTTTTTCTCTTTATCACAAACAATTTTCACTTGGCTACACGATGTAGAAATTTAATTCAAGAAATTATGAAAAAATTCTCAGTAAGTAACAATTTCTTTCTTGAAGTCAACTCTTGGATACACAATACGGAAATTTCATTCAAGAAATTATAAAAATATTTGTAAGTAAGTAACAAGCTCTTTATTGATTTCACCTCTTGAATATACAGTACAGATACTTCATTCAAGAAACGTGATTAAACACGTTTTGAAACTACATGCTATTTGCATGCCTTTCCTTGGCACCTTTCCAAACGAGCGGGGATTCCCACTGGTTCCTACACATTGCAAAAAGTGAGCAGTACGAAAACTCCACGTTTTCAGCCAGACTAGTTTTTTAGACAACACCCATTTTTAGGGACCAATCAGAGACAGTGGAGGTTGCTCCATATACAATAACTTGATTGGTGATTGGTTACACACCACGACGGCGCATACATAGTGAGAGAGACATGCAAAGTCGACATAGCTTTATTTCCTTTTTCTAAGGTTAATTTAGACGAATTTACGTACGCACGTAACCTCGTCTAAATTAACCTTAAAAAAATGAAATAAAACTATGTCGACTTTGCATGTCTCTCTCACTATGTATGCGCCGTCGTGGTGTGTAACCAATCACCAATCAAGTTATTGTATATTGAGCAACCTCCGCTGTCTCTGATTGGTCCCTAAAAATGGGTGTTGTCTAAAAAACTAGTCTGGCTGAAAACGTGGAGTTTTCGTACTGCTCACTTTTTGCAATGTGTAGGAACCAGTGGGAATCCCCGCTCGTTTGGAAAGGTGCAAAGGAAAGGCATGCAAATAGCATGTAGTTTCAAAACGTGTTTAATCACGTTTCTTGAATGAAGTATCTGTACTGTATATTCAAGAGGTGAAATCAATAAAGAGCTTGTTACTTACTTACAAATAATTTTATAATTTCTTGAATGAAATTTCCGTATTGTGTATCCAAGAGTTGACTTCAAGAAAGAAATTGTTACTTACTGAGAATTTTTTCATAATTTCTTGAATAAAATTTCTACATCGTGTAGTTAAGTGAAAATTGTTTGTGATAAAGAGAAAAAAATGCAAAAAACATGAAAATACTACTACTAGTAACAACTCACTGCACTAAAAAACCATCCGATGTAGTCACGGCTATGTTTTATCAAGAAAATATCTGAATGTATTTAAGGTATAGTATGAATGGCTTGCAAAAAAAAACATGAAAATTCTACTACGCAATAAAAACACGAAAGTGCTACTACTAGTAACAACTCACTGCACCACAAAACCATCTGATGTAGTCACGGCTATGTTTGATCAAGAAAATATCTGAAAGCATTTAAGGTATTTAATCACGTTTCTTGAATGAAGTATCTGTACTGTATATTCAAGAGGTGAAATCAATAAAGAGCTTGTTACTTACTTACAAATATTTTTATAATTTCTTGAATGAAATTTCCGTATTGTGTATCCAAGAGTTGACTTCAAGAAAGAAATTGTTACTTACTGAGAATTTTTTCATAATTTCTTGAATTAAATTTCTACATCGTGTAGTTAAGTGAAAATTGTTTGTGATAAAGAGAAAAAAATGCAAAAAACATGAAAATACTCCTACTAGTAACAACTCACTGCACTACAAAACCATCCGATGTAGTCACGGCTATGTTTGATCAAGAAAATATCTGAAAGCATTTAAGGTATAGTATGAACGGCTTGCAAAAAACACGAAAATACTACTACTAGTAACAACTCACTGCACTACAAAACCATCTGATATAGTCACGGCTATGTTTGATCAAGAAAATATCTGAATGCATTAAAGGTATAATATGAATGGCTTGCAAAAAACACGAAAATACTACTACTAGTAACAACTCACTGCACTACAAAACCATCTGATGTAGTCACGGCTATATTTTATAAAGGAAATATCTGAATGCATTTAAGGTATAGTATGAATGGCTTGCAAAAAACACGAAAATACTACTACTAGTAACAACTCATTGCACTACAAAACCATCTGACGTAGTCACGGCTATGTTTTATCAAGAAAATATCTGAATGCATTTAAGGTATAGTATGAATGGCTTGCAAAAAACACGAAAATACTACTACTAGTAACAACTCACTGCACCACAAAACCATCTGATGTAGTCACGGCTATGTTTTATCAAGAAAATATCTGAATGCATTTAAGGTATAGTATGAATGGCTTGCAAAAAAAACATGAAAATACTACTACTAGTAACAATTCACAGCACTACAAAACCATCTGATGTAGTCACGGCTATGTTCGATCAAGAAAATATCTGAATGCATTTAAGGTATAGTATGAATGGCTTGCAAAAAAAAAACACGAAAATTCAACTACGTAATAAAAACACGAAAGTGCTACTACTAGTAACAACTCACTGCACCACAAAACCATCTGATGTAGTCACGGCTATGTTTTATCAAGAAAATATCTGAATGCATTTAAGGTATAGTATGAATGGCTTGCAAAAAACACGAAAATACTACTACTAGTAACAACTCACTGCACTACAAAACCATCTGATGTAGTCACGGCTATGTTTTATCAAGAAAATATCTGAATGCATTTAAGGTATAGTATGAATGGCTTGCAAAAAAAACCCGAAAATACTACTACTAGTAACAACTCACTGCACTACAAAACCATCTGATGTAGTCACGGCTATGTTTGATCAAGAAAATTTCTGAATGCATTTAAGGTATAGTATGAATGGCTTGCAAAAAACACGAAAATACTACTACTAGTAACAACTCACTGTACCACAAAACCATCTGATGTAGTCACGGCTATGTTTTATCAAGAAAATATCTGAATGCATTTAAGGTATAGTATGAATGGCTTGCAAAAAGCACGAAAATACTACTACTAGTAACAACTCACTGCACTACAAAACCATCTGATGTAGTCAAGGCTATGTTTTATCAAGAAAATATCTGAATGCATTTAAGGTATAGTATGAATGGCTTGCAAAAAACACGAAAATACTACTAGTAACAACTCACTGAAATACAAAACCATCTGATGTAGTCACGGCTATTTTTATCAAGAAAATATCTGAATGCATTTAAGGTATAGTGTGAATGGCTTGCAAAAAACACGAAAATACTGCTACTAGTAACAACTCACTGCGGTACAAAACCATCTGATGTAGTCACGGCTACGTTTTATCAAGAAAATATCTGAATGCATTTGAGGTATAGTATGAATGGCTTGCAAAAAACACGAAAATACTACTACTAGTAACAACTCACTGCACTACAAAACCATCTGACGTAGTCAAGGCTATGTTTTATCAAGAAAATATCTGAATGCATTTAAGGTATAGTATGAATGGCTTGCAAAAAAACACGAAAATACTACTACTAGTAACAACTCACTGTACCACAAAACCATCTGATGTAGTCACGGCTATGTTTTATCAAGAAAATATCTGAATGCATTTAAGGTATAGTATGAATGGCTTGCAAAAAACACGAAAATACTACTACTAGTAACAACTCACTGCACTACAAAACCATCTGATGAAGTCACGGCTATGTTTTATCAAGAAAATATCTGAATGCATTTAAGGTATAGTATGAATGGCTTGCAAAAAAACACGAAAATACTACTACTAGTAACAACTCACTGCACTACAAAACCATCTGATCTAGTCACGGCTATGTTTGATCAATAAAATATCTGAATGCATTTAAGGTATAGTATGAATGGCTTGCAAAAAAAACACGAAAAATTGTACTACGCAATAAAAACACGAAAGTGCTACTACTAGTAACAACTCACTGCACCACAAAACCTTCTGATGTAGTCACGGCTATGTTTTATCAAGAAAATATCTGAATGCATTTAAGGTATAGTATGAATGGCTTGCAAAAAACACGAAAATACTACTACTAGTAACAACTCACTGCACTACAAAACCATCTGATGTAGTCACGGCTATGTTTTATCAAGAAAATATCTGAATGCATTTAAGGTATAGTTTGAATGGCTTGCAAAAAAACCCGAAAATACTACTACTAGTAACAACTCACTGCACTACAAAACCATCTGATGTAGTCACGGCTATGTTTGATCAATAAAATATCTGAATGCATTTAAGGTATAGTATGAATGGCTTGCAAAAAACACGAAAATACTACTACTAGTAACAACTCACTGCACTACAAAACCATCTGACGTAGTCACGGCTATGTTTTATCAAGAAAAAATCTGAATGCATTTAAGGTATAGTATGCATGGCTTGCAAAAAACATGAAAATACTACTACTAGTAACAACTCACTGCACTACAAAACCATCTGATGTAGTCACGGCTATGTCTTTATCAAGAAAATATCTGAATGCATTTAAGGTATAGTATGAATGGCTTGCAAAAAAAAAACCGAAAATACTACTACTAGTAACAACTCACTGCACTACAAAACCATCTGATGTAGTCACGGCTATGTTTGATCAAGAAAATATCTGAATGCATTTAAGGTATAGTATGAATGGCTTGCAAAAAAAACGACGAAAATACTACTAGTAACAACTCACTGCACTACAAAACCATCTGATGTAGTCACGGCTATGTTTTATCAAGAAAATATCTGAATGCATTTAAGGTATAGTATGAATGGCTTGCAAAAAACACGAAAATACTACTACTAGTAACAACTCACTGCACTACAAAACCATCTGATGCAGTCACGGCTATGTTTTATCAAGAAAATATCTGAATGCATTTAAGGTATAGTATGAATGGCTTGCAAAAAACACGAAAATACTACTACTAGTAACAACTCACTGCACTACAAAACCATCTGATGTAGTCACGGCTATGTTTTATCAAGAAAATATCTGAATTCATTTAAGGTATAGTATGAATGGCTTGCAAAAAACACGAAAATAATACTACTAGTAACAACTCACTGCACTACAAAACCATCTGATGTAGTCACGGCTATGTTTGATCAAGAAGATATCTGAATGCATTTAAGGTATAGTATGAATGGCTTGCAAAAAAACAAGAAAATACTACTACTAGTAACAACTCACTGCACTACAAAACCATCTGATGTAGTCACGGCTATGTTTGATCAAGAAAATATCTGAATGCATTTAAGGTATAGTATGAATGGCTTGCAAAAAACACGAAAATACTACTACTAGTAACAACTCACTGCACTACAAAAACCATCTGATGTAGTCACGGCTATGTTTTATCAAGAAAATATCTGAATGCATTTAAGGTATAGTATGAATGGCTTTTAAAAAAACCCGAAAATACTACTACTAGTAACAACTCACTGCACCACAAAACCATCTGATGTAGTCACGGCTATGTTTTATCAAGAAAATATCTGAATGCATTTAAGGTATAGTATGAATGGCTTGCAAAAAGCACGAAAATACTACTACTAGTAACAACTCACTTCACTACAAAACCATCTGATGTAGTCACGGCTAATTTTGATCAAGAAAATATCTGAATGCATTTAAGGTATTGTATGAATGGCTTGCAAAAACATGGAAATACTACTACTAGTAACAACTCACTGCACTACAAAACCATCTGATGTAGTCACGGCTATGTTTTATCAAGAAAATATCTGAATGCATTTAAGGTATAGTATGAATGGCTTGCAAAAAACACGAAAATACTACTAGTAACAACTCACTGCACTACAAAACCATCTGATGTAGTCACGGCTATGTTTTATCAAGAAAATATCTGAATGCATTTAAGGTATAGTATGAATGGCTTGCAAAAAAACACGAAAATACTGCTACTAGTAACAACTCACTGCGGTACAAAACCATCTGATGTAGTCACGGCTATGTTTTATCAAGAAAATATCTGAATGCATTTAAGGTATAGTATGAATGGCTTGCAAAAAACACGAAAATACTACTACTAGTAACAACTCACTGCACTACAAAACCATCTGACGTAGTCAAGGCTATGTTTTATCAAGAAAATATCTGAATGCATTTAAGGTATAGTATGAATGGCTTGAAAAAACACGAAAATACTACTACTAGTAACAACTCACTGCACCACAAAACCATCTGATGTAGTCACGGCTATGTTTTATCAAGAGAAAATATCTGAATGCATTTAAGGTATAGTATGAATGGCTTGCAAAAAACACGAAAATACTACTACTAGTAACAACTCACTGCACTACAAAACCATCTGATGTAGTCACGGCTATGTTTTATCAAGAAAATGTCTGAATGCATTTAAGGTATAGTATGAATGGCTTGCAAAAAACACGAAAATACTACTACTAGTAACAACTCACTGCACTACAAAACCATCTGATGTAGTCACGGCTATGTTTGATCAATAAAATATCTGAATGCATTTAAGGTATAGTATGAATGGCTTGCAAAAAAACAACGAAAATTCTACTACGCAATAAAAACACGAAAGTGCTACTACTAGTAACAACTCACTGCACCACAAAACCTTCTGATGTAGTCACGGCTATGTTTTTTATCAAGAAAATATCTGAATGCATTTAAGGTATAGTATGAATGGCTTGCAAAAAACACGAAAATACTACTACTAGTAACAACTCACTGCACTACAAAACAATCTGATGTAGTCATAGCTATGTTTTATCAAGAAAATATCTGAATGCATTTAAGGTATAGTATGAATGGCTTGCAAAAAAAACCCGAAAATACTACTACTAGTAACAACTTACTGCACTACAAAACCATCTGATGTAGTCACGGCTATGTTTGATCAAGAAAATATCTGAATGCATTTAAGGTATAGTATGAATGGCTTGCAAAAAACACGAAAATACTACTACTAGCAACAACTCACTGCACTACAAAACCATCTGACGTAGTCACGGCTATGTTTTATCAAGAAAATATCTGAATGCATTTAAGGTATAGTATGCATGGCTTGCAAAAAAACATGAAAATACTACTACTAGTAACAACTCACTGCACTACAAAACCATCTGATGTAGTCACGGCTATGTTTTATCAAGAAAATATCTGAATGCATTTAAGGTATAGTATGAATGGCTTGCAAAAAAAAAACCGAAAATACTACTACTAGTAACAACTCACTGCACTACAAAACCATCTGATGTAGTCATGGCTATGTTTGATCAAGAAAATATCTGAATGCATTTAAGGTATAGTATGAATGGCTTGCAAAAAAACACGAAAATACTACTAGTAACAACTCACTGCACTACAAAACCATCTGATGTAGTCACGGCTATGTTTTATCAAGAAAATATCTGAATGCATTTAAGGTATAGTATGAATGGCTTGCAAAAAAACACGAAAATACTACTACTAGTAACAACTCACTGCACTACAAAACCATCTGATGCAGTCACGGCTATGTTTTATCAAGAAAATATCTGAATCATTTAAGGTTTAGTATGAATGGCTTGCAAAAAAAACACGAAAATACTACTACTAGTAACAACTCACTGCACTACAAAACATCTGATTAGTCACGGCTATGTTTGATCAAGAAAATATCTGAATGCATTTAAGGTATAGTATGAATGGCTTGCAAAAAACACGAAAATACTACTACTAGTAACAACTCACTGCACTACAAAACCATCTGATGTAGTCACGGCTATGTTTGATCAAGAAAATATCTGAAAGCATTTAAGGTATAGTATGAATGGCTTGCAAAAAATACGATAATACTACTACTAGTAACAACTCACTGCACTACAAAACCATCTGACGTAGTCACGGCTATGTTTTATCAAGAAAATATCTGAATGCATTTAAGGTATAGTATGAATGGCTTGCAAAAACACGAAAATACTACTACTAGTAACAACTCACTGCACCACAAAACCATCTGATGTAGTATTTATTTAACAGAAATCCTCGCTTTTTGAACGAACACCATGTAAAGAAAAAATCACACGGAATAAACAACAGAGTCCTTCAAACCCCGTAAAGGTAAATCACACGGAATAAAACAACAGAGTCCCTCAAACCCCGTAAAGCTATTTTAAACGGTATAACAATTATGTATTTAACAGAAATCTTCACTTTTTTGAACGAACACCATGTAAAGAAAAAATCACACGGAATATAACAACAGAGTCCTTCTAACCCCGTAAAGCTATTTTAAAAGGTATAACAATTATTTATTTAACAGAAATCCTCGCTTTCAATTGAACGGAAAAAATATAAGAATTATTTATTTAACAGAAATCCTTGCTTTTTGAACGAACACCAAGTAAAGAAAAATCACACGGAATAAAACGACAGAGCCCCTCAAACCCCGTAAAGCTATTTTAAAAGGTATAACAATTATTTATTTAACAGAAATCCTCGCTTTCAATTGAACGGAAAAAACATAAGAATTATTTATTTAACAGAAATCCTCGCTTTTTGAACGAACACCATGTAAAGAAAAAATCACACGGAATAAAACGACAGAGTCCCTCAAACCCCGTAAAGCTATTTTTAAAAGGTATAACAATTATTTATTTAACAGAAATCCTCGCTTTTTGAACGAACACCATGTAAAGAAAAAATCACACGGAATATCCTCGCTTTTTGAACGAACTCCATGTAAAGAAAAAATACATTTCCGATTCGTCGTTAGGCATTTTTTCAAATTTATAACAAATTACCTGAGCTAACAACTCCTTCGGGCCTCCAAAATTGACCCCTTCCCTCCCTGCCCTCAGAAATGGGGGGGGGACGAAGGGAACGTTAGATCCTATTTTAAATTGACAATGCTTATCAAACATCACTTGTGTATTATACAGATCATATATCTCATTACCCCTTTTTAAATGTTAATCAAATAATTCTGATTATAATGTCCGATTTTTTGTCTGCTTTTCAAAATGTTCGTATTTGGAACTCTGTCAGTTAACACTAAGCTGTAAATTGGGTAACCCTCTCGCAATAACAAAAAGCTTAGCAGTGATTATATCTCATTGTTGTCGGGTGACAATTCAATCAGATTAGAGTTGTGCAAATGGAATACCTTTTTCGCAAATTGAGTTAGCTTCTATTTCATAGACAAAATATTTGAATTCCTTTTATTAACAGCGAAACAAGACGCGCTGGTTTTGTAACACGGGTTTACCCTAAAAAGACATGTATATACCTTGAATTAGGAATCTGGTAAATTGCGTCAGAACAACTTGTCCTTCATAACATGTTATGTAACAAGTACAAGACGGAATATAGTATAACGAAGGCCCCAAATAGCATAGGAAGGAACGTAAAGGCCCAGAATATCATAGGAAGGAACGTAACGGCCCAGAATATTATAGGAAGGAACGTAAAGGCCCAGAATAGCATAGGAAGGAACGTAAAGGCCCCAAATAGCATAGGAAGGAACGTAAAGGCCCCAAATAGCATAGGAAGGAACGTAAAAGTCCAGAATAACATTGAAATTGCTATATGTCCCAGCAAATAACATGGTATTTGCTATATGTCCCAGCAAATAACATGGCAATTGCTATATGTCCCGTAGAAATAGTACCTTGGTTACTACTCATTGCTCCTTACTCGCAGTTTTTTGCCACCAACTATTTGATTTTCTTCACCTTAGATGGGCTCTTAAGCAATACTACCGCGTCATGATTAGGCGTATTTAACTGTCTAATTGTTTATTGAATAATTTAGTAAAGAGACCATCATGGGCTGTAAAACTCTGTTAGACCCTAGGCAAGCTTGAGAAGGATGTGGTGGCTTTTTCACTCGAATGTTCGCTTGAAGAATGTCCTAACAGAATTAATTTCTATGATTATGGTTCTGCCCTCTACTACCCTAATATTGTTGCCTTTATTTGCTGCCTTATACTTTTCAGCACTACCTTAAATTGGGCCAACCATACCACCGCAACTGGTTTTCGGTCAAATTTTGAAAAACCTTGAAAAATGGAGGTAGTAAATTAGACTAGACAATGTTGTGAACGAGCATTATTTTTGTACTAATTGAGCAGAATAAATTAATATAGAATGATATTTATGAAGATTCATACTACTCGATAATATATTCAGAAGTTCGAATTGATTCAGCAGGTAAAAAGGTATTCAAAGACTTTGGAATGTTTTTAAACATAGAAGAACTTGTGTAATTTTAGTTCAATTGGCCAATAAACTATAGTCTAGACTAATTAAAAGCAAATATATCCCTAAAATATTTTATAAATAAAGTAGAACAAATGAAAAAGCCCTTTGCTTATGAATCCTAGCCCGTGAGAGTCCATGTGTGTAAATGAGATCGAACCTTGCGCCTGCATAAGCGGAGGGAGTAAAGGAAGTGAAAAAGAACGGGATAAAGTGACACAGCAAATGAAATGATTGCTGAGCAAGTTTACAACTGTGAATGAAGAACGAATTTCATCCTTATTAATACTAATTAATCAAAAACCTTTCCAAGAAAAAGCTTTTCCAAAGAAAAGTAAAGGCCATATTACAATCATAGCAAACAAACACGCAACAGGTACTAATATAAATGAAAAAATTAATCTTAAAATGAGTAAAACTTAAATTGAATATACAAAACAAGCTTAAAACGAACAAAATTGTTTAACTATTGAAGTATAAATGTAACAAACACGAACTATAATTAAATAAAAAGTTATAGCAAATAACATGTATAAATGAATGAATAAATCCTAAGACAAGTAAAACTTAAATTGAATATTCAAATCAAGCTTTAAACGAAAAAAATAACTACAAACAAGAGTTTTGCTTCTGCCCCCTTCCCTAACCATAAAAGTCTAAAGCCTACGGCGTGATTGGCGCTTTAATGAAAATGAATTACATTACAAATATTTTTTGTTTTTATTACAACATTAAAAATAAAATTATAATTACAGTGAAATTAAAATCTTGAACAGATGAGCTTTCAGCAATTAATAACATCTTATATCCAGTATTCAGTTTAATTTTTATTCATTTCAAGTTTTTTTCAAGACGCATATAATTTTTACTACCAACAAGAGTTTGGCTACAGCCCCCTTCCCTAACGGTAAATATTTTCTTTCGTATTTGTTACAACGTTGAAAATAGAGTTAAAATTACAGTGAAACAAAACCTTGGACTGATGAGCTGTCAGTAATTAACTGACATATATATATATATATATATATATATATATATATATATATATATATATATATATATATATATATATATATATATATATATATATATATATATATATATATATATATATATATATATATATATATATATATATATATATATATATATATATATATATATATATATATATATATATATATATATATATATATATATATATATATATATATATATATATATATATATATATATATATATATATATATATATATATATATATATATATATATATATATATATATATATATATATATATATATATATATATATATATATATATATATATATATATATATATATATATATATATATATATATATATATATATATATATATATATATATATATATATATATATATATATATATATATATATATATATATATATATATATATATATATATATATATATATATATATATATATATATATATATATATATATATATATATATATATATATATATATATATTACTGACATTCTAATTTACTACCACAATTTTTTAAGGTTTTTCAAAATTTGACCAAAAACCAGTTGCGGTGGTATGGTTGGCCCAATTTAAGGTAGTGCTGAAAAGTATAAGGCAGCAAATAAAGGCAGCAATATTAGGGTAGTAGAGGGCAGACCCATAATCATATAAATTCATTCTGTTAGGACTTTCTTCAAGCGAACATTCGAGTGAGAAAGCCACCACATCCTTCTCAAGCTTGCCTAGGATTTAACAGAGTTTTACATCCCATGATGGTCTCTTTACTAAATTATTCAATAAACAATTACACAGTTAAATATGCCTAATCATGACGCTGTAGTATTGCTTAAGAAGCCCATCTAAGGTGAAGAAAATCAAATAGTTGGTGGTAACGAACTCCGAGTAAGGAGCAATGCAGGTCAATAGTAACCGAAACCCTAAGAAACCGAGTCTTGATAACAATAGACACATAAAAAAAATCGAATTTTGACCTTAATTCAAAATATATTGAATTCATGAAGTTTTATTTTATCCATTAAAAGTTAACAAGCCTGAGTAAAATTGCCGAATCTTCAACAAAAAAAAATGGGTGGGGACACCCTCAAAACATCAATTGACCTTAATGAAAGCCAAAACATCAGACTCAGCATATCAGAGAACCCTACTGTTGAGGTTTCATGCTCTTTTATAAAAAAAAATGTAGAATTTGCATTTTTATCAAAAAAGAAAGATCACTGATGTGTGTTAACTTTGTTTTTAATTACAAAGTTAAATATGCCTAAATTTTACGTCTATGTATGAATTTGATGTCATAGCCGAGTGGTTGGGGCTCCGGACTTGAAATTTTGAGGTCAGGGCTTCGAGTCCTGGTGTCGCTGGTTATTTGGATTGGAACGGGGGTCAATCGTGTGACTTTGTAAGCTCAGCCAGAGTCAACACAGCTCTAAACGGGTACCTGGAGAAATCTGGGGGGAAAACACGGGAAGCGTCGGATGGTTTGCCCCCAACCACGCATTGTCCCTCTCGGCCGAAAGCATTGAATCAGCAAATCGGCACCTGCGCACCGCAGACCATTGCTCAGCATGCAAAAAAGTTCTTTCTTTTTCTTTTTTTTTTGCTTAAGAAGACTATCTAAGGTCGAGGAAATTTCTACCTAAGATTAGCTTCAATATCCTTTTCATTTTGTCGACTGCTCAATGGAATATTTCCATTAAAGGTGTAAGCCTTATAGGCCTACCATTTTTTATTCTACAAAGATCTTTAGTAGTATTAAGGAAGATATACTTGCTTAAAGAAATTGTTAATTTTGAGTTCCTGCTTTTTTTTTTCTTTTGGTTAGGCCAAATTTTTTCGGCAAATTAAAATGATGATTTCTAATCCTTTTCTATGTATTTTAAGGTCGGCCTTGTCTTAGCCGGAAATCCATTGTTTCAAGGGCGTCATTTGGGAGGGGCTGGCTGGGGCTATAGCCACCCTCTGATTTTAGAAGGGGCCCCAAATCAGTAATCAAAATTATATTGATTTGAACTTAAGTGTGAAAAAATTGTGTTTTAAATTAAAACAAATCCGTTTCTAATAGAGCTGCACTTCACAGCAAACTATTGTGAGCATCATTCCCAAGCATATTTTATTTATTATTCTTATTTCATATTTTATGATACATTTTTGTTGTCTTGTTGTAAAAGCCACGGCGTCCGACTTTCATTACAATAAAACAAGGCGACTCAGGATCAGTAACAAAATTATACATGTCGGTTACGCGATTCTGGGGCAGTGATCCCTTCTATATATACGTATTATGTACTTTTTATTTCTTTGAGGGTGTTCTTGAATCTGTACTGAATTGTATTGAATTGTCTGGAAATTTAGCTTCTTGAATTTTGAAACAATCAAAGTGAGAATTTTAGACCATTTATTTTCTTATGATTTCAGGAAAGATAAGAAAAAACATAGTATATAAAAAGACTATTAAAAGAATTTCTTAAATTCTTATCTACTGAAGGACAGTACCTAAACATACCCAAGATTATAGCAAAATGAAAATTGGAAAAAAGCACAAGATGTGTTAATAGGACAGTTAAAAAGAAATTGTACTTACAATCAAAGACCAATATTTTTACTTCACAATTGAAAGGCCTTATCAATGGGGGGGGGGGGGGTTGGCTTGAAACAACTTAAAATTAGGCGTGAAAAACATGAAAAAACAAAACAAATAAGAAACCTACCAATTGGTGTCAATTCAAGAAAATTTTGGATGGAAGGGAGGTTGAATTTACTGTTGGACATCCAAAGGGGGGGGGAGGGGCAAATTTCTTTTTTTTTTCTATTACAATATCAAGCCAGTGTCGTGAGCAGCCGCAATCAGCGGTATGTAAGCTGGTATTAAAGCAGTTGCACCGCATGCAGTTTACATTCACCGCCGTGCTCATAGACTCAACCTTGTATTGGGTGATTGTATTTAGAACTTGAAACGAATGGCATCTTTCTTCTCCATTCTTCAAGAGCTGAACTTTTTTATCGCGAATAGCAATATACACTACCAACTGTTTGTTAATCCTCAGAAAGCCTTTGGCATAACTGTTCCTCAGTTGAAGAAATCATCTACTACAAGATTGGTATACTGATATATATTGGTGAACAGAGTACTGAATAGATACAACTGTATCTTGACTGTTTCATCAATTACAAAAACATTCTTCAGACGTGGGCTTAGGCCCACGGACTTGCAACCAGTCTTCAGACATTTGAATTTATATTTACACTCCATTCAAATGATTTTTTTTTTGCTGTTTGAGCAGCTGCATGTGGTAGACCTAGTTTTCTCTAGAGCTACTGGTTTTACTGCAGCTACGCGAGATAAAATTATTGACATGCAAACTGAAAAAACTTTTGATGTAATGTTTCATAAAGCAAAAGAATTTTCCCGTGAGTGTGGCCTCATTGAAGACTTTTTGCAAAATTTTCAGAATTCTGGTTCCTCATGAAAAAGACCAAAGCGTGCACAGTAAGTAGCTTCCAGCTTGCCTAATTTCGTGTCCGTGTCGACTCTGGGACAAAGTGACCATGCTGAAGTTAAAGAATCATATAAAGATGCTTTCAGAAGGGATTATTTTCTTGTCGTACACAGATTGTGGTGTGAGTTTTTAAAGCTGCTTTACGAATGCTCTTTCACTGTTAGAGTCAATCACTGTATTAGATCTTGATCTGCCACACTTTCTCAATACGAGCTGACTAGCTGGTGTGGCAGCGCATTAGAAAGAAGTTTGCATTGACACAACCCTGTTTGCCTTGCAAACAGATCTTGTGAGAAGATATATCGACTCTTTAGGCAATAGGCAAAAAGATCTCTTAGAACTTTACAATTTAGTGAAGGCAATGTTGATAGCATATTCTGAAGTTTTGAAAATTATACAAATCTTCATTACTCTGCCTTTAACAGCGGCTTGTAATGAGATTCTTTTCTAAATTAAACCCGATTAAAACCTATTTAAGGTGAACAATGGGTAACGAAAGGATCAGTAATCTGATGTTGGTGTTTAGTGAAAAAAGAATTTTGTGAAATCATTGGATTTTGAGGCTATGGTTGCTAGTTTTGGAAAAATGAGACCTCGTTGGTTCCCAGTTTTGCAATAAAACTGTGAATTACTTTCCAACTTAAGTTCTCTGTATTTATTAAAAACTTTTAAAATTGCTTCTTACTATTATTATTTTATTTTGGGAGAGGCCTGTGCTAACCACTGTGAAGGAACGTTGCTCTTAAAAAACTGTGAGACGGCCACTTTTAGGGCCCACAGAGGTTGCTTAGCCCCTCCCCCTTAATTCAGAATGAAATGACGCACCTGTATTGTTTGTATTAAAATCAACCATACTCGTGGCAAATCCTTAAAAATTTTTGTAATTATCATCCTGTAATTGTAATATAATTATTTTTTTGGAATTATACTGTTTTTTTTTTTGCTGCTAATCTATTATTTTGCAGCAAAATGCTGTATTTACTTCCACTAAAGTTTGCAATTTGCATTGAATAAATTATTATACATGTTAACGTCATCTATATTTTTTCAAATTTGGTCTTAAAAAGCCAGGATACATGATCTGTAACGCCAAATGACTGTCTTAGCAGCTTGTAATTTTGTTTCTAATTTCCTAAATATTAAACTTCAATTCCGTGCATTTCAAATTGAATAAAACTCTAAGTCTCCTATTTTAACTTTCTGAGGCTCGTGTCCTTGCTAGAAATGCAGAAAGAAACAATCTTAATGTCTAAAATGCGTAAAAGATGCATAGAATACATACTCTGGTTATTTTTCACTGTTTAGGATAGCTTCAGTTTAGAGTTTTGAAAAAAAAAACTAATATTAACAACGTTTTGGAATATAAGGGTACAAACCATTTAGTTCTCATTACAAATTCTCAGACTCTTCTGGTATGTCTTTCAGATTTCTTGAATTTAAAATTGACCCAGGGATAGTTTATTGAAATTTTGAGTCTGTTTGTATTTCGATCAATTATATGGCATAGTTCTAATATGTCTTGAAATATTATTGTTTCAGGCTCTTTATAATTTTATTTTCTGAGTTCAGCTTATCGGACTCTTACGGGAAGTCAGACTCTTTCGAGAAGTCCGATTTCAAGTTATCAGACTCTTAAGATTGATTGTGTTACAAGCAATTCTAGGCAAAGTACTTTCTAGAATCTTTCTAGAATCAAAGCATAAAAGGGAATAATGAAAGTAAATAGTTGAAATGTGAACAAAAGGCGAGAAGATTTTCCTGATTTTCCAAAAACGGGTGCAAATTTCCCTTAAACATAAGGAATCTTGATGAAAATCACACCATCAGATTCAGCATATCCAAGAACCCTGTTGCAGAAGTTTCAAACTCCCATCTGCAAAAATGTGGAATTTTATATTTTTTGCTAGAAGAAAGGTCATAGATAAGTGTTTTTTCCCCCCCAAGGGTGATTATATCAAACCAATAGTTCTAGAATATTGGGAAAGGGCTCATTCAAACAGAAATTCAGATTCTAGTGCCCTTTTTAATTAACCAAAAGACTGAAGGGCAACTAGTCCCTCTCCCATCACCCTTTTTTCCTCAAAGTCGTTTGATGAAAATTTTGCGAAAGCTATTTTGTTCAGCATAATTTAAAAGTCCAGTAACTATGCCCTTAAGGATGACATAACCCCTACAGCCCTAGGGGAAAGGTTCATAAGTCATAAAACTTGCCCAATGTTTAGTATACATGAAGTATACAATGAAGTATACAGGCATTTTTTGGGGAAGGAGGGGGGGGGGGAGGAGAGGTATTCCGCCGGGGTATTTTCCAGGGGGAGTGTTTTCCGTGGGGAGGGAGTTTTTCGGGGGGTTGACTTTCCAGGGTAACTTCACATTTAGGGAGTTTTCCAGAATTCCTAAATACGAAATTCTTTTTTATTTGTCTAACTTTCTCTTTGCCGACTCGATTTTGTATGTGGAGATGTTAAGAAGTATTGTCTGAAGGTGGGGAGAGAGGGGTATTTTTACTGGATCTAAATAGTCAAGCGTATTTTTCTGTAGGGGGGGGGGGCTTAATTTTCTATGGGGGAGTTTTTTGCACAGGATAATTTGTCCAAAGGCAATTTTTATCGGCAGCAACTTTCTACTAGGTGGCGAGGCATTTTGAAGGGAAAGTTTATCACGGAGAAGGAGATTTAAGGCGTGATTGTAAAAACAATCAGAAACTAAAGTATCTTTCAAATGAATGTGTCATAAGAAAAAATTTCCACCCGGAATTGTCCACAAGAAATTTTCTGAGTGGAAATTTCAGCTAAAATGGAACTGCCAAGGGGAAATTTTCCTGGTAAGGGGGTGAATTTTACGTGGGAAGAACTTTCCATGGAATAGTTTTTGTTGGGGGTGGGGGAAAATTTTCCATGGCGGGGGAGCTAAATTTTCTGACACCACTTAAAGACAATAGGAAATTAAATAAAAAAAACAAATATTTTCAGCTGAAACTAATAAGTAACATCAACGCTTAAAATAAGCAGAAATAATTAAGTATACGAGGGGGGTCGTCCCTTCATCAATACCTCACTCCTTACGCGAAAGTTCGAATTTCGGTCCTAATTCTCTAAGGACGACTCCTGAAACACAAGGGCCGTTTAATTAGAATAATAAGCGTTTTCTAAAAGTAAAAAAAAAAAACAAACAACTTTATGGTAAATAGCGAGGTATTGAAGAGGGAGCCACTTCCCTCAACATCTCCCTGATACTCCTCCCTTTGAAAGCAAATTTTCAGATAGTTTGTGGCAATTAAAAAAAATCATAAATATCAGAGTTACGACATTTAGGCGGAAAAGCCCTGTTTGTAAAGAATAGTCCTTGGAATGAAAAATTAGGCCTTATCGATCAAATCCCCATCTACAGTTAAAACCTTGCCCTGGGATCATTTAATTGTTTTGCCACTTTGCTATCTTGATCTGTTTTTCGTTTGCTTTTTGCCTACCACTTAATTGTTTAAATGAACTCATTTAAAGACCACGCCCAAAGTAAAGTTATTTCTGCTCAATATCATAAACAAAGTCTGAAGTTCTGGTATTTTCAATTACATTATATTATAATTAAATAATGGGTTACTTTTCTAAGACTTACATTTACTTTAGTAATTCAAGAAAGTTTTAGGGATTAAAAAATGAGTACAAATCCAGCAAATATATTGCAGATCACTCTACTGATTAGATCACCTAATAAATAGCGCTAAAGAATGGAAACCACAAACTGTAGGGGGAGGGGGAGACTTGAATACTGGTTTGAAACTAAATTGTTTGAGACTCATATTCTATTCTAAGACACCATTCCTAGCTTGATAGGAAATGGTGAATCGATCGACAAATGATTAAAACAACTAGTTCATGATGGTCAACTTTCGTAACCCTTTTAGGTAATTGGAGGTTCTTGACTACGTAAAATAAGTTTTTAATTTCATTTTTGAATTTGCCACCATTCATTTCAGAGAAAATAACCAAATGGTCCAACAACCTCTTAATTTTGAGTTTTAATCCACTTTCTCACCCTTTTAGGGTAGAACTGGCATTAGGAAATGAAAAAAATAACATTTGAATTAAGATTTGCAGTCAGCATCCTTGATTTGACAGGAAACGACTATATAACGAATATATTCTACAAATGACTAAACGAATAATTTAATTAGATACCAACTTAATGACATTTTAAGCTTCTTTCAGGTGTATATTCGTAAGTTTCGAAGAACAATATATAAATATCCCGAGGGGGGCATCAAGATTTAAGGATACTCAGGTGGGGTATGGCCCAAAATTGGCTTTGGACCTCTGTTGTAAGGTCAATTTCTATACTGAACTTTTATTTCAGAAACTGGACAGGCTTAGGGATAAGAATCCAAATTTAAATTTGTCATGGGCTATGCCTTACTTTTTTATTTGTTTGAATTTTAATTTTTGCCCAAATCCAGGTATCGATAATGTTCAGTGAAAAATATTAACAGAAAAAAAAATACCAAGAACCCGATGCTCCCCCTTTCTTACCCATGTTAACTTACTGAAGAACCAAATAAGACACACGACTTACTTCCTTTTATGACTGCTCAGTGGTTACAGTTATGTCCCAAATTGGGCGATATCCAGCTTCGATGACTAATTTGTTCCAGATTTCTGAAAATAAACAACTAACGAAATTTTTAATTCAGTTGGAGAGAACATATAATATTTAACTAAATATTACGTTTTGGTGTTGGTCAAATTTCTATTCAACGGATGAGAATCAGTCAAAACTGCAAATTCCCTTTACGCAAGCAAATATTTTTCCTCTTACCCGCCAAATATCTATCCAAAGAATTTGCTTCTAGCCATCCCTGCAAAAGACCAAATAAAGAGCATGTTATCCCTGAATGGACTGGGAAAGGATCAAGAGAAATAATTTATTGGTAATTATAAACCTCCTTTATCATTGTGTTACTTTTATTTTTTATTTTTTCCAATGAAGAGAAGATTCAGAATAGAGTTAAAAAAAATTTACCTTACCAGCAAAGTCGGTGGGTCAGAATGGGGAAGTTTATGCCAGATTTATGTCATGCTAAGCATTAAGAGTACTAAAAACTTCTTCCCCTCCCCCTCGGAGTTTTCCCCTGTATAATCCCGAGGAAAATTCCTGCACATGCAAAATTAAGCAGTCAAAGAGAAAGTACAAAATGGACATCTCCAAATGTAGGCCAGATGGGGTATCAAATTAACCAGATATCTGCCTTTTTAACGGAATTTAGCATGTCTTTTTCAGTTACAAAATTTGAAAAAAAAAAAATCCATGGAATCAAATATTCCGTCACACTTTCTGACCATAAGCCTGAACAAAACAAACCAGATAAGAAAAGAAGAGAAAAACAGACAACGCAGAAAATGGAAAGAAATAAAACCCCATTGGAACATCTTTGAAGACAAGAGCTTGAAAACTCTACCGTATGGTTCTCTGATCTTTTTGTGGTTGGGGAAGGATCCGCTCAAAGAGTGCACTGCAATGCAACAACCATCTAACTATCATATCGACTTCAGGTAAAATACAAAAATATTTCTAAGTAAGATGGATTCTTTCCTTAAGTTGTGACCAATGTAGATCGTTCTTGTGGTCAAAAATGTCAATTTTCCAGTCTTAAGAAGAAGAAAAAAACTATGTGGCCGGTTTTTAGACCAGACCCTGGCATGGCTACGCGACAGGCTTGAATATATTGATTCTTATTGTTACTTACCTTGTAACTGCAGACAATTTTAACCTTTTCTTAATGTCATGGCGTCACCGTAGCACAATTCTGTTTTTCACTCCTTTTTTGTTTTCGTTACATATCCGCTTTTCCATTATTGCTTGTAACTTTCTTTGTCACTTATCTTTTAACCGAATTTTTTCTTGTTGTCACTGTTGTGTATCTATTAACCTAAAAATTTTTTGTTCTTTTCTTTTGTTTTTCGGGAGTTTTAATTCTTGTTGCCGCTTATCTTCCATTGGTTTTGTCATGTTTAAGATAGATAAAATAATACTTTATTCATTATCAATAGGCAAACAATAATGCTCTGGGCTGGGCAACGCAAAATACAACACAAGGCAACGCATGTCACAGTTGTTTGAAAAGAATCTTCCTTTTTGGTGCCGAAACAGAGATAAAGAGAGCTTGGAAAGCATCAGTGAATGTGATACAGCGTAGTCTAGTGTTGGTTTCAGTGTATGTAAGTATTTTACCAATTACGTCTAAGGTTTAAGTATCATTTCACAGTGGTTTTATTTCCGAAGGAAGTGACGCTGTGAGTGACATCAGTGCGCAGCGTTTCCGGAGACCTCTTGAGGGTCCGGAAACAGGGCAGCGAACAAAATTTTGGTGCATTTTGAAAAAGTGTAGTTTTGCGTAAAAAAAAAAAGAAAAAAAAAAAAAAAAATGAGGAGTACAGTTAGCTTCAAATTCAGAGCTATCCCAGCGGATATTTTGAAAACCGTTAAAGATAGAGACATCCATTGTTTCCTAAAAGGGCTAAATCTCAATCCAACAAATGTCCGAGCGATAGATTCTGACGATCTGCAAAAATTTGGAATCATGCAGGTTACACTTAGTTCTGCAGTAGTCACCGATGACTTTGTCGAGAAATGGAAGAAAATGGAACTGAAGATAAATTTTGATCAAGTCGTTTACCCAGTATTTGTGGAAAAATATGGCAAACGCCGAGTTGTCGTTTATCTCCGAAAAATCCCCGGCGAATCTTCAGCTGATAAAGTTAGAGCAGGGCTCCGAAGCTATGGGCAGGTCCTTAACATGCGTCTAAAGATGTTCGAAGGGGAAGATTTTATTAAGGTAGCCACAGGCCGAGCTTTAGCGCTTATGTATATCGAATCTATCTCGACCCACCCTTTCGGTATATAGAAGAAAGAATGTGCGGTGTTCAAGTTTCTGAAAACGTTTTTCTGAAAAGTGCAGCTTTCTTAGATGACGGAAATTTTATTACTGGAAGTGAAAATGATGTGAAAACTGTGTGTAAGGGTTTGCATTGGTACGAGCAAAATTGTCACGTGAAAATACACAGACAAAGAGTAGTGTTCTACCCTTGAACAAATTGGCAAATTACGACGACATAGAAAGAAACTGTTGGCTCCCGTTTTTGGAAAAAGCGCAAGTATTGGGCCTGACTTTTGAGAATGTGCTGAACACAAAAAAAAAATTGGGAGGGGGAAAAGTAAATAAAATAGTCGGGATATTGAGTCAACGGAGAAAAAGCCTTTTCAAAACGATGTTCGAAAGAGTTTTGTATGTCAATACATATTGACTCACGCTATTATTTTACACTGCTCCTGTTTTCGCATTACCTGAAAACCTTGCCAAACAAATTGAAAGAGCCATCTGGAGATTTGTTTGGACGGGGAAACTTGAAAAGCTACAAATAAAAATGCTATACTTTCCTGTGGAATCGGGCGTAACTGGGGGTAGCAGATTTCAGGGTTATATGCAAGACGCTCTTCCTCAGAAATATTTGTGAACTTGTGGTTAAAGAGGAGCCATCAACTGCAATTTTGAGGCAGTGGTTTCTCCTTATAGTGAATGAGAATGCAGAGGAAAAGGTGAAAAAATTGAACAAAAACATTCTGACCCCTCTGCGATGGATTGTCAGCCCCTGAAGAAAGCGAAGGAATTGGGAGCACTGGGATGTGACTTGGGAAAGGAGGAACTAAAGAAGGTATCGCGGGATGTTTTTAGAAGTGAGAAAGAACCGAATTATAGACCTAGAGAAAAGGAGCTGTTCATTGATTTTCAGTTATCTTTTAAAAATCTTAGTGAATTGCCGTTTAGTTATGGACAGAAAGAGTTTGTGTACTGCATGATTCACGGAATATTACCCTTTAGTGATAGAGTTAGTCACATATTGAAAACTCAAACGCCTACTTGTTTGATGTGTGGAGACGAAGTACTTGACGGACTATTGCACGAATTGATTCAATGCCCCTCGAACGGTGGATTACCCCAAAGATTATTGGAAATATTAGAAAATGAAGGAATAAAAACTACGTCTGTAGAAGAAAAGAAAAAAGCTCTAAAGCTGTCATTTTGTGTTAAAGGTAAGTAAAGGAATTATGCGCTGTGTTTGTTAGTGACAAGTGTAAGCATGCATGTGTGGAAAATGCGGAAACGTCAGAAGCAGGTCAAAATTCCTTTGGCGAAGGCTTGAAAGTTATGTGGATGACTTGAGACGGAGTCGAGTATGGAGGGAGAGAGTAGATGTGGAATGGATGAGTAAAATTGGGTTTTAATTTTGAAATTTTTTATTTAATTGGTTTAAATTATTAAAAAAAAAGAAAAAAAAATTGAGGAATTGATGTTAGTATTATGATAAATCATATTAATTTTTTTTTTTTTTTTTGTTTGATTTTTGAGTAGCCAAATGGGTATCAAAAAGGTTTTAGTAGTTTATTTGTTTGTTATAAAAGAAGGATTAGAATGGCGTGCCTAATGATATTGTAAGGGCACAGCTTTCTACTCCTCCTAGATTTGTTTTCGGGTTGAGGGATGGTTGGGAGGATGGAGGATGATGTATACTTGATTGAGAACAAGGTTTTATGAAAATTATTCGTCTATTATTAATGTATTTCCACGGTGAAAGGGGTGCCCTATGGCAGAAGGGCACCCTGCTAAACCGGGAATGGTACTTTTTTTATGGTTTTGAATTTTTTGTAGTATACCTTGTCTTTGTCAATTATGTTTGGCTACCCAAATCCAAATTTCAAAAAATAAAAGTTGTTTTTAAATTAGTGTAGGTAACATTAAAGTTTAAAATTAAGTGATAAAGATTATTATGTGGCTGAGAGGAGAGGAGATGGGATTTTTTTATTTAAAAAAAAAAAAAAAAAAAAATAAACAATAGTACTCTGTGCTTGTCCCCCCAAAGGCTCCTTGGCCTGTAATTAGGGGAGTATATACGGATCACAAACTCAGGGAACAATAGCCCATTACTTACAGAGAAAAAAAGTACATATATACAATAAAAAAAAAAAAACTCAAACACAAATAAAGCATAACATAATTCATTTCTCTACATATTATTCACAAATCAAAAAGGTGATCTTCACACCCTTATACAATCTACTGGTCACAATGAGATTATACAAAAAAAAACGAAAATCAATCAAATGAAAAACTATTGCCAACCATCCAAAACACAAAAGTAAGGCACGAAAAAGGCTGTGCATAAGATATCACACAAAAAAAAAACTTACTCACAGTCAAAGAATGAAATGCAAAAAGGAGAAGAAAAGAAAATATAAATAAATAAAAACTATAAAGTAATTTTTATTTAGGAAAAACTAAAAATTTATTCAGGAAATGTAAGGAAAAATTAATCACATGAAAATTTCTTTTTGCTAGTCTTTTGAAGGTGCCAAGCGATTGGCATTCTCGAGCCGAATCCGGAAGAGTATTCCATGTCAAATGACATGCAGCAAAAGGATTAAAATCGGATCTTATGGTTGGTAAATGCGGAATTTGGATATTTAGAGAACTACGGAGCTGATAATTTGACCGATAAGATACATGGTCTAGGTTGATGGTCTAGGTTGTTCTGATGTTTTGGTATAGGAAGATTGATTTTCCAGGCTGATGGTCTAGGTTGTTCTGATGTTCTGGTCTTGGGAAGATTGATGGTCTAGGTTGTTCATTTGTCCTCTAGGCATTATGAAACTACTTGAAACGCCTTTTCTAAGTAGACTAATTACACTTGGTATTTATACTTAACCATGTTCATTTTGTAATGTTTCATGTGTCATAGATGTAATTCCGATAATTCGATTTCATTCAGTTAATATTTTTGCATTGAAAACTGTTTCCTAGAATATATGTGGTCTTCACCGTTATTATGAAAGTAAAGAACAACATTAAATCCCAAAAAGAGCATAATGTGCCTCGTAAATGAGCGGCAATACATTTTCTCCCCCCCCCCCTTCTTCTTGTTGTAGAAAGTTTGGAGGACGCTCTTTTGATTGGAAAGTTAAAGTTCTACTTTTTAATTTCAAGTCGAAAGTAATTTTGCCAGCCCCTGTCCTAGAACCGTCGGTGACGTTTTGTCCTTTTAACAACCCTTTGGACATCTGATCGAGATTTTGATCAAATTTTGGTTTCTCTTTGCTCTTTCACCCTGTCTCTGTGGCTGCTCCATTTTTTTATTTGCATGTGAAGAATTTTTACCGGGGAGAATTACCCCTGGGAAATTATTCTAGAGGCATTTAACACGCGTGAGATTTTCTGGGAGGAAGCTACACCCATTATTTAGGATTGATTAGAGAAGCAGGATTTACATACTTCCCCCCCCCCCCCCCCCCCCCCCCCCCCCCCCCCCCCCCCTCCCCCCCCCCCCCCCCCCCCCCATATAGATTTTAGCTAAGTAATATCATTTTCTGTATTATATGCAGCGCAATCGCGCTGCCTAAGTAAAGAACGATGTAGGCACAATGTATTTTTTTTTGTTAGTCTTAGATCAGGGCAATTTGTATCGAAAGAGTTGTCATAGAAACTTCGAAAAGAGCTCATTCGAATGGAAATTGCGGTGGCTAGTGCCCTTTTTAATAGTCAAAAGTGATTGGAAGGCAACTAACACCTGTTACACTCCCCCATTTCCCCAAACACATCCAATCAAAATTTTGAGATAGCCATTTTGTTCAGCTTATATGCCCTGGGGGCATATAAGATTTCTTATAAAAAGCGTTGTCATAGAAGCTTCAAAAAGACCCTGTTAAATTGGAAATTCAAAGAACTAGTACCCTTTTAATAGTCGAACGGGATTGGAGGGTAACTAACCCCCTTCTCACGCCCACCTTTTCCCCAAACACATCCAGTCAAAATTTTGAGATAGCCATTTTGTTCAACGTAGTTGAAAGTTTTGAAAATTAGGTCTTTGAGGATGACAACCCCTCACAGCGTCAGGGCAAGGGTTATAAGTTATGTCCTGGGGGTATATAAGGTTTTCATAGAAAGTGATGTCTCAGAAACTTCAAAATGGGGTCATTCGATTGAATATCGAAAGGGCTAGTGCCCTTTTCAATAGTTAAAAGTGATTGGAAGGCAACTAGCACCCCTTCCAGGCCCACCATTTCCCCATACAAATCCAATCACAATTTTGAGAAAGCCATTTTGTTCAATGTAGTTAAAAGTTTCGGAAATTATATCTTTTAACAGGAAACTCTCCCCAAAGTCTTAAGGGCAAGGGTTATAAGTTATGCCCTGGGGGCATATAAGGGTTTTATTGAAAACTTTGTCGTAGAAGCGTCAAGAAGGGCTCATTTGATTGGATATGCAAAGGGCTAGTGCTCTTTTTAATAGTCGAAAGTGATTGGAGGGCAACTAACACCTCTCTCACGCTCACCTTTTCCCCAAACACATCCAATCAAAATTTTGAGATAGCCATTTTGTTCAACGTAATTTAAAGTTTAGGAAATTAGGTCTTTAATGATGACGACCCCCCTCCCCCTCCAAAAGCCCTCAGGACTAGGGTTGTACGTTATGCACTGGGGGCATATAAGGTTTTTATAGAAAACATTATCGTAGAAACTTCAAAAAGGGCTTATTCAATTGGAAGGTTGAAAAGGCTAGTGCCCTTTTTAACAGTCAAAGGTAGTTAGAGGGCAACTAACCCTACTCTCACGCTCACCATTTCTCCAAACACAAAGCAATCAAAATTTTGAGATAGCCATGTTTTTCAACGTAGTTGAAAGCTCTGGAAATTAGGTCTTTGAGGATGACACCCCCCCCCCCCCCACAACCTCAGGGTAAGATTTGTAAGTTATGCCCTGGGGGCATATATGGGTTTTATAGAAAGCTGTGTCGTAGAAACTCAAAAAAGGGCTCATTTTATTGGAAATTAAACGGGCTAGTGCCCTTTTTAATAGTCGAAAGTGAATGGAGAGCAACTAACCCCCCTCTCATGCCTACCATTTCCCCAAACACATTCAATCAATGTTTTGAGATAGCTATTATTAGCAACGTAGTTGAAAGTTCTGGAAATTGTGTGTTTGGGGATGACAAACCCCCAAGAGCCCCCAGGGCAAAGTTTGTAAGTTATGCCCTGGGGGCATACAAGGTTTTTAGAGATAGTGTTGTCGTAGACACTTCAAAAGGGGCTCATTTAATTGGAAATTGAGAGGGCTAGTGCCCTTTTTTAATAGTCGAAAGTGATTGGAGGGTAACAAACCCCCTCTCAAGCTCACCATTTCACCAAAAACATCCAATCAAAATTTTCAGATAACCTTTTTGTTCAACGTTGTTGAAAGCTCTTTGAGGATGACAATCTTCCCAGAGCCCTCAGACTAAAGGTTATAAGTTATGCCCTGGGAGTATATAAGCTTTCTATTGAAGACTTTGTCATAGAAACTTGAAAAGGGGCTCATTTGATTGGAAATTCAAAGGGCTATTGCCTTTTAAATAGTCAAAAGCGATTGGAGGGAAAATAACCCCCCTCTCACGCCCACCATTTCCCCAAACACATTCAATCAACATTTTGAGATAGCCATTTTTTTTTCAACGTAGTTGAAAGTTTTGAAAATTAGGTCTTTTAAGATTAACCCCCCCCCACAGCCCTCAGGGTAAAGGTTGTAAGTTTTGCCCAGGGGGCATATAAGGTTTTTTTTTTATAGAAAGTGTTGTTGTAGAAACTTCAAAAAGGGCTCATTCGAGTAAAAATTGAAAGGGCTAGTTCCCTTTTTAATAGTCGAAAATGATTAAAAGGCAGCTAGCCTCCCTCTCACACAGGGGTGGATACAGAATTGTTTTTTTTTTTGGGGGGGGGGCGCAAAATAGGTTTATCCAACAAACTTGCGTTAGGAGAAATTTTGATTCACCCAAACTTGAGTTAAATAAGTAAATTACACTATTTTAGACTACGCTACGAGGGCACCCCCCTCGCTCTCCCTGGATCTGCCACTGCTCTCACACACCCACAATTTCCCCCTAACACATTCAATCAAAATTTTGAGATGACCATTTTGTTTAAAATAGTTTCAAGTTCTTGAAATTAGGTCCTTAAGAATGACAACCCCCCCCCCCACAACCCTCAGGGCAAGGGTTGTAAGTTATGCTCTGGGGGCATATAAGGTTTTTACTACTGGGAATTGAGAGGGCTAGTGCCCTTATTAATAGTCAAAAGCGATCGGAAGGTGAATACCCCCCCCCCATACCCATTATTTTCCCAAACAATTCCGATCAAAATTTTGGTATAGCAATTTTGTTGAACGTAGTTGAAGGGTCGGAGATTATGTTTTTGAATTTGACAACCGCCCACAGCCCTCAGGACTAATGTTGTAAGTTATGACCTGGGGGCATATAATGTCACTTAGAAAGTATTGTCCTAAAAACTTAAAAAAGGCCTCTTTCGATTGGAAATTGAGAGGGCTATTGCCCTTTTTAATAGTCGAAAGAAATCAGAAGGAAAATACCACCACGCCCATCATTTCCCCAAATATTTTTGATCAACATTTTGATATGGCCATTTTGTTCAAGGTAGTTCAAAGTTCTAGAAATTGTTTCTTTGAGGATGACAACCCTTCCCCAAAGCCCTCAGGACAAGGTTCATAAGTTAGGCCTTTGGTTCGTTTAATGATTTTATAGATTTTTTTAAAAGGGCTCATTTGATTGGAAATTGAGAGGACTAGTGCCTATTTATTAGTCTAAAGTAATCAAAGGGCAAATGTTTCCCTCTACGCCTATCATTTCCTCAAACACTTTCAATCAAAATTTCGATATAGCCATTTTGTTAAGCCTATCAGAAAGGTCTAGAAATTATGTCTTTGAGGATAGCAAAGGGGATTTGAGGATTTTATAACTTTAAGGAATTAAAAATTAATTAAGATTTTAAGGAATAAATATCAGCATTATGTATATTAAACTGACAATGCACATTTTGTTCCTTAAATTCATTTGAATTTTTTTCAGTAAAGTAAAAACTATATTCATATAAACTATAGATCATATAAACATTAAACATTTATACTCTTAACATTTAAACATAAAGTCATAACATTAACTTTTAAACATATAAACATAAACATTTAAACATAAACATTTAAACTCTTAACTTGTAAAGCATTTGCTTGATAAATTTAGAAGAAAAAAAAACATGGAGAGTTCACTAAATATGCTTTATCAAACCGCAATGAATAACAACATCTATATATATATAATAATAATAATGATAATAATAATAATAGCAAAAAAATGGATAGCAAGAGCAAATGGAAAACTTCTTTTTTTTTTTTTTTACTAGTTTTTTGACGGTGCCAAACAAGTGGCATTCACGAGCCGAATCGGGAATGGTGTTCCATGTCAAATGAAACGCAGCAAAAGGATAAATCAGATCTTATTGTTGGTACATGCATATTTTGGATATTTAGAGAACTACGGAGCTGACAATTTGACCAATAAGATACATACTATAGGTTGATGGTCTAGGTTGTTCTGATGTTCTGGTCTAAGAAGATTGATGGTTTAGATTGTTCATTTGTCCTCTAGGCATTATCATACTACTTGTAATGCCTTTTCTAAATAGACTAATTCAACTTGGTATTTTATGCTGAGCCATGTTCATTTCATAATGTTTCATGTGTCATACATGTAATTCACGTAATTCGATTTAATTCACTTCATTTTGTTGCGTTGAAAATTGTTTCCTAGAATATATCTGGTCTACACCGTCATTATGAATTTAAAGAACATCATTAGATACCAAAAAGAGAAGAATTTGTCTCCTATATGAGCGGCAATGCATTTTTCTCTCCCCCCCCCCCCTCTTCTCGTCGTAGAAACTTTGGAGGACGCTCTTTTGATTGGAAAGTTAAAGTTCTATTTTTTTATTTCAAGTCAAAAGTAATTTTACCAGCCCTTGTCCTAGAACCATTAGTGATATTTTGTCGTTTTAACACCCCTTAGGACATATGATCAAAATTTCGATCAAATCCGTGCTTTCTCTTTGCTCTTTCATCCAATTTTTTGCTTTCTCTGTGGCCGCTCCATTTTATATTTGCATGTGAGGAATTTTCACCGGGAGGAATCACCCCTGGGAAGTTTTTCTAGAGGCATTTTATGTGCGCAAAATTTTCTGGGAGGAAGCTAATCCCATTATTTAGGATTGATTAGAGAAGCAGGAGTTACATACCTCTTATACAGATCTTAGCTAAGTAATATTATTTTCTGTATTCTTAAATAAGCTGGTTTTTATTCTTTTCAATCTTATCACCTCTTTTGTCCCATGGCTGCAATTGATCACGAACTTACTTGTAATAAGGTGCATATATTCTAGCGTATGTGGAGAAAGCATTAAAATAAGAACTAAGGAGGTGTGAAGTGGAGACCATGGATAAAATTGCCGAGGATCTGGAAGATGCAGCTAGACGGCATAATAGTAAAATACTGTACTGGCACGTTAACAAATTGAGAGGTAGTAGTCAATCCGGACTTGGCCCAGTTAAACATAGGAATGGGGTCACAATTAGCGATAAGGAAAAAACTAAAGAGAGATGGGCCGAATATTTTGAGAATTAGCTAAACCGAGATAGAGTTGCAGGAAAAAATATTGAGGAAGATGAAAGAGTTTGTGATACCTTGGATGTGAAGGAAGTTTTGTTTTGTGAGGAGGAATTAGCAACAGTACTAAAAGGATTAAAGAATAATAATGCTCCAGATGCTGATAGGGTGGTAAATGAGTTTCTTAAATATGGTGGCTCTGAGGTTAGAAATAAGTTACTGAAGATTATGAATATGATTTTCGAAAAATGGGAAGTACCTAACGATTTTAGGAAAACCTTAATTAAGCCACTTTATAAGAAAGGTGATAAAAGTGAATGTGGTAATTATCGAGGCATTAGTCTGGTCTCTGTAGGTAGTAAATTACTTAGTAATATGATACTTTTTAGAGTGAGAGATGCTGTAGACAAAGTTTTAAGAGAAGAGCAGTGCGGTTTTAGAAAAGGTAGAGGATGTGTCGACCAAATTTTCACTCTTAGGCTAATAATTGAGAAGTGCCTGAGTTTTCAAACACCTTTGGTCCTCAGTTTTATAGATTATGAGCAAGCGTTCGATTCTGTTGATAGAAGACCTTTAGTAAAGGTTTTATCCTTGTATGGTATACCAGACAAATACATTAAAGTGATTAGTGCTATGGACGAGAATAACACTGCTGCGGTTAGGGTAGGCAATGTGGTTAGCAGCTGGTTTTGTATTAAATCAGGAGTTAAGCAGGGTGTGTTCTATCTCCCTTTGTATGGATTATTTTGATGGACTTTGTTTAAGGAGCACAGGAAAGGCAATGGGAGACCACGGAATCAAATGGGGAGGAAAAAGTCTCCTGGACTTGGATTATGCTGATGATTTAAGCATCCTAGATGAAAGCGTGAGCAAAATGAATGAAGTTTTAGAGGTTTTGCGAGTTCAGGGTGCTAGAATTGGTTTGAAAATTAATGTTAGGAAGACTAAGTCACTAAGTCTAGGAATAAGTGAAGATGAAAAGGTGACGTTGGGTAATGAAAAAATTGATCAGGTGGGCAGCTTCACTTACCTTAGTAGTATTATTAGTAAAGATGGTGGGAGCAGTGAAGATGTTAAATATAGAATAGCCAAGGCTCAGGGTGTTTTTTTCACAGTTAAAAAAAGTCTGAAAGAATAGGAAGATAAGTCTGCAAACCAAGATTAGAATATTAGAAGCTACAGTGATGACAGTGGTCAAATATGGCTCTGAAGCATGGACGCCCATCTAGGCCAACCATCTAGGGCTAAGCGGAAAGCAGGTCGTCCCCGTCTGGGGTGGGAGGACGTTATAAAGAAAGATTTAAAGGAAATGGGAACTTCGTGGGCGGGTGTAAAAAGGGAGGCTTTGAATAGATTGGGGTGGAGGAGGAGCGTGCGTAGCTGTGTTGGCCTCAGGCAGCTTGGTGCTGCGGTGAGTTGTTAGTAGTAGTAGTAGTATTCTAGCGTATACCTTCTCCCCTTAGAATGCACAAACCTGTCAACAATGCTTCCTGATTTTTTTCGTAGACTCGTATTTCCCCAGATTTTGTGTTTACGTCCTTTATCCCCTCTCCTTATAAACTTCCCTTAATGAAATAACACTTTTATTATCATGCAAATTTAATTACAGACTGCCTTTCCGATTCACAGTTAGCATGACGACATCGTTCTTTAGTAAGCCATGTACATAGACAATCTATTATTGTTTCTCTGCGCCGTCTCTGTTTGAGGAGGAGGAAGTCTGAAAACAATTAGAGGAAAAGCAATTCGTATGTTGTATTTAGTGCTTTTTCTAATGATTACTTACACTGATGTGAGCAACATCATCAACGTGCCTTGTCTTAATTTCATATATGTGATCGATATTAATGGAGTATGTACACTGAATTTTGATTCAATGGGATTAAGATGGACTAATTATAAGAAGAACTTTAAAATATATTAAATCCCTATTTCTTTGCAGGGGCGTCAATTGAGGAAAGACAATTTGCCTTGTAAATTAGTTAAATATGCCATAAAGTTATGCCCGTTTTTTGCTATATCAAACTGTTAAGATCTTAAATGCCATTATAAAATAGAGCATTGAAGAGAGAACTTTGATGAAAATATAACCCAAGTGCTTAGAACACTGATCAGATTAGAATGACGGAAGATGCTTACAAAAATGCCCTAAAACTTACTATTCAAGTCCTTAGATTTTGTTTAAAATCGTTTTATTCCCAACATGTAAGATCTTAGCACATTGAACAGCTTTTTCAAAAATAGGAAGTGCTTTTACCTTTGCTTATACTTCCTTTAACAAATCTTCAATTTGAAATCAACCAACTTCCTACTGGCTTTTTACTTTCATCAAGATTCAGCAGCAAAGTTTGACTTTTAACTTTGATGTCAAACAGTAAAAAATTCGATGTTATGTCCAAGTATAGTACTACCACCGTCACAATAGCATCCAAGCCTCTCCCATCCCTGAAAATAATTCTAAACTATATACGAAAGTCGTGATTTTTTTTACGATTGATATTTTTTCGCATACCGTGTTCCTTTTTTTTTCTGATATCTTTCCTATGTATCAATTTTGGCCTTTGGTATTCCAAGGAGGACACATTTATCCACGATCAATCAGCTATTACAGAACAGAGGAATCAGAAAAAATTAAAACTTTTATCCTTTTATCTTCTAAATAATCATGTTATTTCCAGGCAATTCATAGTTTCGTCGTTATCACACACCTTTGTCTAGATGAAACCTGATAAAATAAAGAATAAAGTTATTAACGCAAAATTGTTGAAACAGCTCATTGTAAAATATAAAAAGTCTTTGATTATCCATCATGCACATTACTAAATCATGGTAAGAATACAATACATGTAATAATAGAATAAATTGTATTATATACCTAAACAAATAAATGTGTTACCAACATCTTAAAATATGATTGACTGGCTTTTTGGATAAATGGAAAGGCAGATCAAAGCTAGTCTATGAATTTTAGACCAACCATAGATAAGAAAAAAAAAAGACTAAACTAGAATTTATATCCTAGAAATCAATTTATAAGCCAACTGAAATATCTTAGAAAATGCGTTGAACTCTGGAGAACAACTAGTGCCCCTTTACGAAAGTGTCAAGGATTACGATTTAATCCCTCCCCCACTTCCTTTTTAGTCCTATTGCGAATTCACCCTCTTTTAGGGTAACATTATGGAAGCTTTTCAATCTAATAGATTTAAATAGAAAAACTCTTTATTATTTAAATAAAAAGAATTCTTTATTAAAGAGCTTTTGAAAACAAAGTAAAAATTTGAAGTCCCCATGAAAAAAAAGTTTTTTTGACTTTTACATTATTGTCAAAATTGTATTTTAAAGTTCGGTTATGATTCTACTAAAATTACTACTAAAAACCACCACAGCCCCAAGCCGCCAAAGGCCAACACAGCTCCGCATAATCCTCCTCCGTACCAATCCATTCAAAGCCTTTCTCTTTACATCTCCATACGAAGTTCCTGTTTCCCTTAAATCTGTCCTTACGACATCCTCCCACCCCAACTGAGTACAATGTGCTTTTTGTTTAGCCTTAGATGGTTTGCCGAAAAGAATAATATTTGGGAATCTGTCATTTTTCATCCGCACAAGATACCCAAATTACGTCAACTTTTCTCTCATTATAGCCCTTGAAATTGACATTGAAACACAGTTTTCGCACAACCTTTGAAATATGGTCGATCAGTTGAGTACCCAAAACAATCCAGAGGCAAGTCCTCTGGAAAACATTTAACAAATCTTCCTCCGTTATTCAGAGTACCCATGCTTCAATACCATACATAATTACTGTCATCACTACAGCTTCCAATATTGCCTCGTAGACGTATATTCCTATTTATTCAAGATTAAAGGTGCTTGGTGACTCAGACACTTCCAAAGTATTAATCTAAAAGTGAAACCTTGGTTAACGTATCCTCTACACTTCTTAAGACTCCAACGTTCTTCTCTTAAATTGTCTTTTATTTAGAATCCAATACAAATGCTGTGTCGATAATAGCCTATAACTTTTTAGAAGGGTGTTACTCCTTAAGGTGATCCCAAAGTACGTTATCCATTATCTTGTTCAGTTTGAAGCTTAGCCTTGTTTATACCCCTTCACCTCGTTGGTTTGCAGTGGCGGATATCCTATCCTACCTAGTGACTGAGAGTTAAACTTGTAGGGTTTTCTAGAACCCCACCACCACCAAAGCAATTTTTAGGCTTAGCCTCCCCATGCTTCCCCCTAAGTCAGCTATAAGTTATTTTTTGTGAGAATAAATATTTGTTGGGGAGAAATGGGGGCTCAGTTGTCAAATCCCAAAAGTAGATAAATAATGCTACAAATTTTCAAAAAGACGATGGAGGCATTAAGAAAATTGTTGATGGGGAGTAAATGGGTTGACTCCCTATGGGATGAGCCAATAGATTCTGGTTCAGTATTTTTGTGTTCCTCGTTTTGCTAATTTTTAGCTGTATTAATACTTCTTCTTTCCTTGTGTGACCAGTTTTTTTTAAAGGTTTTTTTAAGACGAGAAATAAACAAAATCAGACTCTTAATAGTTCTAATTTTATTTATGAATGAAATAGAAAGCAACAAAATTGTGTTTTCCAAATTTTTAAGAAACAGACAATACATATCTGGGTAAAGATACGATGAGAAGATGAGCCATGTCCGGATGACAAACTTAATTAGCATGAGCCTGAGCACCAATATACGACAACATTTATTTTGGGGCTATAACACAGCTTTTGAAAAGAATCTAACAAGTCTGATCAAACAGATTGCAGTGTCACTATCTGTTAAAAAATAAGCCAATAGAATCTTCAGAAAAACAAATCACTAAATTAGTACAAAATAGCTTGGCAGTTTTCATCTTGAGTGCAGTAGAAATAGTGCAATTTCTGATCATCTAGGCCTGTAGGAAGGCTTGAGGCTTTTCCATGGGTGATGGAAAATATTTTAAACAAAACCCCACAAACTCGTGCCTTCGGATTATTGCCCTGCTGTTATCCATAAATAGCATTATCATCCTGCCAGGATACAAAACCAGGAGCATTATGACTTATGGTAAATTTAAACTACCGCCCATATATTAGTAATCTCAGAGCCATGAAAACCAATTTAAGATTCTTAAAAGATTTCTGAGTCAAAGAAGATACAAAATATAAAGGTTAAATTTTTAGAAAGCTGAAAAAAAGTTAGTATTTCTTTTTTATAATTAACTTTTTCAAAATTAAAATTATTAAATTAAACTTATCATAAACGATTAGCCAAGAAAACGCAATACCCCCATCTTGGTAGGTTTCTGTGGGTAAACTGGAAACCTTCTCTTCAAGACTAAATTACAAAAAATAAACCTTTCTGATTCTGTGCATTTCCTGTAGATTTTTCCGCTAATCTCGCCAAGGGCAGTTCCAGGATTTGTTTTAGGGGGGGGGGGGGGGGGGGGGGGGGGGGTTGGCGCAAAATAAGTTGATCCAATAAACTGGCGTTAGGAGCAAGTTTAATCAGTGTGAATTTGCATTAATTAAGTAAACTACACTACTTTAGACTATGTTAGGAAGGGGGGGGGGCCCCCCTCACCTCTCCCCTGGATCCGCCAGTGAATCTTGCAATAAAAAAAGTTGCAAAAGTAAAAAATTACTTTTACTTTTGAAAACAGCCAAATCACCTAAAAATTGTGCTATGGGTGCAAGTCCCCCCCCCCCCCTGCAGTAATGGGATTTGAATTAAATGTGGGTTGCTGTGCCCTGATATAATGCTGGATAGGGGTTGATCTAAATGAAATAAGATGAAAGGGGCTCAGTTAAACACACACCGCGTGGAGCTCCTTTAAGTAATATTCGACTAAATGACATAAAACTTAAAATTTAACTTGACTCTTAATTTTCCGATTTTTAGTGCCACCTATACAATATTTAAAGTATCTAGTTTTTCAGAAAGAAAGGAACATAAAACGTTAACCATTCTATTCTAGGCTGTTCTATTGCCTTATTTGGACTGGACTGCTGTCAAGTTATAAACTAACATCAAAAGTAGGCCTAATAACCATTTTTTTATAATTTTTGGGCTAAGTATAACGCTCCTAAAGGAACTTAATTCTTGATGAGGTTCTAGGCTAGCTTATAGACCTATGAAGAGATTTTTACCAGTTTAAAAAGTAGACTAGGCTTGGCCTAGCTGGTAGTTCTTTAGGTAAAGTTCTACCAAATCATATTATTGAGTTAGGACTAAAGTGAATACACCATTCGATGCCTTTTTTTATGCTGATTATGAATATAGGCCTAATAAGCATTTCTATCAGAAATGAATTTCAGCCCCCCCCCCCTATATATGCCAATTCAGGGTTAGGTTAGGTTGGGTATAGCCTACACAGGGGGGGGGGGCTGAAATTCATTTTCGATAGAAATGCTTATTATATTCGTAATCAGCATAAAAAAGCAGGTCAATATATACCAAATCATATTATTGAGTTTCAAATAAAGTGAATACACCATTTGATGCCTTTTTTTATGCTGATTACGAATATAATAAGCATTTCTATCAGAAATGAATTTCAGCCCCCCCCCCCCCCCCCCCTATATAGGCTATACCTAACCTAACCCTGAATTGGCATATGTAGTGGGGGGGGGGGGGGGGGGGCTGAAGTTCATTTCCGATAGAAATGCTTATTATATTTGTAATCAGCATAAAAAAAGGCATCAAATGGTGTATTCACTTTAGTCCTAACTTAATAATATGATTTGGTATATATTGACCAAAAGGCATTGAGTGGTGTATTCACTTTATTTGAAACTCTATAATATGATTTGGTATATATTGACTGCCTTTTTTATGCTGATAATGAATATAATAATCATTTCTGTCAGAAATGAATTTCACCCCCCCCCCTCTAGGCTATATATACCTAACCTAACCCTAAATTGGCATATATAGGATGGGGGCTGAAATTCATTTCTGATAGAAATGATTATTATATTTGTAATCAGCATAAAAAAGGCATCAAATGGTGTAGCCTATTCACTTTTCTCCTAACTCAATAATATGATTTGGTAGAACTTTACCATTCTTTATTTTAGAGGTTCCTTGCTAACTTGAAAACTAGATGAATGAATTGGGAAATATCTACCAAATCATATTATTGACTTATACATAAAGTGAATATACCACTCGATGCCTTTTTTTATGCTGACTACAAATATAATAATCATTTCTATTGGAATTGAATTTCAGCTCCCCCCCCTATATATGCCAATTCAGGGTATATATTTCTACATTAGGGGGGGGGGGGCAAATTTTGTTTCTGATGTAAATGGGAGGTTTAAAACATACAGGGATTAGGAGGCACAGTTATTACCCCGGTAACTTTTATGAATTAGGAGTTCAAAACCGGGTATTCCGTCTGACAGTCAGGAGTCTCGACCGCTGCACTAAAGAGACACAATTGTAATTGTTTTTTTTAGTAAGAGGAATCTATTTTTAACGCAAGCAAATCCCCACAAAACTTGATATTTGGTTTTTTGGAAAACAGGGAAGGAGTGATCAGATTGAGCTGAAATTTTGAGGATAAGCTCCCAGGCCCCAGAAAAGCTTATCCTCTAAATTTCAGCCCAATCAGACAACGTTAAAGGGGGGTGTGGTGGGAAAAATTAACATGGGCTATTATAGGAAAACAAGGTTTTTCATAAATGTAAATTTGGGGGATAATTTTTTCAGTCTGAAAATATCAAAAGGCCCTAACAGGTTGAATTCTGCTTCGAATGAGTCCTCATTCACCCGGATCAGTTGCCAACTGTGGCCTGTAGGCATGGATAAGAAAAAAAAAGAGAAATGAATTTTAAGTGGCTATATTTGGTTTTTTGAAAACAGGGAAGGAGTGATCGGATTGAGCTGAAATTTTGAGGATAAGCTCCCGGGCCCTACGAAAGCTTAACCTCTGAATTTCAGCCCGAATCGGACAACGTTAAAGGGGGGCTGTGGTGGGAGGGTCAAAACTTTCGGCCCAGTTTACCCCATGAAGATAAAGTCAGAGGAGGATAAAATTTTCCAAGTTTCTTAGTTTGAGCTTGGGCTACAAAATGCGATTATTGCCGTCTCTCTGCAACCTCTAGGACCTGAAATCGCTTAACATTGTGGTGGGTCGCCTCTTTATAGAGGCACAAGTGTGCCTCCTTGATTTGACTAAATGACATAAAAATTAAAATGAAAGTTGACTCAATTTTCCAATTTTAGTTCCACCTATACATTATTTAGAGTATCTAGCTTTTCAGAAAGAAAGGAACTTAAAACATTTGGCTTTCTACTTTAGGCTGTTCTATTGCCTTGTTTGGATTGCTGGGAAGTTCAAAAGTAATATCTAAAGTAGCCTAGGTCTAATAGCCAATTTTTTAAATTTTATTGGGCTAACTAATGTTCCTAATGGAATGTAATTCTTGTTAAGGTTCTAGACTAGCCTAAATGAAGAGATTTTTACCCATTCATTTAGTTGACTAGGCTAGGTCTATCTGATAGTTCTGACAACTAGGTCTAGGTCTATCTACAGGCTAGGCTACTAGGATGGCTAGGTCTATCTGGTAATTTTCATGACTAAATGACATGAAAACTAAAATTAAAGTTGACTCTTTATTTTTAATTTTTAGTGCCACCTATAAAGCATTTGAAGTATATAGCTTTTCAGAAAGAAAGGAACATAAAATGTTTGGCATTCTATTATAGGCTGTTCTGTTGCCCTGTTTGGACTGCTGTCAAGTTAAAAAGTAACATCAAAAGTAGGTCTAATAGTAATTTTGCAGTAATTTTTGTAATATCTGCAGAAAAGTAACAAATGTAACTTAGTATGCTATAGCTTACAGTTAGAAATATCAATAGTTTTATGAATCACAATTAACAATGTAATCTAATTCAGTGGCAAGCAAATTAATGGTCCTATTTAGATTCTAAATTCTTGGTCAACCTTCTTAAGACCATAGGTAAGCATGCCTTGTATGCCTCTCATTACAGGCAATCTAACAGTCTTATGTCAACTTTAAATTCGTGGTCAACATACCTGAGACACTAGGCAGGCATGCCTTCCCAAAAATTAACAAACAAATATGTGTCCAATAAGAGAGTGTTGCTTACTCCCACCATTTACCCTTGTCCCAGCCATTTAAACATTTGCCTCTAAATTACTTGGACTATCTATTTTATCAAAAGTACTGTAGCCTATCATATTTACTCTAATACTGCTTGTAGAGTATAGTATTCAAAGTCTGAAGTATACTGTATATAGCTTACTGCTGTTACTTTATGAATAGAGTTGTACTCTCCAATGCTATTGTTATTATAAAAATAATGCGTACCCAACTGCATGATTGATACTCATTGATTACTATACTACAACTATAAAAAGTACCATTTAATTCTCTGGGAGAACAATATCAATTGGTAGCCTGGCAGTCAAATGCATTATGAAGCTGTGATATTAGTTTTGCCCTAATCTAATCCCCAAAATAACAAGAGAATAGCTGCTGCATAGTAGCAGCTATTAATTATTTAGGCTATTAATCTTCCATGTTCCAGCTTTCCCATTACAGGGTTTAACTGTATGTACATCTTGATAGCTATCAATTGGTAGCCTGGCAGTGAAATGCATTATGAAGCTGTGATATTAGTTTTGCCCTAATCTAATCCCCAAAATAACAAGAGAATAGCTGCTACATAGTAGCAGCTATTATATTTAGGCTATTAATCTTCCATGTTCCAGCTTTCCCATTACAGGGTTTAACTGTATGTACATCTTGATAGCTACCAGCCCTTTTAAGATTCTTTCAACTGACAAATAAACAGTTTTGAGAGAATTTGGCTATTTGTGCAAGATTTGGACAAATATTCACTTTCAAATGCCACTTCTTCTTTGAATGAGAATGAAGTGAACATTCCAGGCTGCTTCAATCAATGGTTTGCATGTTTCAATAACAGGGGGACCCTGTCAATGGATATCTAACTTACTACAAAGAGTGGCAGGACTAACACAACAGCCATGAGCACATCTGTCCAAAATACTGTCCAAACTCTTGACAACAGATTTGCATGATGTTTTGTACATAGAGGATAATAAAAAGTGAAAAGAAAGAAATTTTGGAATGCCATCATAGAGTGCTGGCTGCTCAAGAAATAAGTAAAGCTGTTGTAGTACACTAAGAAAGAAATGCTGAGGATCTGCATTTATGCTAGAAATACAATCTAACCATGTTTTGTAGTGCTTGAGAACTACTCTTTGTAGCTAATTTTGGAAACCCTCTAAATTTGCAAGATCAACTTTTTGTCCCAAGTTGATCAGATTTTCTGATCATCAATTCAACCAAGCTGGTATCAAACATTTTCCAATAATGGCAGTCTATTTGTCAACTGGGTTGTACCTATTTGTGTGACTACGCCACTACAAAAAAGAATGAATTGAGATTTTTCAATAGCTTGTCTAAGAAGCTGTAAAGTTTTCAGAAAGTTACTGCAACCACCTCTAGCCATTCTTGCAGAATCTCCCAACTCAGAAACTACTTTATTATCTATCACCAAATGCATCCCTTGTGACATCAGGGGTTTCTGGCATAAAACTACACAAACTCCATGGTATAAAAATCTGTCAATAAGGAAGCTATGGCTTTTGAGAAGCAAGAAAGTAGCTGAGAATCAACTGGACCATCTTACTCTTACCAAATAAGTTACTGGTAACTTTGGTAATTTACCACATATGTGGTAAGTTTCAAATACTCATGAATTTAAAAGAAAATATTCTCTCTTCTCTGACAGATTGATGAGAAAGAATATTATTTTTGCATCATTTAATTTTTTTATTTCCTACTTCATTTACACAGGGCAAAAAGTTATAAAAAATGGCACTTTAGGCTTCAGATATTTCTTTATATGAGATAAGCTAGAGCTGCTACAATTGCTGCTCCTCCTCCTTATCTGGTGCATCTTCAAATGCTTTGTCTGGCAGACCATCTTCCACTAGACCATCTCCACTATCACATGGCAGTGAACTATTGATTGAAAGACATGGTTGCAGCATGAACATCCCTTTCAGCCTTTCACATCAATTTCAAGGCATTTTTGAAGCTGCATGGCAATGCTCATTTTTTTGCTATTAGAGTGACTGATGGACATTAGAATTTTCTTTACTGTTTCATGCTTGCTTTGGTTTTCTATAGTGGGTCTGTACTAGTCCATAACCTGAACAGAGTCTGTTGTAGGAGGCTATAGTAACACAAATTGTTGAGATTTTTACAGCTACTCCTGTAAGCAATTTTTTTGCAAAAAATAAGTTGCCAGTTCAACAGCTTTTGCAGTCTCAATTTACAATGGTTTGCAAAATGGGTCACTTTTAGAGATATAGCTGCAGAGTTATGTGCTCAAGACCCAACAAATTCAGCTTCAGATCTTTTGTTAAATGAATTATCATCCTTTCCAAAATTGGTAAGAAAATTTAGAAATCTCATTGATTTGATGAACTGCAACTGTAAACTCATCAAAAACACAACATTTTGCACAATGGTAGACTTTTTTCTGGCTTGAATTCATGTGCTAAACTAGGCAATTTCCTTGCAACTGCATTGTTACCCATAATGTAATCTTACCTTTAAGAAAAAGCTGCAATAATTTTACATTCATAGAAATACTATATACCAAACCTTCCTTTTTGGTACCTTAATTGCATAGCCTTTATAGAAGAAAAACTCATGTAAAAAAAAAAACTTTTCTAGGGTACCTTGCACCAAGTAGAATAAAAGCTGGTAACAATAGCAGTTTAACAAATCAAAAATCATACGTGTGTTTTTTTACCCAATACTTACTGTATGCAATAAATCATGAAAAGATTTTGATAAACATATGCAGTGATGGATCAATAGAGAGCTTGGAAAACAACTAAAAAAAGACATTGAGGCAGACTTGGCTAAGATTGTAAAATAACATAAAAAGTCAAAACATTGGCAAAAGCCAGCACAAGTATCAATTTGAAAACCAAGATTCCAAAAAAAAAAAAAAAATTGATTTTGTAGAAACCTCCTTATAATGATGCTTCATCCAGATATAATTAAGAATATAGTGGGATGATTGGGAACATATATGTTTGGGCACTAGGTGCTTCTGTGTCACCATTGCAATGCTAGATTAGAAGAGGTTGGACAGGAATATTTTTTATAAATAGGCCTTACAACCAGTCCATGCATTATAGCCAGATATATAATTCGCAAAAAACAAGGTGATTATTTATTACATATAGTTAAAGATAGTAAGTCAAAAAATTTCGCAGTCAAAAAACTGACCAAATTAAATTGACCTCTGCTATGAACTTCTTATTTATTCAGACTGACTTACTCATCACATATCTGCTTTTTTTTAATTAGGCAGGAAAACACGAAGAGGTAGTCCAACAGAGCAATATCAGCATAAGCTCAAAGGGGTATGACTCATGTATTGAATATAAAGAATGAAATTTTGTATTATAGATTTTTATTGAAGTGGCAGCTCTCTTGCAGATAGATTATGTTTCAATTGAGAACACTTTTGTTTATCAAAAACTTAAACTTCCCAGTAAATTTGTCCTAAAAAACTTACCATTACCTGGTAAATTACCCAGTGGTAACTTTTCTGTGTGGTAATTTATGTCTTGCACACTAGGGGAACCAATCATAATATTAATTAATAGCACTAAAATCAAACAGAAGGGCAAGAAAAAGAAAATTAAACAACAACAAAACTACTTAAAAATTTAAAAGAAATAATTGTTTGTAGAAATTAGGGAGGAGTCCATGAAAATACTTGAAAATGAAACAAGGGGAAAGAAAGATGTCTGGATTCACCATCCAATAAATTCATGCTGAGCTGGTCTGTCACCTCAAACACTAATTTAATTGCCTTGTTATAAATTTTGAAAGCATGAAGGGTAAAAGAAGAGAATGTTGATAGCCATACTGTTGAACAGTAGTACATATAAGGTTGAATGAGAGAGTGAAAGAGGATCTTTATTATTGAAAAGGGAAACAATGAAAAAAGCTTCTGAAGAACTCCCAGGTTTCTGGAGAGCTTAAGTTTCAAGAGAGCACAGTGATGTTTGAAAGACATATTTTGTCCAATAAAATACCAAGGATTTGAACATGTCTATCAATGGGACAAGTTATATTACCATGAGTGGTAGAAATAGTTTGAGCTGAAGGACAAGAAGTATGTGATCTATAAAAATAAGTAGACTAGATTTAGGACAATGCAATTTGCATTGAACCAAGCAAAGGTTTTTCCTAGAACAGAATACACTTTTTTGATAAGAGAAGAATCTTTAATTTCTGAAGACCCAAGAGTACTATTATCTGCAAATGCAAATAGAACTGGATCTTGAGCTGCACCACTAGGTGGAACAAAATTATGATCACAAATATTACAGCAACTTTGTTTAGTTTGTTCAGATACAGCAATAAAAAGATCATTGATGAATATAAGGAATAAAGAAAGTTGTAGGATAGACCCTTGAGGGACACTAAAATCAACATGGAATTGATCTTGAAGCATAGGGTCAATACTTATAGACCTTTCAGATAAATAAATTTCAAACCAATGATAACTGTTTCCCTGTATCCATATGTGTTCCATTTTGGAGAGTAGGATAGTATGTGATATGCTGTCAAACACTTTTCTGACATCAACAAAAAATCACAGCTGGAATTCTACCCTCAGCAAGTGACTTGGGAATAAACTTCAGCAAGGCTATACAAGCATGTAATGTTGAGTATTTAGGGAAAAAATCAAATTGATTGTAATGGATTTTTTTTTTATCAAGAAACAGCAAACAACTAGAGTGCATACATTTTTCAAAAATGTATGTACTATACCTGTATATAGTATGTACTATATACAGGTGAACTGTGGTTCATTTCACCTATAGGAAGGCCTTTCAAGCTATCAACAGTTATATGGCTTTTATATTGGTGCTGAGAAACTTGGCCCACTTTAAGATGTCAATTATCATTCAGACCACAGATAAACCCTGTTCTGTGGCTTCTACACATAAGCTAATCTGCTTAGGACTTTTTGGCAGTGTCATCTACCAAACTTTGATTATGAGCAGATGATTCTAGAATGCCAGAATATTTTTGTATTGAGATTTTAGAACTCTCAAGGTTGATTTCAATTGGTAAAGGTAGTTCCAAGTGAAAAATTTGAAGAGTCTAATACCATAAGTGACATAACTAACACTAGGTGGTTTGACTCTTTGGTCACTGCAGAGCTGGTGCCATCAGTTCTAGGTTGTTTCTGGGGATTGGCTGGTGTGGAGGGTCTAGGAGGGCTAGAGATAATTATAGGGTTCACATTTGTAGGCTCTGGGGTGCTTAAAGACTTACTGACTGTTATTTTCTGAATCAGGAAGTAAGTCAAGCACAGGCAATGAACACTCAACTGCTGAACTGGGTGGTAGAGTTCAACTAGGTATGCTATCAGAATAAGTGACTGGAAATTTGGTGAAAGCACTAGAAATTGATTGTTCCCCTTTTAATATGAAAGTCTGATTAGGTTTTTTTTGGCAATATGGTCTTTGACTGTGTTGTACTGGCCAGATACCCTGCATTGAACAAGGCACTTTGAAGGTGGATGGAATTTTTCAGTTGTTTTGGTAAAATGTTAACCAATTTGAAGAATGAGAAAATACTACTACTACTTATAACTCACCACAGCACCAATTCGCCTGAGGCCAACACAGCTATGCACGATCCTCTTCCACCCCAATCTATTCAAAGCCTCCCTTTTTACACCCGGCCACGAAGTTCCCATTTCCTTTAAATCTTTCTTTATGATTTCCTCCCACCCCAGACGGGGACGACCTGCTTTCCGTTTAGCCCTAGATGGCTGGCCGAAAAGAACAATCTTCGGCAATCTTTCATCCTTCATCTGAACAACATGCCCTAACCACCTCAACCTTTCTTTCATTATAGCCCTAGAGAGTCGTTTTGAACCACATTTTTCGTATAGCCTATTGTTTGAAATACGGTAAGTCATCTAGGTACCCAGAACAATCCTTAAGCAATTTCTCTGGAAAACATCTAGCAAATCTTGATCCGCTTTTCGGAGCGTCCATGCTTCAGAGCCATATTTGACCACTGTCATCACTGTAGCTTCTAATATTCTAATCTTGGTTTGCAGACTTCTCTTCCTATTCTTCCAGACTTTTTTTAACTGTGAAAAAACACTCTGAGCCTTGGCTATTCTATTTTTAACATCTTCACTGCTCCCACCATCTTTACTAATAATACTACCTAGGTAAGTGAAGCTGCCCACCTGATCAATCTTTTCATTACCAAACGTCACCTTTTCATCTTCACTTATTCCTAGCCTTAGTGACTTAGTCTTCCTAACATTAATTTTCAAACCAATTCTAGCACCCTGAACTCGCAAAACCTCTAAAACTTCATTCATTTTGCTCACACTTTCATCTAGGATGCTTAAATCATCAGCATAATCCAAGTCCAGGAGACTTTTTCCTCCCCATTTGATTCCGTGGTCTCCCATTGCCTTTCCTGTGCTCCTTGAAACACAAAGTCCATCAAAATAATCCATATAAAGGGGGATAGAACACAGCCCTACTTAACTCCTGATTTAATACAAAACCAGCTGCTAACCTCATTTCCTACCTTAACCGCAGGAGTGTTATTCTTGTACAATGAGAAAAGTATAGGAAATTTAATGCCACAAATAGGCTATTTCTCATTTTGGTAGAATTTTTCTCCATATAAGGGGTATATCTCCAAATAAGAAAGAAGAACAAAAAGATTTACAGGTCTTTAAAACCTTATGAATATTAACTAAGCAAAGGTAGTAGCCTACTTATGAACTTAAAAGGAAACTTTTTTGCTTGCTGACCAATGGTCTGTGTTGCACAGGTACTGTTCTCCTTCTTCAATGCCTTTGTCCAGGACTGCAATGCATGTTTGGGAGCAAATTTCTGATGCTTCCTGTGTTCTCCCTCTCCAGATATTTCAAGGAGGACCCATTTAGAGCTGTTTGTCTCTGGCTCAACCCAGACTGAACTGGTTGGACTGGATCCTCTGACTGGAGGATTTCAAGTGTGGAGTGCTACAACCTGGAAAGGATAGCCTGTAAAGGATAGGATAGGGCTTCTGTAAGTTAACAAGAAGCCCTTAAATTAGAATTTGACATGGGCTAAGTCTGCTTCTCATTCTGGTAGAATTTCTCCCCATATAAGGGGTGTATCTCTAAATGTAAAAGAAGAACAAAAAGATTTATAGGTCTTTAAAACCTTATGAATTTAACTAAGCAAAGGTAATAGCCTATTTTAAAACTTAAAAATAAACTTTCTTGCTTGCTGACCAATGGTCTGTGTTGTGCAGGTACTGATCTCCTGATGTAATGCCTTTGGCCAGGAGTGCACTGCGTGGTTGGGGGCAAATTATCCAATGCTTCCTGTGTTTTTCCCTAGATTTCTCCAGGTACCCATTTAGACCTGGCTCAACTCTGGCTTGACCCAGACCGAACTGGGTTGGACTTGAACCCCTAACTTCAGTATTTCAAGTCCAGAGCACTAACGACTTGGCTAGGACAGCCTGTATTAGCATTGGCTTCTTCATTTATCTATTCTCCAAGTTAACCAAAAGCCTCTAAACTAGAATTTGACCAAATGGGCCCAGTCTGGCTTATTAAATGGTAAAAAGCCCTCTATCTAGGTTACCTAGAACCTGAGCAAGATTTTCATTCCATTTGGAACTTTGTAAATAACTTTTTTTATTAAGTTGTTTCTGTTCAAGTGGCTGTGAATAAGAACTAAACAAAATGATTCATTATCCCCCCCTCCCATCTTCCTCTTTTCTTAGTGCACCTATTTTTATCTTGTTGATTGATTAGCAATTGCTGTAAAGTAAAGTTGACAAAAAAAACTATGCAAGATAAATTTGGAAGGTCTTATAATACTTAGCTAAAATCAAAGTGAAGATATCACATTTTATACAGTTTTATATTCTTTCCAAATATACTACAGCAAGATCTATACTGAACCTGTAGTGATACCTTGGCTTTTATTAAAAAACTGATGCCACAAAGTCTGAAAACTTCCTTAATACAATCATAAACAATAATTTAACTCATCCCTAAAACTGAATAAATTCTTAAATCATTTATACATGGGATTTTGGAGAAATTCAGATACATGAGTTCATCAAGGGTAACAAGGTTCAGTTTTACCTATATTGTCTTTGAATTTTACTCATTTATATACCCTCAGCCTACTCTATAATATTTTATGAATTGTAGCTAGTGTACAAGGGCTAGCCAACTCAGTGTCTGTTTTATTTTTCCCTGGACAGGCAAGGTTGTTTTCTAATTTTGGTCTATTCCTGTGACTCCAAGCATGGGGCAGCAGAAACCTCATCAGTGGGGCTTGGCAATATTTTGGTGGGTCTTGGGTAGGACATGCACCCTTTGACTTACTATACTTTACAGTCTTAATTTAAAAAAAAAAATTTTTCATGCGAATGATGTCACAATCAAATGCATTTTAGGAAGAAAAAAAGAGAGATAATAGTATTGTAATGATATTCTACGTTGCATAAAAGGTGTCCAGACAACATTTTTATCAGTGTAAAATGTGCCAAGAGGATTACCCCAAAAATGATATCAAGTAATTGCCTTTTAAGCTTCCTTCATGCAAAACATGTAAAATTTTGAATAACAAAATTTAAAAAATCACAAAGGGGACATCATAATAAAAAAAAATGGCTAGGTGGGGCACAGCCCAAAGTTGGTTGAGAACCACTGGTGTAGGCCCAGGGTACAGTATAGCCTGGCCTTTTTTGTCACTCCTAAAATTGAGGCAGCCACACGTGAGTGAGCTACCACTCCTCTAGGATAGACACAATGTTATTTTATGGTAGATTTGCCATGGTTTAGTACATGTAAAGGAAACATGTTACTCCTAATAAATATATTAAATAAAAAAAAAACAAGTTTTCTAAACTGAAAGTAAGGAGCGACATTAAAACTTAAAACGAACAGAAATCATTCCGTATATGAAAAGGGCTGTCCCCTCCTCAACGCTTCACTCTTTACGCTAAAGTTTTTTATTGTTTTAAAAAATAAAGTTATGAGACAAAATCAAACTTTAGCGTAAAGAGCGAGGCGTTGAGGAGGGGACAGCCCCTTTCATATACGGAATAATTTTCTGTTCGTTTTAAGTTTTAATGTCGCTCCTTACTTTCAGTTTAAAAAACTTGTTTTTTTTATTTAATTTCTGATTGTTTTTTAGTTAATGCAACTTTTATTTTGGCTCACCGTCATTGAATAAGTAAACAAAATTTGCATAAAAATTTTTACTTTTCTTTTGCTAAATGGATGTCTCTAAATTTGGTTATGAGGTAATTTACAAATTGACTTACGTAACTAACTTCTATATTCGTATATTTTTCTTCTAGCAAAAAATACAAAGTTGCAGATTTTTGCAGATATGAGCTTAAAACCTATGTAATAGGGTTTTCTGATACGCTGAATCTGACGGTGTGATTTTCATTAAAATTCTTTCACTTGTAGGGGATGTTTCCCCCCTCTTTAAAAAATCGGGTAAATTTTCTCAGGCTCGTAGCCTTTGATGAGTAATACTAAACTTAATAAAATTTATATATGTAGAATCAGCACTATAAACCCATTCCTTTGGTACATTTATTGACATCAAAATTCCGTTTTTAAAAGTTTCGATCACTATTGAGCCGTATCGCTTGTTTTTTATTGTTCTTTTTATTACGTATATGTTATTACGTATATGAGGGGGTTCTCCCCTTAGTCAATACCTCGCTCTTTACGTTAAAAGTTAAAAACAAATTTAATTCACAAAACCCCTGAATCACAAAGGCTGTTTAGTTAGAATACATAGCTCTTTTGAAAGTACTAAAAAAAAATGTAGCGTAAAGAGCGAGGTATTGACTTGGGGGAGATCCCCCTCATATACGTTATAATTTCTGTTCGTTTTAAGTTCTAATGTTGCTTCTTGTTTTCAGTTGAAAAAAACTTGTTTTTTTTAAATTTAATTTCTGATCATTTTTTAAATAATGCTTGGAAATCCGGCGCCCCCTTCATAGAAATGTCCCCTACGCCAAAGAAACTACCTCTACGGAAAGATTCTCCCGAGTAACCCCTCCTCCAGCCCCATCCTCCAGAAAAAAAAATCCTTCCTGAAAATGTCTGTATACTTCCCAATAACCAATAAATAATGCTGGTAAGTCCGGCGCCCCCTTCATGGCAATTTCCCTTCTCCCATGAAAACTTCCTTCATGGACAGATCCTCCAACATAAACCCCGACCCATCCCCCCCCCCCTCACTACCAGAAATAAACCCTCCTGAAAACGTCTGTATACTTCCCAATAACCAATACTATATGTTAACATTGGGTAAAGTTCATAACTTTTAGCCCTCCCCCGGGGACTTCGGGGGATTAAGTCATCCTAAAAGACATATTTATCATATTTTCGACCATGCTGAACAAAATGGCTATCTCAAAATTTTGATCAGATGACTTTGGAAAACAAATGAGCATGGGAGGGGGCCTAGTTGCCCTCCATTTTTTTGGTCACTTAAAAAGGGCACTAGAACTTTTAATTTCCGTTCCAATGAGCCCTCCCACGATAGTCTAGGACCACTGGGTCGATACGATCACCCCTGGGGAAAAAAAACAAATAAACACGCATCCGTGATCTTTCTTCTGGCAAAAAATGCAAAAATTCCACATTTTTGTAGATAGGAGCTTGAAACTTCTATAGTAGAGTTCTCTGATACGCTGAATATGATGGTGCGACTTTCATTAAAGTTCTATAACTTTTAGGGGGTCTTTACCCCTATTTTTGAAAATCTGCCAAATTTTCTGAGGCGCGTGATGGGTAGCACTAAACTTGATGAAAGTTATATATTTGAAATCAGCATTGAAATCTGATTCTTTTGATGTATCTATTGGTATCAAAAACACGTTTTCTAGAGTTTCGGTTACCATTGAGCCGGGTCGCTCCTTACTTACAGTTCGTTACCACGAACTGTCTGAAAAGGGTGTAGTGTGTACCATTAAGGCTCTTTCTTTGGTAATGCTGCAGATTAGCAGCTTTCCAGAAGTAGATATAATATAATGCAAATTCAGAAAAAACGGTTTAGTACACGGTTTACCATGGTTTAGTACATGTAAAGGAAACAAAGGGTGTTGTGTGTAATATTAGGGCACATTCTTTGGTAATGTTGCAGAATAGCAGCTTTACGGAAGTAGATGTAATATAATGCAAAATTCAGAAAAAAACTTGACTTCCTTATGATTAAAAAAACGTTAGCAAAAAGCTGCTAAGCTAGAATTCTACCATAAATAATTGCCTACCCACTTCCACCAATTAAGACTTTTTAGGAATGTGAAACTTTTTAATTTTATAAAGAAATCTGTAAATAGTGCTTACTATCTTTTGAATTAAAACAAAGGTAATTTAACTCCCCTTTTTTAGTAACACAAGCTTTTTATATTGAGAATAAATCTGTTAAAGCATCTGGTATCTTGTGAAAATAACCAAGGAATTTGTATTCTGTAGTTTTTTTTCTTTCAGTTTTGTATTCTGAACATTTAATGAGTAAACAGTAAACTTTGATGTCAAGACAATTTTTCTTAGGAATGAGTTCTTGTTGTAAATTTATATCAGAAAGGTACAACTAATTTTGAGATAGTCTATGCTTAGAGTTCCAGTAAAGTGCAGTGTTTCTTCTGATATTGTATTTCAATGCTGAATCCTGTTATTCATTTAAGTCAGCAGTAATCCCTCCCAACTGAAACACAAGCAAAAAAAGCTGAATTAATGTGAAAAATGCGATGAAAGTGAGCAACAAGCCTGCCCCCCCCCCCCACCGCAGCAATGGTGACAAGGGTTAATAATTCGGATGTTCCTCCCTCCCTCTTGGAATGGTTCAATCCTCGTACTGATGAATAAATATTCATATCACTTTACATATTCTTATTATATTTTTACAATGCTTGAGCAGTATTAGCTCTTCGTCATTATTCTATTTATAATACTTATGTATTTGAGAGGAATATACAAAGGGAAGTGTATGTTTATGCAGCAGGGGGGGGGGGGGTAAAATGAAGCAGGAATGGTATAAATTGGCTAAATTGTCATAGTTGTGTTACAGTAGTTGATCATTTTCAGAATTTGAAACTCTAAGTAATTTCTTTTTTCATTTTTTTTTTGTTAAAGGAGCCATAACAAGTTGCTCCTTTGTCTCCTTTGTTTAAAACTTATCTAGAGCGGTTTTGATGAAGAAAGTCAAGTTTCTATAGGGTGTCTTTTTTCAAGTTTCTTCCCTTAAATGTTTTCCTGATGTTAGTAACTTGAACAAATAGCATGCTTGGAATCTGGGTTATCCTCTGTAGATGACTCCTGAGAAGGAAACGCTATAATAATAAAAGAGCAGTACCATTTATCTCCGCCTCAAAAGTTTTCAAGTATAACCTTCTCAAGGAATACAATTTTACCCCTCGCCTCTGGTAGGGCCTATTTTGGCCATAGGCTTGATGCAAAAACCCCACAAGACAATGTTATAATAACAAACTTCTTACTTAATAATTTGCAGGAAGTTTCTATTATTTAAATTCTTTTGGGTCCTTCCATATTTCCTCAGATTTTAAATTCCCTAGCCATATATATTGCCCTAGTAGGGGGGGGGGGAGGTTATGTTGTATGCTAGATTAACAACTAGAATCTCAAGAAATATTGCAAACTTTAAATAGTAAAATCCGAATATTTTGACTCAGTGTGTGGGAGCCTTTATCAATGGGAAAAAATCAAGTTAAATTAAATATAAATACTATATAAATAAAATCCAAGGAATATCAGACTTTCACCAAAATTTCACGAACAGACAGATGAAAGTTTAGATTTTTGGATTCTTCTTAAAAGTTTCTATCAGATTGAGATGGTTTCAAGGAGGATGATTGCTCTATTGACATAAGTAAACTTTGTGTGTTTATCTATTCAACCTATTTTGAGAAGATAGAGTAGCTGTTCGTCTAAGGCTGATGTATAATCATCTGGCATTGAGGCTTATTGTGGCCATGTTTGTTTCTGAAATCCAAGGAATATCAGACTGTCGCCAGCATTTCATGAACAGACTTGATTCTTTCGAGGGTTTAAAGTGCTGATGACAAGGATAATCTAGGATTTAGAGCCGCTTTAAAACTCTCCTTAGTCGGGCAGACTAAAACATCATATGAAACATGAATAAGTAAACAAAATGTCAAGGTTGTACAATAACTGTAAAATAAAAACTTTGTCAGTAAAATTTGTAAAATAAGGTAAAATGAGGTACTCCCTTGGAGATATAGGGTAAAATTGGTGTTTTATAGTTGTCTGGTAGCCAAAAGACTTGTTGAGCATTTCTTTTTAAGCATCACTTTCAGCTTTTAATGAAAAATTTTTAATTATTCTGATTTTCCCGCACTCAAAAGGTAATACCCCTTCACCTAGAATTTTAATAATTTAATTAATGGTCTTGTTTATCTCTTTGGTAATCTTGTGCCTAGGATGATACCTTAGTACTTGGACATTGCCTGATGTCATACAATTATTTTGTCAAAAAAACTAAACCGTTATTTGGGAATAAAATCATATTAGCATTTTTTTTTTCTACATTTAAACTAGAGAAATGTTACCCTAAAAGCCTTGAATATTTAAATAGCCACATTTGGTCACATTTTTCATATTATGTCCTTGTTATTTTTCATTTATTTTAAAAGCGCTGAATACAAGTAAAAAAAAGTGGTTTGTAAGAATTTGATGACTTTTTTTGACTAAGCAATCGATTATAATAGCAAAACATTCAGTCACTTTCACAGTCATTAAAACTGTTTGTGACAGGATTTACTGCCACATCTAGTTCTATTTCCTTCAGACTTAGATTCAGTTGACTGTTCCTGTTGTGAAGCCCTCCAAACAAAAATTTTGCACACGACCCTAAGGATTATGTATCAGTTTCTACCTCTGCCCTTTTGTCACTCCTGTAGAACTAATTATATATTTATCTGAAGAGTCTTTCAAAACAACTGCTGAAACAAGGGCTTTAAAAGTAGAATAAGAATTTCTTAAAGACACTGTAGTCAGTAACAACTCATTCAGGAGAAATGGGTTGAAAACAATGCCAAGTCTTTGAAAAGGGCACTTGAACTTTTGATTTCCAATTGATTGAGCCATCTCCCAAGTTTAATCAACCACCTCTTCCACATGAAATGCCTCTGGGAAAAAATAAATAAACAGATATTAATACATTTACCCTAATGGGTCTTTACTATTGGCAATGGTATACGATTCCCCTGACTTATAAAGGAGAGTAGAAATTTCAATATCCCTTCTAATGAAGATCCAGAATTATCCACGGAGAAAATAGGGGGATTTTCCATGGTGGAGGGGGAAATGTCTGCAGGGGATTTTTTCTTGGGGTGGGATAATTGCTGGCCTCCTGGGAAAATAGTAGCATGAACACAAGATCTCTTCGAGATATGAATTTAAAAATAAAATGAGGATTTTGACTCTGCTTTGGCCCTCGACATTGTCGAAAATCCTGGTTTTTTAGTTTTTTTTTGATGAGGCAACTAAAGCAAATCTGAGGCTTCCCATATCTGAAGCAAATGGCTTCCCAAATTCTTTTAAGAAGGCAATTGAAATAAAAAAAAAATTCATAAGTAGAGACCTTGCTTCAAATCGAGATACTAGAGACATTCCTATAAACCCAGTTCAGAATAACTAAAAATTAAAGGATTCAAATAGTACTTTTCTTCAGTTTAAATTAAGATCATCTGACCACACTTTTAATGAAAGTAAGGTCTGTAGACAAGCTAAGTCAATCACTAAGCAGAGAATTTTTGGCCAATCTAATTGGTGAATAGTGTTTCATTTATTATGGGTTAGTTTGCTTCAGTATTTCTTCTGCTCTGTTAAGAGTTACTTAAAAAGGTCAGTTTTTTTTTAGCACTGTTGATGGCTGGGAGGAAGATGGCTGGGATGGCATTTTATTTCTTTTCTGTCCGTTGGCTGACATTAACCTCATTTAAAGTTTTATTATTTTTTCTTGTTTTTTCATACGTCAATCCTGCTTGTAGCCCTTTTTGTCTTTAACAGCTCACATTACTAATATAATTTTATTTCTGCTAATATTTCACCGATTTGAAATTATGATTACTTGTATTATAATGCTTTTAATTGTTCTGAAAACAAGAGACTTTAGTCATACAGACGGCCTTTAAACCAGGTAGTACAGCTTTACACAAAACAAACTCATATCCAAACCTGTTTCTGCCAGCCTCCTTGTACTTTTGTACTGTGAAAATTTCAAGCCGCCATAAAATATGTCGGTATAATATGTAAGATGCCGGTAAAAAAAATACCAATAAAATAGGTAAATTTTGTAAAATAAGGAAAATACCGATTTTATGGGGTTTCGTAAAATTACGGTCAAATACGTAAAATATCTAGTTTTACCGTGACCAATTTTACCAGCTACAACACTAATCAATACTATCACAAATCTCCTCCATTGAGGGGCATAAAAAGCATTGGGTTATGTACACGACTTTTTTAATTTGGTGAAATTCTAGTTTTAGTGCGTTTTGCTATTTTGGACAGTAGTTTAGCTATTTAAATGTTCAGGTGTGTATTCAGAACTTTTGAGATATTTTGAAGCATCTGCCTTCAGTCCTCCCTCCAGAGGGCACTAAACTTTGATGACCTATAGTAATCATTGTGTTATGGAAGAAAAACCTTCCAAAATACACGTAGATTTTCTGCCCAAATGAAGCAAAAGAAAAGTATTTTGTCCTCAGCAGCCTCATATTTATGCTCAATCCAATTAATAAAGTTTTATAGTTCTGTAAAATTATCTCTTACATGTGAAAAAAAAAAGATTAAAATTAGTCCTAATAATTAGTGAAGCAGTCTGAAAATTGGTAAATGTACCAGGAGTGGGAAATTTCTATCAAATGGGGTTAAATTCTTATTGCTTATAAATTTGCATTGCTGTCTTAGCAAATAAGCTTACCTGGTTTATGTAGTGGATGAGGTTAAATAAAGATGATGAAATTTTTTATTTTTCTTAAAAAGCACTAAGGTAGTATTAGAAGAACAGAACTTTCAGGAATGAATTCAAATCCTAAGGTATGACTTGTGTTAATTTTTTGAGTTCTTGTTTCTAATCCTTCCCAATTTATAAGGTTTAGATAATTGTATGGGAGACAGATATAGGCCCGTACCTATTTTTACCTTGAAAATAAGGATTTTCTTTTGTTTTGGTTTGACTCTTTTTTGCTCTAAGTTTTGGAAACACAATTCTAGTGAACTGACTGGGAATTTAGACCATACTGTAATTCCTGGGTTATCAAATTGATCAAGATTTAGCAAAGTTGCTCAAAATACTGTGGAGCTCATTTTTTTGTCCCATCTATCTTTAAGTTTCACTTTATATTCATAAGACAAATTCAAGTATTGTGTAAATTCAAGTTTATCAGAGCTCATTCTCTGTTTAGAGGGGGAAGGGATGGATGTTCATTAAATCAGTTCTTCTGGCTACTGAAGTACTTGTTGTATTTTATAGTTTTTTGTTCTTGTGTATTATGATTCTTCTTTGTATTTTTTTTGTTTTGTTTATGCTCTGTGTCCCATTTTTTCTATGAAGGGTTTGTAAATAACCAATCATAATACCTAATATGGCTGTTATTTGTTACAGCATAATAGTGTTTCATGCTGGAATATCGATTACTTCCCTAGAAATTACTTGGGCAAATCATTTTCGGCTGACATATGATTATCTTAAGATATTCTTCTAACATGTAGTTGACTTTAAGATAATTTTGTTGGAGAGGAGAGCAGGATTCTTAAACAGCTACTTTTAATTATGTAATCATTTTTGAATAGCTTCAATTAGTTTTGTATATAGTAAACGAAAAATGTTTGTTGAGGTCTTTTTGAAGCAAGCAACATGACCCCAAGGCCTTCAAAAATTGAAGCTTTTAAAATGCATTAATTGTGAGATTTAATTAAAATATCTTTTACTTTGTCGAAATCGGAGGTAGTTTTTTACTGCTGTGTAATGAGAACTTATCAATAGAACGACTGGATTATCAGAATGCTTTCTAAATCCCAAGTTTTTTCATTGATATTTAAGTTTGTTCTTATTGCAGATGGAAGAAATGAGAAGAACTCAAGAAAGAGCTCACCCTCAAAAACCAGCTCCAGCTGGAATACCTTTGGGAGCAGGACTACTAACAGCAGAGCCAAGGACTGGATGGGGTGCTTTACGGCTTCATTCACAACAGGCAGGAGCCCCAGGTATGGCGCAAGCAAAAGCACCATTGAAGTAAATTATGGGACAAATGGCAGCATTGTATTATGGTATGACTTGTAATCTATATCTACAGGGTTAAGAAACTGAAAAATAATGTATTCATAGATAATTCACAGTTTACTTTTTTTTGTAAAAGCCATAAAAAAAAAAACACATTGATGCAACAAAACATAATTAGAAGCAGAAAAGTCCTCAAGTGTCTTGTAGAAAATAAAGAACTAATTTATAAGGCTCTCAATTGTCTTTCACTGGCCATGAAATTCAAAATTTTATTAAACAGTTTTTAGTATATAATTTTAGTAAATTTGCTCAAAACAATAAAGAGCTAGATTTTTGAATTCGACAAATTTAGATGAATATCGCAAGTTAGTTTACTACTACCCATATTGTAGATTTTGCATAGACTGCCAACCAATAATATTTATTCATTTCGAGTTTCCTCTTGGCTCTACACTTCTATAAGGAAAAAGTTGTTTTATTCTTAATTAATTTTGGTTGTTTTTAGGTTTCCAAAATTTATCCAATAAACTTTATATAAAGATTCTTGTTTCAAGGCAATCAAACAGTTTTTGGTAACGAACTGTAATTAAGAAGCGATATGGCTCAATAGTAATCGAACATCTTAAGAAACAGTCTTGATAACAATGGATCCACAAGAAAAATTGAATTTTGATGCTAATTCAAAATATATAAAATTTACCAAGTTTGATGTTATCCATCAAAGGGAAGGAGCCTGAAAAAATTTACCCAATTTTTGAAATAGGCAGAAAACTCCTTTTTTTCTATTAAGGTTAGTTGAAGTAATAGTTACAATTTCTGAATCAGCTTCAAAATGCAATTTCTTTTGCTGAACTTTTTTTTTCAAAATGTCTTTTTAAATTTTTTGTTACTTTGGGCTTTGTTGCTCTTTGCTATATTTTTAAAGGAAATGAGAGGGAAGGCACCAAAAAGGGTGATTAAGAACGTCTGGCTATTGGTTTTTGACCATGTATTCATCGGTGCTGATTATGGCACCGTTTTCATGGTTCTGGTGAAGAAGTTGCACTAAAGATATGATTTTTGGTACCATATGACTATGCTGGAGTTACCAGGACGAATAAAGAGGACGTAGACATGGTCTAGGGCTTTAAAGGGAGCCATTAAAAATCTCTACGCTGTCGCAGTAGCCTTTTATCATATAAGAAGGAGGACTGTTAAGGAAGGGTGTTATCAAGTTGAATTAAAAAATGCAATTATCTATCAAAAATTAGATTTAGATGAGACCTTGAACAACTCTCTATGATGTGCCACTTTCTTCCTAGTTCTCTTTGTCAAAAACGACTAATGAAAAATATTAAGGGGGCTCAGAGGGGTAGTCTTTAAGAGGGTGGCTCTAAGTATAAGGCTTAGAACTTCCCACATGGATATTATTATGGTACTTTTGCCATTCTTTCCCAGTCTTATGGCTCTTTATGTTGACGTTATCAATTCAAGTTTATAAAAATACATTATTAGCAAAAATTAGTTTTCAGAAGACCCCCTAACCAGCTCTCCATGATATTCCAATGTCTGCTTGCAGTGAAACGGTTTTCTTTTCAACCTTAATGCATAAAAAAACAACAGCTTAGACGAAGGGCTCGTTAGCAGTTGTGACTGACAGGCTAGTTCAATTGATACTTGACTCTGTATAAAAGAGCTTGCACTATTTTATTGAAGACTCTAAAGAATTTGCTGCCGGAAGACAGGCCACTAGGGTAAAATAGTCTTTCCTGCAACTATGAAAATGCACTCTCTGTCTTATCACCTGCACTAATAAATGGGCTGTCATTGGTATTCTCAGGAGCCAGCTTCGATGTGTACTGGGTAGAATGGGGGGGGGGGGTGTTGAAGAAAGTCACGGGGATTATATTCTTGACGTGGATTATATTGCTTGCTTTCACTTTTCTCTCTTTCCAATTTCTTTTGTCGAATTGCACCTAAATCGCTCTTTACTTTTATGTCGGATAAAAAGTCACGAATAGCCACAATAACTATACTGACATATATTTTAAAATGAGGAATTTGTAATTTTATAGCAGAGAAATTTGCTTATCTTGGACAGATCAAAATTAAATTGTACTATTTTTACCTAATGTTATTCAGTATTTGAGTTATTTGGATCTAATTCTATGACAATGTTGCAATTAAACAGTAAGTTATTTGGAAGGTAGAGGGCCGTTTTTGCAATTAAACACCAAGTTTTTAGGAAGGTGGAGGCCATAGTCTCCTTGCCCACATCCGTGTTCTAGACTTCAGGTTTTTTTTTGCTTTTTTTCTATCAAGGTTTTTTGACTATTGAATCTTAACTAATCAAAATTAGTTTTTTTGCTATCGAAATCTATTTAGTCAGTTTGTCAGTTACACTGAGGGTGAGGTTCAATGTTTATGTGATGATTATGTGAACTCTCTATGATGTTCCACTTTCTTGCTTGTTCTGTTTGTCAAAAGAAGACTAATGAAAAAAATTAAGGGGGCTCAGTGGGGTAGTCTATGAGAGGATGGCTCTAAGCATAAGGTTTAGAACTTCCCACTATGGATATTATTATGGTACTCTTGCTATTCTTCCCAGTCAAACAACTCCAGAAATGGCACCAGATAATAAAGAAAATGAGAATAATTTCTTGAGGTTGATTATATTGCTTGCTTTCCCTTTTCTCTCTTTTTTTTCAATTAATTTTTTCGAATTACACCTAAATCGCTGTTTTACTTCTATGTCGGATAAAAAGTCTTGAATAGCCACAGTAACTAATAGCTAACATACATTTTAAAATGAGGAATTTGCAATTTTATAGCAGAGAAATTTGCTTCTCTTGGGCAGATCAAAATTAAATAGTACTGTTTTTACCTATAGTTATTCAGTATTTGAGTTGTGTGGATCTAATTCTATGATAAATTTGCAATTAAACACCAAGTTTTTAGGAAGGTGGAGGCCATAGTCTCCTTGCCCACATCCGTTTTCTAGACTTCAGGTTTTTCGCTTTTTTTCTATCGAAGTTTTTTGCTATCGAATCTTAACTAATCAAAAATAGTTTTTTTGCTATCGAAATCTATTTAGTCAGTTTGTCAGTTACACTGAGGGTGGGGTTCAATGTTTATGTGATGTTCTCGTAGCTTCCTAAAGTACTATTGTTAATTGCCATTATTTTGAGCGTTATTCAGCACTTAACATCGTTGCCAAATTATCAGCACTTAGCACTGTTCATAGTTAGATCATCTGATGGGAAGTGATTTGGAGTAAAACGAAGATTAAAATTCTTCTTGATTAGGTGTGTGCTGTTCATAAAGGATTAAAAACGAAAATCAGCCTTGTTGTCTTACCCCGTCGCGATCAAAAGAGCTTATGCAGTAAATAACCTTAACTTGTTAAGTGAATGTATGCTTCATTGAATTCAATGGCACTTTTATTGGTGAGACGCGAATGACTCTTGTTAGTCACTTTCAGACTGGCAGTTTGTAGATGAATAACCAGAACAATGTCAATTAAAAATAAGGGCCTGCATAATTTCCTAATAACCACAATTCTAAAACCCAGCTTTTTCGTCAAAACTAATAGTTGAAAAGAAGAGCAAAGAAATGTGAGTAAGAGTTTAAAGTTAAGCACAAGGGCCTATTGTCAAATAGTGGTACTTTTTTTTACTTCATTTCTTTTTTTTTGTTTTTTTAAGTTTTACTTTTAAAAACTTTAAATTTTTAATGTATTTTTCTACATAAAAGTAATAATTTTTGTATTTTACAGAAGAGAATCTCACCAGGGGTAGGGATCTCACTGTTTAAATTTACTAGTTTCTAATTGAGTATTATAATTTTTGTGTGTCATGAGGCTTATTGCCACACGCACTAAAATATAATCGCGACTTGTATGCATATCAAGAATGTCTACAAGTAATATTCAATCCTAGCGAAATCTGTGCACACACCTCAAACGAATTCATTACTCTTATTTCATTTGGCTGCTTTTGCAACCCTGAAGCGGTATAATTTAAAATATAACTTTTCTGGCATGCAAAATTTGACATAAATTTATTCCGTGCATGAAAGGGTTGCCCCTCTTCTCAATATCTTGCTCTTCAGGTAAAGTTTATAGCACTAAAAAAAACAACAACTTCCTATTCTAATTAAACGCCCCTTGTGTTTCAGGAGTTGTTCTTGATACATTGGGACAAAGAGTCAAACTTAAAAATAAAAGTTCAAAATAGGGATAAAATCCTTTTCATTAGACAGTGTATTGAAAATTCACCAAAAAATACCAGATATTTCGGTCTCATATACAGTGACTGTCATCAGTAGTAAAAGCAGTTTTTCAGCTACTGAAATATCTAAAACATCAGCAGTTTTACTATTGATGTACGAAAATGTCATCCTTAATTTTGAACTTCTAATTTATCGTCACTGTAAATTAGCAGAGTTGAATATAAGAGGGGGTCACTTTATGTAATTTGAAATTGGGATTTTTTTAAATATCTTATATATTGAATATTTCTGTAAAAAATAATCTATAAAGTCATATATTTAAAACATCATTTCCTTTGGAAATATCTGGTATTTTTTGTGAATTTCCATAGGGGCTAAAATTCTCCAGGCAAATCCTATTCCGCTTATACATTTCCCCCCCTATACACTGTCTATTAAAAAGGATTTTAAAACATCAGGAGTTTATCCTTATTCTGAAAATTCTATTTTTGTGATCGTCATGGAAATTTTATCAGTGTGGTCTCCCGAAATTAGCAGAGTCAAACTTTAGTGTAAGGAGTAAGATATGGAAGAGGGGGCGACCCCTTCATATACTGAATAATTTCTGTTCGTCTTGGGTCTTAATGTTGCTCCTTACTTTCAGTTTTATACTTTTTTTTATTTCATTTTTTGATTGTTTTTCAAATAATGCCGATAAATATTTCTTACCCTCCATCTGACCATCCTCTTCTCACCAGAAAATCCTCCGTGAGAGCTCCTACCAAATAAAATACCCCCCCCCCCCCCCCCCGTAAAATTCCTTCCAGGCAATCCTATTCTCGCTTAAATTATCCCCCCCCCCCCCTTCTGTAATATTTCCTGCAGGAGATTCAGTTTGAAAAAATCTTCATAGTGTACTTTTATTTGAAAAAAAGTTCTAATCGTATTTCTGATCACTCCGGAAATCCTCCCGTCCATGTAAATTATTTCCCAGTAATTCAAACATGCTGAAAGTTTCCCCCGAAACATACCACATGTAAAATTGAGTAGACAAAGAGAAAGTAAGACAAATAAAAATAATTTCATAAAAGTAATTGGTCGAAGTCCTCCAGTGTAAAATTTACCCGAAAAATTCACCCAAGGGAATTTAGCTCCAAACAGAAAATTATCCCCATGGAAACCAACCCAATGCACAAAATCCCCCCCCCCCAAAAAAAAAATCTGTAAATACAAAACCTCCCAATAACAAACTATGTGTAAACAAAGGGCAAATTTCATAACTTCAAGACCTATCTCCAGGAGCTGGGGGGGGGGGTTATGTTATCTCCAAAGGCATTGTTGGGGGACTTGTTAACTATGCTGAACAAAATGGCTATTTCGAAAGTTTGATCAGATAATTTTTGGGGAAAAAGACGTGGGAGGGGGGCTAGTTGCCCTCCAATCTTTTTGGCTACTTAAAAAGGACGCTAGAGCTTTTAGTTTCCGTTCAATTTAGCCATCTCCCGATTTTCTGGAACTATTGGCTCAATACTATCATCCCTGGGAAAAAAAAAAAAAACAACAGATAAACACGCGTCCATGATCTTTCTTCTGACAAAAAAAAACTACAAAATTCTAAATTTTTGCAGCTAGGAGCTTGAAACCTCAACAGCAGGGTTCTTTATTACGCTGAATCTAATGGCGTAATTTTCATTAACATTCCTTGACTTTAAGAAGATTCTACCCTCCCACCTTTTTTGAAAATCAAGCAAATTTTCTCAGCCTCATAGCCTGAATGGGTAACTGCTAACACTAAGCGGAATCAATCTTATATATTTTGAAGCTCCATAGTCGAAATTTTTGATATATTTATTGATATTAAAATTTGGTATTTTAAAGTTTTGGTTACTATTGAACCGTATCGCTCCTTACGACGAACTGTTTGAAAAGACTTTCTTTTCAAATTAGGTTTTGTCAGCAGTTTGGTTAAATTAACAGCTTGTGCTCTTACGAAACATTTAATTTTTGAAAATGTAGTTTGCTAGATGGATTCAACTGGATATCAGCTGCGAAGTGTTCTACAGAGAACTTAAATTCTAAGACTGAGCTCTGCAATTGTAAATGCATCACTAGTATAATATACAGAATTTGAGAGTTTAGATTTGGATCTGCTGATAAATAAAATATCATCTGCAAATGCTACCATGGACATTTTATGGGGGGGGGGTCTACCCGGTTTACCTCTCCCAAAATTTTGTTGACTCGTACAAAGGTGCAAATATACATCTACTATATGTAAAATACATACTGAAGGGAAGATTTCTTTTAGCAACCGTATAAGAGTTTTGGTTAACGAATTATTCTAATAAGTGGTTGAATAATTTTGGCAAGTAATGAGAGTGCTTTTAAGTTGATAATGGATATTTTGATTCACCAGGACTACTTCCGACAACTTAGACATGTGTCTCCATACTCTTTTGAGAGCTGTCAGAATCTTATTTTTCTTTTGTCTGTTAAGCCTACTGGCCGTACCAGCAGCTTGTAAAAAACTAAGATGCAAAACTAAATCATTTTCAACTTATTGAGCCACAAATCATGCTACATACAAAACTACTTACGAAAAACAGAGTCATTGCAGTTAAGTCGAAAAACCATATAAAATAAATATAGTAATGGTTGAGTGTTTGAAATCCTTTATTCAATTTTTAGTGATTAGGTCTACTTGTTAGGATTTTAAAATATTAGCTGAAAAGAAAAAGTAGTGTTTCTGCATAGGTTTCATCGTATGATCGGTACATTTTATGCATCAACCCCTCCCCTCCTTGGGTCTATATATTTTTTTTTTTAATACGATTTTTTTTGTCTTTTAAGTAATGTATTGTATTTTTTGGTGAATTTATTTATATGCATGTGATTTTTTTTGGTCTTTTGAAGTGTTTGTTTTTCTTCTGGTGGATTTTTTGGTATTTTAGGGGATCTTGGCCAGCCTATTGACTTGGATCTAATTTTTTCAAGATCACTAAGAATCCTGATCGGAACTTAAATGAACACAGGGTTGATTTTGATTCAATACGGAGGCTAATGTCAGGCCTCTTGAAGAGCGCTATTAAAAATTTGGGCCCTATAATTTTGATGAAACTGTCCTGTTTGGCGTCAAAGATCTTGGAGATGGGTCAAGTCAAGGATGTCAAGTAAGGATGAATTTTGTTCCAGAGAAGGATGGTGGGACTTTGGATCTGAGACTTGATGACGTTTTTAAGCTTGACATTTATTTGTGTTAATCGTTTGCGCTGACATTTATTTGTGTTTAAGAGCCATTACGGGGACTAATTTAATAAGCACTATATACAGAGTTAAAAAATTATATATAAAAATAAAAAGTATTTGATCACAACCGCAGTGCTTAAAAAAAAAAAAATCAAAAGTACATAGAAGTTTTGTTGCCCTGTAGCAGATCAAGGTTATTGCAGTTAAGCTGGTCCACCTTGCTGCTTTTTTTATATATCTAAAGAACTTTTACATGTTTCTTCCCCCCTCACCCTCAAAATAGCCTACATAGTGCACAGATGTGCATTGTGCAAAGGTACACACTTATCCATCTCAAACTTGGTCAGGGTAGCACCGTTTTTTTTTTCCGCGGGAGGTATAAAATAGATAGTAAAAGACAATTAGGCCAACGTTCTTTCAAAGATTGTTATTTTGGCCAGAATTTGGAGGTGGGGATGGGGGACTCTTTTTTCGTAATGACCTGGATGCACCGCCTGTATGCCGTGCGGTCCTCTGCTAGACAAAGAAGGTCAGAAAAAGTGGTAAATAGCGAAGTTTTCCTTCCATCTCTTTTGGGATTGACCGCAAGGGTACTAAATCCAAATGTTCATTTGACAGATATCTTGTTTAAACTGATGTGCCATTTTAGAAGTGGAAGAAATAGAAACAGGCCACAGTTAAAACGAACCGTCAGGGATGTAAAAGACTAGTTTTATTATTGTTATTTATTTTAGTTTCCATTCATATATTGTTTGGAATTATTTGTTTTGTATTTTATAAACACGTAGTATCAAGAAATTTTGTTCGGTGGGTGGGTGGAGTTGGATTGTAATTTCTTTTTAAAGCATAAGAAATTATTTCCATGTATTTTAGTTTCGTTTTTACAAGTTTAATTTTTTTTGGGAGAGGGGGGGGGGGGGGTCAAAATATGACCTTCTTTGGGGAATGCGACCGTCCAAATTTAGTGGATGTCAACCTTTATTTGGCCTAAAACTTAATTCTTTCTTAAAACTTTCCTTCTTTTGGGCTATGAGAGATATCCCACAAGAAGGTCAGGTTGGAATCAGTGCCCTTTAGTTTTGACTTTTTAGGAAAACTGATATCGTATGTCTGCTAAATTGAAAGACATTAGACCCAGCTATGAATGATTTCATAACTGGCATTCAGGACTTATCCAGGATTTTTTCGGGGGTTCAAATCTTTTTAACAAAACACATTGAAAACTTGTGTACATTCAATATGAAATGCCCTTTCCCCTGGAAACGGCCTTTACTCGCTTAGAGACTAGTAAACCACGGTGCTCGATCTTTTATATTCTTTCCAAATGTAATAATCAATTGACATGAAAATGGCCCCCATCCCCTTGGTTGTCTTATATATACTCCTGATAATGTATTTTTCTATCACTTTAACTATGTTATAATTTCTATATTGAACCGGCTATCTTCTCAGTCTGAAATTTACCTCTTGTGTGTGACAAAGTTCTTAATTTAACATAATCTAATTTGAAATAACTTGAAAAGGGGATTTTAATGGGAAACTCAAACTCAAAGTAAGACCTCTAGGTCTTCTGTGAGACTTCCGGGTCAAGCTTTCTGAAAGAACACCGAAATTGTCCGTTTTTGCTTATTTTGACTTGAGTCCCTTAAAAATTTGGCAACAGTTGGCTCAACACATCTACAGTATATTTATCACATGTCTCCTTACACTCTTTTATCACTAATATAGGGCATTATATTGGTGATATATTGTGAAAAAAGCCGCATCCAGGGCTGTTGGGGGGGAGGGGGAGGGGCATACAAAACTTATTTCACAAATGCTCGATTTATTTATTTATAAAGATTTTTTTTTACCTTTTTACAGATTGGACAAATATTTTTAGGTGTTGGGGTATGTCAAACCCCAACCTCTTAGACATAACCAAGATTGAGATCTATCGTTGGTATACATTCCTATCTTCAATTGAAACTAGTCTGAACTCTACATTTCGTATCTAATTAATTCATATGTTCGTAAAGGCCAAAATATTGGAAAAAACTGTAAAAAACTGAAAGACTTGAGTACTCAGTTTCATGTTTCTAACCTAGCTAGATTTCACTGTCTTAAGGGGGACGAGGGGATAGGGGGTTGATAAAAAAAAAGAATCAAATTAATGCCAGCTAAATATCAATATTGGTAAAACCTTATATATGCCCTTGACGTTTTTGGAATAATATTTGTTTTAAAAAGTTTTACGTTGTTATCAAAAACACAAAGTTATCTATATACAGTGTTATCTATATACAAATAATATTTAAAACTGAAATATAAAGAGAAATAACAAATTTAAGACACATTTTTAAATTTAATGAAATTAACTATTTTTCTTTTTTAAATTATATTAACTTTGTAAAGTAATTAAATTAACTATTTAAATCTTTTTTAGTGGGAAATTCTTAAACTGACTATTAAGTTAAATCCTTAAATTATCAGATCACTGTTGTATAGAGACAAATAGACGCATTTTCAGAGTTCCTACTTGTCTTATCTGATCTTCATTTCAAGTAATACTGAAACATATTTCTTACAATTGAAGAAATTTCCAAAAGAGCGTTTCAATCTTAAACTTCAAATAATTAGATACATTTTAAAGTTACTAAAATAGTCTACTTTTTGGTTTTGCTCTTAAGATTCTTCCTCAAGGATTCAAGAAAACGATGCCATTTATGTTTGTTTTATAAGCGATAATTTGTTGTCCTGGTTAGGGGGAGGGGCATTTAGACAGAGAAAGAAAATTTCCACATAGAAGTAAGAAGACTAGAAATGTGGCACATTTGATGCCTACTAAAGAAAAAAATTGAGAAAAAGAAGAAGTCAATTTTTTCCCTAAAAAAAAAAAACTAGGAAAAAAAACTAAAGGAAAAAAAAAGGTTGTGGTTTATCACAGGAGAATATGGCAAGCTTCGGATGAACTTTTGAAGTTCAATCTGGAAAGAATCAAAACAAAAAGGTGCTTTCAAAATAAAAATAGAGTTAGTGTGAAATTCACAAGTTTGAATAATATAACCAATGCCGTATACAGAAGGGCTGAGTTGTCTGACCCTCTTGAAAGTGTTTTCCGACTCTTAAGAATGTAACAAAAATACATTTAAAAATTTTTCTATACCACCCCCCCCCCCCCACAAAAAAAAATCTAGAAACAGCCCTGTATCTAACTAATACATTTTAAGTCCTACATCTTAAGTAATTTTTTTATTTTAATAAAGGATTGTTTTTTTTTAAGTGTTTTATTGCTTAAAATCTTCCTGGAAGAAATCCTACTTTTACGCCTTCAAGCTGTTGATAATGGCTCTTTTTCGGTCTTTCAGATCAAATTGTGGCTGACAAAATAAACTCTGTAGACATGATCGATTATATGGAAATTTGGAAAAGCTCGACGTTAACAAGTATTCAAGGCAGGAAAGGTAAATTTGGCATGCAAGTTGCCCTCCGCACCGGGCTTTGCAGAGAATTATATTTGACTTTTATCCAGTTAAGATAGATTATTATTTAATGCTAAGAACTACATAATCCCAAAAATTAAGCGTAAAAAGGGTTTTAATTACAACATAGCAGAGAACAAAAAAAGAACAACACTAATTAAAAAAAAACCTGAATAATTCAGCCCCACGTCCGGGAAGTAGACTCAACGTGGACACGTCCGGGACTTACTCAACGGAAAACACCGAAATTTTTTTTTTTTTTTTTTTTTTTGTAAATAACACACAAAAAACGACAACTAAACACACAAAAAGAAAAATATCCCAGAACAACTCACATTATAAACAATTTTCCAGCACTGATGCTACAACATAAGAATAAAACCAAAGCGAATGTCTATAGTGAAACATGGGTCACTCTCCCTCTCAACATTCAGTGTATAAATGAGAATCTTTCAAAACCGAAGACTATATTTAATTGAACAAACAAAAAAAGGTCACCAAAACTCAGGTCCATCACCCCTAAACTAAATCTCACAGGCTTATAAACAAATTCATGAATTATAAATTAAGTGGAGTTTTCGTTTGCTGGTTTAGCTGCAGTCTATTGGTTTTTCCAGCGTCTCATTCTGACTTTTGTTCGTAAGGTTTTCCGTTGAGTAAGGCTCCCGGAAGTGGGGCTGAAATATTCGGAATATTTTTTTAAAATTAAAATGCTGTTTGTTTTTATTTTTTTTTTTACTGCTTTGTTGAAATTAAAACCTGTGTTTTTTCGTAAATAGAAAAGCAGTGTGGTCCTAAAAATTATTTGCATAATTCCATGTAACAATACTGATGATCAAATATTTTTCCGATTGTTTGCCTCATGTCCTCAAATTTGAGTGATTTTAACAAATTCTTGAATGAGTACAAAATCTTATTCTTGAAAATAGTTTCCCAAGTATTTCGGGACTGACATGCGGGCCTGTCTCAGATACCTTGACTGGTCTACACTGTTTTTCTTGCGACTTTGAAGAAATATTAATATTGCTCTAACTATGAAACGGTTTCACTTAGCAGATACTAAGCTAAAAAGCAATAAAAAGCGGAAACTGATAATAGTAATTACGGTAATGTAGTCAAGCTTAATTTCAACAAATCATCTGGTGTTTTTGTCTCGTAATCTTTCTTCTAAAATGACTTCAGAATGTATGTCAAGAGCGCTGGAAGGGAGAAACGACTTATCCCAATGTCAGGGCTTATGTAAGTCGTTCTTTCAGGACTATATAATCTGAGTATACTATTTTCCAGACTAAAACATCAAGGCGTTGTGGAAATAAAATACATACATGCATTGAAACACAATTACTGCTCATTGAAAGGTTAAAGATGTATTCTTGAATAATTATTATTACCATCTTTATTTTTCAAATTTGTTTTTCTATTCTGTTATAGTTATTATTCTATTGTACCATTTTTGGCTGATTATTTCTGTTGTGTAGTTTCTATTATTTTTTACTATCATCTCTTTCATCAAAATTTGCACTTTTCAGTCTTGAACTTGCACACCCTCACTGTTCTAAGTTGCCCAAACTAACTGGGTATCAGTAAAAGCAGCAGTTCTTTTCCTATTAGGATTCAAGAAGCTTTATTACGTGACAATAAACCATAAGCAAAACTTATTTCTGTCTCTCTATCTCTCTTTCTTTACAAAAATGAGAAGAGGTAAAAAGGGAGTAAAGAGAGAAGTTTTGAATAGATTTGGATGGAAAGAGAAGAGTGTGCGCATCTGGGTTGGTCGTTGGTAGTCTGGTAATAGAGTGAGCTTTGGGTAGTTGTAGTAGAACTAATAGTTTATTATTAAAGCCTTTATTTCTTTTGATCTTGATTGATAATTGATTTATGTATATATTTTTGCAATAATACTATGAAAATATTTGGATCTGTATATTTCATGAACCTAAGTCTTCAATATAATGTAAAGATACAATAAAAGTTAGAACGATGTTGGGATTCAGTAATCCAAACAATTCTTACGCTAAAATAACAAGAGAATATCATAAAATTAATATTGAATAGAATTTCATTAAAGTAATACAAAATTTTATTTACTGTAAAAGTCAGCTTACTGATCGTGTCCCAGCTTAGAGAAAAAAGAAATAAGGAAAGAGAAACAACAAAAGTACGAAGAACAAAAGGGAAATCTTTTTGTAAGACAGTGGAGATAATTTGAATGAATATTTCGGCCCTATGTCCAAGGGCCGTCCTCAGTAAGACAAAAATATATAAAAGAAAAAATACTCACAACAACATGCGACCAATAAAACCAAAAAAGTGGAAATTTTTTTCAAAAAACTTTGGAATTGCTCTATACACAAAAATTTAATTAAAAATGATCTTACAAAATATTTTAAAAAACCGATAGACATTAACACAGAACCGGTCACAAAAAAACCTTTAAGGTTAGCTGCCAAAAAGGCTGGTTCAGCAATAAGAACGTGTTTTTTAATTTATTTTTCTTTCATTTCATTGAATCGTCTTGTTTTACCTTACTTTTTATCAGTCCTGGTTGAACTTCGCTGAAGTAATGATGCTAGGACTATTTTGAAAAAATTTCCACTTTTTTGGTTTTATTGGTCGCATGTTGTTGTGTGTCTTCTTTTTTTTATATATTTTTGTCTTGCTGAGGACGGCCCTTGGACATAGGGCCGAAATATAAATAGAATGCATTTACAGTAAAATACATGATAGAAAACACTTACAAAAACAATACAGGATAATTCCTGTTTATTTCAAGTGTTATATTCTCTTCTCGTCGGAAAAAAGTATGAATTTTAATTGAAAATTGAACCTACTATTTTTCTCAGTTTCAAATGAAAACTGTTATGCGAATATACATAACCTTGCAATATCTTTTAAATGACAAGCCTTTTGTAGATGGCGGGATATTTGAAGTGCATCTTAACTTATGGCAAGCATCATTATAAAACTTGATTTTAATAGGTTTAAGTCTCATACATATTCATAAATATATAACGATTATATTTGTTGCTCTGATTTCATCACTCTAAAAACATGGATTTCTTGTGGATAAGTTTGAATCGGTATTAAATGGTCTGTGAACCACAAAACTAAATTCAAGTATACATAAAAATGAATAATTGTTATCTATTCATCCGTTCTTGTTGGCCAGCTAAATAAACTACAACATCAACTCATTATGTTATTGTATAAAATACATAATAATACATTTAAAAAACAATACAGAATAACTCCTGTTCATTTCAAATCTTATGTTCTCTTCTCGCAAAAAAAAAAAAAAAAACTTTTGGGTATGATTTTCAATTGAAAAACGAACGTATTGTTTTTTAAGGGGCAAATGAAAACTGTTATGGGAATGTATTTCACCTTGCATGTATCTTTTAAGTGTTTTTGTGTTTTATAGATGGTAGGATCTGTGAAATGTGTCCTTAACTTTTGGCAAGCAACATTATAAAATTGATTTTAATAGGTTTAAGTCTCATACATATCATGGTTGCAGCAGCAGCTGCAACCTAGTAAAGAGTGAACCACGGGCGTTTTCTAACAAAAGTTAAAAAACGCGTTTCGAAAAAAACTGCCTAGCGAAAAAAAAATTGCCAACTGACACTGATTCATGAATTGTAACTATCATTTCGGTTTGTATTAAAAATAAAAATTTATTGGGAAAAGAAATTTATGGTCATTTCGAAAAAAAAGTCTGAACCCCTCGAAAATGGCGTCAGATAAAAATGAAAAGTGTTCCATTGGAATCAGCATAGTTGAAAACATTATTCAGGGAATTTACAGTCCCCAACCTTGAAACACAAGAAAAATCACTTTTTTGTATGGGTAGCACTGATCTGTCTCTTTTCTTTTTTTTTCAGGGCTAGCGGTTTCCCAGAACATCATTTTGAGATGCTTAATAGCATCTCATGACATTTTTCAAGGGGTAGGGTTAGCGGGCTACAAAAACATCGTAGACAGATGTTCAGTAACTCACATTAAAGTTATTTCTCATATCTACGTTTTATTTATAAATTGCACCAACTGCAACTGCCAAATGGCACTATTGATGCCATGTCTCAAGTGAAAAAGCTAGGGGCTAGTGGGCTACCAGAACTTCTTAGAGAGATGTTTAATGGCTGATTTGAAAGCTTTTTCTCATATCTATATGCTTTTGATCAGTTTTGCCATTCGTAAGTTCCAAATAGCACAAAAACGGCACCTTTAGTGCCACTTCTTAAGTTGAAAAGCTTCGAAGTATAAACGGTACCATTGTAATAATTATGGTCCAAAACCCTTAACTTGAGATTTACAAGGGACCCCTCCCGTATACTCCCCCTCCCAGCCCCCTTAGCAAAGTCTCATTAGTCCCTTGGGAGAATTTACTATAAAGTCTTTAACATGGTCAGAATCAAAAGTCAAAAATCATGTTTGGGAAAAAACTGCCATCTGACTCTGATTGAGGAATGATAACTTATTTTGGTTCGTCTTAATAGTAAAAGCTTATTGCGAGAAGAAATTTATGATGATTTTGAAAAAAGCCTGGAACCCTTCGAAAATGGCTTCTGATCAAAATGAAAAGTGTTTCCTTTTTCCTTGTTGTTGCACTGATGTCTCCCCTTTTTTTTTCTTTTTTTTTTCTTTTTTCTAGCAGGGCTAGGTGACCAGAACATCATAGAGAGATGTATAATAGCTCATTTGAACGGAAATTAAATTTGCTAGTGTCCTTTTTAAGTGACTATTGGTGTAGTAAGGTACGGGTGTCACCACTTATTGGTGCAAAAATGGGGCTATACCACAAGTGGTGCTAAAAACCAATAAGTGGTGACACCCTTACCTTACCACACCAATACTGGGGGCAGTGTGGCTTACCGGTGGAACTCCAACAGTGACTAAAAATATTAGAGGGCAACTAGCCCCCCCCCCCCCCTTGAAGGTCCCCAGCTGGGGGGAAATGAGGTCTGGGGAAAAAACTTGTGTCTTGAGGGGGCAGTTGCCTCCCCCTGCCCCATATCAGATTACGCCCCCTTTTCTACGTCCTTCCTATAAATTCCACCATCGGCAATTAGCTTAAAAAATCACAGAAAATTGGTAGCATTAGTATATGACCTCTTGAAAGAAAAATTACTGGTACTTATGTATTATACCAAACACACTCAAGAAGTGCATTTACCAAGTTAGGTTAACCATAATGAAAAATGCCATAACATGATGAAAATATAATACTTTAGTTTGTATAATTTAAAATTTTGGGCTAAATATTTGCACATTAAGGGGGGGGGGGGTAAAATAAATCTCAGAAAGGGTTAAAAACCTAATTCAATCTAACCTTACCCCCATCCCCCTAATATGCAAATATATAGCCTAAATTATACAAGTCCAATGCATTCTGTCGCCCGTCATTTATCATTGTGGCTCAGAAATCGGTTTGCTCGGATCGTAGATTCTGCAATTTTCTCGACTGTTTGGTATCATGGTTGCAGCGGTAGCTGCAACCTAGTAAAGAGCGAACCACAGCCCATTGTAACTAAAAGTTAAAAAAACGCGTTTAAAAAAAAAACCTGCCTAGTGAAAAAATTGCCATCTGATACTGATTAACGAATGGTAACGGGGTTAATGTCCATAAACGGAGTTAATGTCCAAGAGAATGTTCATTTTCGATGCGGAGTACGCCAAGGAGGCGCGTTATCCCCTTATGTTTTTAAGCTTTGTATTGCTAGAGTGCTCTCTAAGATGCTTGCTTTCTTGGTTTTTCTGATGTATCGTATATTGCTTACGCGGATGACATCCTACTTATTAGTAGGAGCAAATTTTCTTTGTCTAAAATGGTGGATAATGTGAGAAAAGGTTTTTTTAGATATTGGACTTAATTTAAATGTTGAAACGTGCGACTATCTTTATTTGAACGGTAATGTTATGAATTCTCCTTTGAATTGTAATTATTCTTCTATACTTTCAGTTGATAGCCTTCGTTGGCTTGGTATAACTCTTTGTAATAATATATTTTGTTTTTGTCAGTCAGCTGTTAGGGACGCATGTACCAAGACTATATATGGGTATTCCCAGATTGTTGCAAATCGGTCGTAATACAATCGCAAAGCTTTAGTGTCGCTGTATTCTGTTTTCTGTGACCAAGCTATTTTTTACCTTTCAGGTATTTACATTCTGCTTAGGAAGAATGACCTATCTAAGTTGAGGAAATGCTAATATCGGTATTGCCAATTTTTGTTGTATCTTCGTTGTCATTTCGTAATCGCCGTATTATCAAAAAGTATAATGCACCTGATATAAGCGAAAAACTTTGTGATTTACATATAAAACTGTCTGAAAATGCCTATGAAAAACTATCCCCTCACCATGGTCTCATTTGTTTGTTTTGCTGAATTTTCTTTTTATTCGTTTATCGTAATTTAAGTACTGTGTGTGTTTATTTTTTTCTTTCCCTTTTCTCTTTACTCTACTATTTTCACATTGTTGGTACAGTGGGTTATAAATAAATTATTATTATTATTAACTATTATTTCGGTTTGTCTTAAAAGTAAAAGTTTATTGCAAAAATAAATTCATGGTGATTTCGAAAATAGGCCTGAAACCCCTCCACAATGGCGTCAGATCAAAATGAAAAGTGCAATATTGGAATCAGAATTGTCGAAAACCATATACAGGGAAATAACAGTCCCCCACCTTGAACAATAAGGAAAATCGCTTTTTTTGCATCGGTAGCACTGATGTGTCTCCCTTTTTTTTCTCCAGGCCTAGCGGGTCACCAGAACATCATAGAGAGATGCTTAAAAACTCATTCAAAAGCCATTTCTTATATCTACGTGTTTTTTATAAACTTCGCCATCTCCAAGTGCCACTTGGCACTAAAATGGCACTTTGTGCCATTTCTCAAGTGGTGGCGCTAGCAGGCTACCAGAACATCGTAGACAGATTTTTTATGGCTCGTATGAAAGACATTGCTCATATCTACGTTCTTTCTATAAATTCCACCATCTACAATTTCCAAATAGTACTAAAAACGGCACTTTTGTGTGCCATGTCTCAAGTGGAAAAGCTAAGGCTATTGGGCTAGCAGAACTTATAAGAGTTATGTTGAATGGCTTATTTGAAAGTTATTGCTCATATCAATATGCTTTTATTTTCAATTTAACCATTAGTAAGTGTGATATAGCACTGAAAACAACACTTTTGGTGCCACTTCATAAGTGTAAAAGCTCTGAAGTACAAAACAGTTACTATTGTGATAGTTATGTTCCTACCCTTAACTGGAGGTTTACAAGAACCTTTCCCGCACCCTCCCCTCCCAACCCCCTTAGTAAGTTTCATAATTCTCCTGCTCACCAGTAAGCTTCTGAAACATTAGCATACTACCACACCATCGTAGATAGATGTTTAATGGCTCAATTATAAGCTACTGCTTATATTTACTAGATTTTTTACAAATTCTACCGTCTATTAGATTTCACAGATTTCAATATGAAGTAATTTCTTGGGAGAATTTGCAATGAACTCTTTGTCATGGTTGAAGCATTAGCTGCAACCTAGTAAAGAGCGAACCACAGTCCATAGTGGCTAAAAGTTACAAAGCTTTAAAACGGTCTTTTTTTCTTCTTTTTTTTTTCCAGGCCTAGCGGGTTACTTGAACATCATAGAGATGTGCTTAAGAGCTCATTCAAAAGCAATTTCTCATATGTACGTGGTTTATATAAATTCCACCATCTGCAAGTTCCATATGGCACGACAAAGGGTAATATGGCATTTCTCAAGGAGGGGGGCTAGCGGGCAATCAGAACATCATAGATTGATTTTTGATAGCTCATATAAAAAAATATTGCTCATATTTACGTTCTTCCTATAAATTCCTCCACCTGCAAGTTTCAAATGGTACTAAAAATGGCACTTTTTGTGCCATGTCTCAAGGGGAAAAGCTGGGGCTAGTATCTACCAGAACTTCTTAGAGTGATGTTTAATGGCTCATTTGAAAACTTTTGCTCATATCTACGTGCTCTTATCAATTTTACAATTTTTAAGTGAGATATAGCAGTGAAAACACACACTTTGGTGCCACTTCTTAAGTGGAAAAATCTAGAAAGTATAAAACAGTATAATTGTAATAATTATGATCCAAAATCCTTAACTCGAGGTTTGCAAGAACACTTCCCACAGTTTCCTCCTCCAGGACCCCTTAATAAGCTACGCAATTGAAGTCCTACACATAAACCAATATATTAATTTAGATTATTAGAGGCGTGATTCTGTTAGTACAGCACTGGACTTCCAATTAGATTATCATGCTTTCGACTCCTCCTTGGATTTTTTTTTTTTCAATCATGGTTTGTCCCTTTCTTATCATTACTTTTTAGATAATCCATTATTTTTGCAAATATGATGCACTCATTTTTCAAATTATCCCAGGAAGACTCAATTTAATGCTATTACTCATATCTACGTGCTTTTTATCGATTTTACCATCCATAGGTGCCATATAGCACTTAAAAACGGCACTTTTGGTTCCACTTCTTAAGTGGAAGAGTTTGGAAGGATAAGACGGTACTATTCCATCAATCATGGTCCAAATCCCTTAACTGGAGGTTTATAAGAAACCCCTCACATATATACTCCCCCTCCAGACCCTCTTAGTAAGTTTTATAAATATTCTTCTCATCTTAAAATAAAAGATTATGCGAAAACAAATTAACTAAAACTAAAAACTTTTCAACTAAAAATCTACCAAAAATTAAGCTTGAATGATCAACAGTTTTGAATTAAACCTTCAAACTTCACTCTGTGACGAAGCCTGTGTGCTAGTTCTAATGGCGGTAATTGAGGGGAAGGGACGTCCTTGTCCCCTTATTTTTTGCTCCTGCCTAGGTTTTGAAAAACACCTTTTTTTGGTTATTTCATTTAAAAAGGCACTTTTTCATTTGAAAAAAAAAATGGGTGGCAAAACGGAAAGTGCAATTTATGGGAATGTGCTATCAAGTCAAATTGATAAAAAGTGATTAGGCATAAATATAAGCTTTTAAATGTGCCCTTAAACAGCTCCATAAGTTTTCAACTGAAACTCAGGAATGACATTAAAACTTAAAACGAACAAAAATTATTCCGTATAAATAAAAAAGATCTTAGTAGTGTTGTTTCCACATTAAATTTGAATAAAAAACGAGCAAAGATTAATATAAAAAAAAACAAAGTTTTTCCAAGGGAATGAAAAAGAGCGAAGTTGAAACTTAAAACGGACAAAAATTATTACTTCACAGCCTATCTAATATATATCAATCAAACTAGTACAAATAAAACAACTAATTATATATCTCTGTCTTTGTAGGATTATAGAAAACTAGCGCTTTACTGAAAACACAAAATAATATAGGAGTCTTGGTACAGTAAAAACAAACAAATTAAAGGCACTACAGAATAAAAATATTACCAATCCCTTTTAAGATAAATAACAATTCATTTTAGTATGGTTGCTTTATTTTTTTTCTCGTTTGATTTGGCATCACTTCTGCACGATGGCTCATTTCAATGCCTGGCTGTCGTATTGGTTTTAAAAAGGACATGTCATGATTAGGTTGTAGACAAGTTCGAAGTAAAGCCATCTTGATAGCATTAGGATTAGGACAGCTTTAGAATTGTATCATAGCTCGAAATTCACTGTTGTATAGAGACAAATAGACGCATCTTCAGAGTTCCTACTTGTCTTATCTGATCTTCATTTCAAGTAATACTAAAACATATTTCTTACAATTGAAGAAATTTCCAAAAGAGCGTTTCAATCTTAAACTTCAAATAATTAGATACATTTTAAAGTTATTAAAATAGTCTCTACTTTTTGGTTTTGCTCTTAAGATTCTTCCTCAAGGATTCAAGAAACGATGCCATTTATGTTTGTTTTATAAGCGATAATTTGTTGTCCTGGTTAGGGGGAGGGGCATTTAGACAGAGAAAGAAAATTTCCACATAGAAGTAAGAAGACTAGAAATGTGGCACATTTGATGCCTACTAAAGAAAAAAAATTGAGAAAAAGAAGAAGTCAATTTTTTCCCTAAAAAAAAACTAGGAAAAAAACTAAAGAAAAAAAGGTTGTGGTTTATCACAGGAGAATATGGCAAGCTTCGGATGAACTTTTGAAGTTCAATCTGGAAAGAATCAAAACAAAAAGGTGTGCTTTCAAAATAAAAATAGAGTTAGTGTGAAATTCACAAGTTTGAATAATATAACCAATGCCGTATACAGAAGGGCTGAGTTGTCTGACCCTCTTGAAAGTGTTTTCCGACTCTTAAGAATGTAACAAAAATACATTTAAAATTTTTTCTATACCACCCCCCCCCCCCCCCCCACCAAAAAAAAATTCTGGAAACAGCCCTGCATCTAACTAATACATTTTAAATCCTACATCTTAAGTAATTTTTTTATTTTAATAAAGGATTGTTTTTTTTTTAAGTGTTTTATTGCTTAAAATCTTCCTGGAAGAAATCCTACTTTTACGCCTTCAAGCTGTTGATAATGGCTCTTTTTTCGGTCTTTCAGATCAAATTGTGGCTGACAAAATAAACTCTGTAGACATGATCGATTATATAGAAATTGGAAAAGCTCGACGTTAACAAGTATTCAAGGCAGGAAAGGTAAATTTGGCATGCAAGTTGCCCTCCGCACCGGGCTTTGCAGAGAATTATATTTGACTTTTATCCAGTTAAGATAGATTATTATTTAATGCTAAGAACTACATAATGCCAAAAAATAAAGCATAAAAAGGGTTTTAATTACAACATAGCAGAGAACAAAAAAAGAACAACACTAATTAAAAAAAAAAACACCCTGAGTAATTCAGCCCCACGCCCGGGAAGTAGACTCAACGTGGACACGTCCGGGACTTACTCAACGGAAAACACCGATTTTTTTTTTTTTTTTTTATAACACACAAAAAACGACAACTAAACACACAAAAAGAAAAATAACCCAGAACAACTCACATTATAAACAATTTTCCAGCACTGATGTTACAACATAAGAATAAAACCAAAGCGAATGTCTATAGTAAAACATGGGTCACTCTCCTCTCAACATTCAGTGTATAAATGAGAATCTTTCAAAACCGAAGACTATATTTAATTGAACAAACAAAAAAAGGTCACCAAAACTCAGGTCCATCACCCCTAAACTAAATCTCACAGGCTTATAAACAAATTCATGAATTATAAATAAGTGGAGTTTTCGTTTGCTGGTTTAGCTGCAGTCTATTGGTTTTTCCAGCGTCTCATTCTGACTTTTGTTCGTAAGGTTTTCCGTTGAGTAAGGCTCCCGGAAGTGGGGCTGAAATATTCGGTATATTTTTTTAAAAATTAAAATGCTGTTTGTTTTTATTTTTTTTTACTGCTTTGTTGAAATTAAAACCTGTGTTTTTTCGTAAATAGAAAAGCAGTGTGGTCCTAAAAATTATTTGCATAATTCCATGTAACAATACTGATGATCAAATATTTTTCCGATTGTTTGCCTCATGTCCTCAAATTTGAGTGATTTTAACAAATTCTTGAATGAGTACAAAATCTTATTCTTGAAAATAGTTTCCCAAGTATTTCGGACTGACATGCGGGCCTGTCTCAGATACCTTGACTGGTCTACGCTGTTTTTCTTGCGACTTTGAAGAAATATTAATATTGCTCTAACTATGAAACGGTTTCACTTAGCAGATACTAAGCTAAAAAGCAATAAAAAGCGGAAACTGATAATAGTAATTACGGTAATGTAGTCAAGCTTAATTTCAACAAATCATCTGGTGTTTTTGTCTCGTAATCTTTCTTCTAAAATGACTTCAGAATGTATGTCAAGAGCGCTGGAAGGGAGAAACGACTTATCCCAATGTCAGGGCTTATGTAAGTCGTTCTTTCAGGACTATATAATCTGAGTGTACTATTTTCCAGACTAAAACATCAAGGCGTTGTGGAAATAAAATACATACATGCATTGAAACACAATTACTGCTCATTGAAAGGTTAAAGATGTATTCTTGAATAATTATCATTACCATCTTTATTTTTCAAATTTGTTTTTTCTATTCTATTATAGTTATTATTCTATTGTACCATTTTTGGCTGATTATTTCTGTTGTGTAGTTTCTATTATTTTTTACTATCATCTCTTTCATCAAAATTTGCACTTTTCAGTCTTGAACTTGCACACCCTCACTGTTCTAAGTTGCCCAAACTAACTGGGTATCAGTAAAAGCAGCAGTTCTTTTCCTATTAGGATTCAAGAAGCTTTATTACGTGACAATAAACCATAAGCAAAACTTGTTTCTGTCTCTCTATCTCTCTTTCTTTACAAAAATGAGAAGAGGTAAAAAGGGAGTAAAGAGAGAAGTTTTGAATAGATTTGGATGGAAGAAGAGTGTGCGCATCTGGGTTGGTCGTTGGTAGTCTGGTAATAGAGTGAGCTTTGGGTAGTTGTAGTAGAACTAATAGTTTATTATTAAAGCCTTTATTTCTTTTGATCTTGATTGATAATTGATTTATGTATATATTTTGCAATAATACTATGAAAATATTTGGATCTGTATATTTCATGAACCTAAGTCTTCAATATAAAGTAAAGATACAATAAAAGTTAGAACGATGTTGGGATTCAGTAATCCAAACAATTCTTACGCTAAAATAACAAGAGAATATCATAAAATTAATATTGAATAGAATTTCATTAAAGTAATACAAAATTTTATTTACTGTAAAAGTCAGCTTACTGATCATGTCCCAGCTTAGAGAAAAAAAAAATAAGGAAATAGAAACAACAAAAGTACGAAGAACAAAAGGGAAATCTTTTTGTAAGACAGTGGAGATAATTTGAATGAATATTTCGGCCCTATGTCCAAGGGCCGTCCTCAGCAAGACAAAAATATATAAAAGAAAAAAGACTCACAACAACATGCGACCAATAAAACCAAAAAAGTGGAAATTTTTTCAAAACTTTGGAATTGCTCTATACACAAATTTAATTAAAAATGATCTTACAAAATATTTTAAAAAACCGATCGACATTAACACAGAACCGGTCACAAAAAGACCTTTGAGGTTAGCTGCCAAAAAGGCTGGATTAGCAATAAGAACGTGTTTTTAATTTATTTTTCTTTCATTTCATTGAATCGTCTTGTTTTACCTGACTTTTTATCAGTCCTGGCTGAACTTCGCTGAAGTAATGATGCTAGGACTGTTTTGAAAAAATTTCCACTTTTTTGGTTTTATTGGTCGCATGTTGTTGTGTGTGTGTCTTTTTTTTTATATATTTTTGTCTTGCTGAGGACGGCCCTTGGACATAGGGCCGAAATATAAATAGAATGCATTTACAGTAAAATACATGATAGAAAACACTTACAAAACAATACAGGATAATTCCTGTTCATTTCAAGTGTTATATTCTCTTCTCGTCGGAAAAAAGTATGAATTTTAATTGAAAATTGAACCTACTATTTTTCTCAGTTTCAAATGAAAACTGTTATGCGAATATACATAACCTTGCAATATCTTTTAAATGACAAGCCTTTTGTAGATGGCGGGATCTTTGAAGAGCATCTTAACTTATGGCAAGCATCATTATAAAACTTGATTTTAATAGGTTTAAGTCTCATACATATTCATAAATATATAACGATTATATTTGTTGCTCTGATTTCATCACTCTAAAAACATGGATTTCTTGTGGATAAGTTTGAATCGGTATTAAATGGTCTGTGAACCACAAAAATTAAATTTAAGTATACATAAAAATGAATAATTGTTATCTATTCATCCGTTCTTGTTGGCCAGCTAAATAAACTACAACATCAACTCATTATGTTATTGTATAAAATACATAATAATACATTTATAAAACAATACAGAATAACTCCTGTTCATTTCAAATCTTATGTTCTCTTCTCGCAAAAAAAAAAAAAAAAAAAAAAAAAACACTTCTGGGTAGGATTTTCAATTGAAAAACGAACGTATTGTTTTTTTTTCGGGGGCAAATGTAGACTGTTATGGGAATGTATTTCACCTTGCATGTATCTTTTAAGTGTTTTTGTGTTTTATAGATGGTAGGATCTGTGAAATGTGTCCTTAACTTTTGGCAAGCAACATTATAAAACTTGATTTTAATAGGTTTAAGTCTCATACATATCATGGTTGCAGCAGCAGCTGCAACCTAGTAAAGAGTGAACCACGGGCGTTTTCTAACAAAAGTTAAAAAACGCGTTTCGAAAAAAACTGCCTAGCGAAAAAAAAATTGCCAACTGACACTGATTCATGAATTGTAACTATCATTTCGGTTTGTATTAAAAATAAAAATTTATTGGGAAAAGAAATTTATGGTCATTTCGAAAAAAAAGTCTGAACCCCTCGAAAATGGCGTCAGATAAAAATGAAAAGTGTTCCATTGGAATCAGCATAGTTGAAAACATTATTCAGGGAATTTACAGTCCCCAACCTTGAAACACAAGAAAAATCACTTTTTTGTATGGGTAGCACTGATCTGTCTCTTTTCTTTTTTTTTCGGGGCTAGCGGTTTCCCAGAACATCATTTTGAGATGCTTAATAGCATCTCATGACATTTTTCAAGGGGTAGGGTTAGCGGGCTACAAAAACATCGTAGACAGATGTTCAGTAACTCACATTAAAGTTATTTCTCATATCTACGTTTTATTTATAAATTGCACCAACTGCAACTGCCAAATGGCACTATTGATGCCATGTCTCAAGTGGAAAAGCTAGGGGCTAGTGGGCTACCAGAACTTCTTAGAGAGATGTTTAATGGCTGATTTGAAAGCTTTTTCTCATATCTATATGCTTTTGATCAGTTTTTGCCATTCGTAAGTTCCAAATAGCACAAAAACGGCACCTTTTGTGCCACTTCTTAAGTTGAAAAGCTTCGAAGTATAAAACGGTACCATTGTAATAATTATGGTCCAAAACCCTTAACTTGAGATTTACAAGGGACCCCTCCCGTATACTCCCCTCCCAGCCCCCTTAGCAAAGTCTCATTAGTCCCTTGGGAGAATTTACTATAAAGTCTTTAACACGGTCAGAATCAAAAGTCAAAAATCATGTTTGGGAAAAAACTGCCATCTGACTCTGATTGAGGAATGATAACTTATTTTGGTTCGTCTTAATAGTAAAAGCTTATTGCGAGAAGAAATTTTTGATGATTTTGAAAAAAGCCTGGAACCCTTCGAAAATGGCGTCTGATCAAAATGAAAAGTGTTTCCTTTTTCCTTGTTGTTGCACTGATGTCTCCCCTTTTTTTTCTTTTTTTTCTTTTTTCTAGCAGGGCTAGGTGACCAGAACATCATAGAGAGATGTATAATAGCTCATTTGAACGGAAATTAAATTTGCTAGTGTCCTTTTTAAGTGACTATTGGTGTAGTAAGGTACGGGTGTCACCACTTATTGGTGCAAAAATGGGGCTATACCACAAGTGGTGCTAAAACCAATAAGTGGTGACACCCTTACCTTACCACACCAAATACTGGGGGCAGTGTGGCTTACCGGTGGAACTCCAACAATGACTAAAAAGATTAGAGGGCAACTAGCCCCCCCCCCCCCCTTGAAGGTCCCCAGCTGGGGGGCAAATGAGGTCTGGGGAAAAAACTTGTGTCTTGAGGGGGCAGTTGCCTCCCCCTGCCCCATATCAGATTACGCCCCTTTCTACGTCCTTCCTATAAATTCCACCATCGGCAATTAGCTTAAAAAATCACAGAAAATTGGTAGCATTAGTATATATGACCTCTTGAAAGAAAAATTACTGGTACTTATGTATTATACCAAACACACTCAAGAAGTGCATTTACCAAGTTAGGTTAACCATAATGAAAAATGCCATAACATGATGAAAATATAATACTTTAGTTTGTATAATTTAAAAATTTGGGCTAAATATTTGCACATTAGGGGGGGGGGGGTAAAATAAATCTCAGAAAGGGTTAAAAACCTAATTCAATCTAACCTTACCCCCATCCCCCTAATGTGCAAATATATAGCCTAAATTATACAAGTCCAATGCATTCTGTCGCCCGTCATTTATCATTGTGGCTCAGAAATCGGTTTGCTCGGATCGTAGATTCTGCAATTTTCTCGACTGTTTGGTATCATGGTTGCAGCGGTAGCTGCAACCTAGTAAAGAGCGAACCACAGCCCATTGTAACTAAAAGTTAAAAAACGCGTTTAAAAAAAAAAACCTGCCTAGTGAAAAAATTGCCATCTGATACTGATTAACGAATGGTAACGGGGTTAATGTCCATAAACGGAGTTAATGTCCAAGAGAATGTTCATTTTCGATGCGGAGTACGCCAAGGAGGCGCGTTATCCCCTTATGTTTTTAAGCTTTGTATTGCTAGAGTGCTCTCTAAGATGCTTGCTTGCTTTATTGGTTTTTATCTGATGTATCGTATATTGCTTACGCGGATGACATCCTACTTATTAGTAGGAGCAAATTTTCTTTGTCTAAAATGGTGGATAATGTGAGAAAAGGTATTTTAGATATTGGACTTAATTTAAATGTTGAAACGTGCGACTATCTTTATTTGAACGGTAATGTTATGAATTCTCCTTTGAATTGTAATTATTCTTCTATACTTTCAGTTGATAGCCTTCGTTGGCTTGGTATAACTCTTTGTAATAATATATTTTGTTTTTGTCAGTCAGCTGTTAGGGACGCATGTACCAAGACTATATGTGGGTATTCCCAGATTGTTGCAAATCGGTCGTAATACAATCGCAAAGCTTTAGTGTCGCTGTATTCTGTTTTCTGTGACCAAGCTATTTTTTACCTTTCAGGTATTTACATTCTGCTTAGGAAGAATGACCTATCTAAGTTGAGGAAATGCTAATATCGGTATTGCCAATTTTTGTTGTATCTTCGTTGTCATTTCGTAATCGCCGTATTATCAAAAAGTATAATGCACCTGATATAAGCGAAAAACTTTGTGATTTACATATAAAACTGTCTGCAAATGCCTATGAAAAACTATCCCCTCACCATGGTCTCATTTGTTTGTTTTGCTGAATTTTCTTTTTATTCGTTTATCGTAATTTAAGTACTGTGTGTGTTTATTTTTTCTTTCCCTTTTCTCTTTACTCTACTATTTTCACACTGTTGGTACAGTGGGTTATAAATAAATATTATTATTATTAACTATTATTTCGGTTTGTCTTAAAAGTAAAAGTTTATTGCAAAAATAAATTCATGGTGATTTCGAAAATAGGCCTAAAACCACTTCATAAGTGTAAAAGCTCTGAAGTACAAAACAGTTACTATTGTGATAGTTATGTTTCTACCCTTAACTGGAGGTTTACAAGAACCTTTCCCGCACCCTCCCCCTCCCAACCTCCTTAGTAAGTTTCATAAATCACCTGCTCACCAGTAAGCTTCTGAAACATTAGCATACTACCACACCATCGTAGATAGATGTTTAATGGCTCAATTTTAAGCTACTGCTTATATTTACTAGATTTTTACAAATTCTACCGTCTATTAGATTTTTCAATATGAAGTAATTTCAGGAGATTTGCAATGAACTCTTTGTCAGGTTGAAGCATTAGCTGCAACCTAGTAAAGAGCGAACCACAGTCCATAGTGACTAAAAGTTACAAAGCTTGAAAACGGTCTTTTTTTCTTCTTTTTTTTTCCAGGCCTAGCGGGTTACTTGAACATCATAGAGATGTGCTTAAGAGCTCATTCAAAAGCAATTTCTCATATGTACGTGGTTTATATAAATTCCACCATCTGCAAGTTCCATATGGCACGACAAAGGGTAATATTGCATTTCTCAAGGAGGGGGGCTAGCGGGCAATCAGAACATCATAGATTGATTTTTGATAGCTCATATAAAAAAATATTGCTCATATTTACGTTCTTCCTATAAATTCCTCCACCTGCAAGTTTCAAATGGTACTAAAAATGGCACTTTTTGTGCCATGTCTCAAGGGGAAAAGCTGGGGCTAGTATCTACCAGAACTTCTTAGAGTGATGTTTAATGGCTCATTTGAAAACGTTTTGCTCATATCTACGTGCTCTTATCAATTTTACAATTCGTAAGTGAGATATAGCAGTGAAAACAACACTTTTGGTGCCACTTCTTAGTGAAAAATCTAGAAAGTATAAAACAGTATAATTGTAATAATTATGATCCAAAATCCTTAACTCGAGGTTTGCAAGAACACTTCCCACAGTTTCCTCCTCCAGGACCCCTTAATAAGCTACGCAATTGAAGTCCTACATAAACCAATATATTAATTTAGATTATTAGAGGCGTGGTTCTGTTAGTACAGCACTGGACTTCCAATTAGATTATCATGCGTTCGACTCCTCCTTGGATTTTTTTTCAATCATGGTTTGTCCCTTTCTTATCTTTACTTTTTAGATAATCCATTATTTTTGCAAATATGATGCACTCATTTTTCAAATTATCCCAGGAAGACTCAATTTAATGCTATTACTCATATCTACGTGCTTTTTATCGATTTTACCATCCATAGGTGCCATATAGCACTTAAAAACGGCACTTTTGGTTCCACTTCTTAAGTGGAAGAGTTTGGAAGGATAAGACGGTACTATTCCATCAATCATGGTCCAAATCCCTTAACAGGAGGCTTATAAGAACCCCTCACATATACTCCCCCTCCAGACCCTCTTAGTAAGTCTTATAAATATTCTTCTCATCTTAAAATAAAAGATTATTGCGAAAACAAATTAACTAAAACTAAAAACTTTTCAACTAAAAATCTACCAAAAATTAAGCTTGAATGATCAACAGTTTTGAATTAAACCTTCAAACTTCACTCTGCGACGAAGCCTGTGTGTTAGTTCTAATGGCGGTAATTGAGGGGAAGGGACGTCCTTGTCCCTTATTTTTTGCTCCTGCCTAGGTTTTGAAAAACACCTTTTTTTGGTTATTTCATTTAAAAAGGCACTTTTTTCATTTGAAAAAAAAATGGATGGCAAAACGGAAAGTGCAGTTTATGGGAATGTGCTATCAAGTCAAATTGATAAAAAGTGATTAGGCATAAATATAAGCTTTTAAACGCGCCCTTAAAACAGCTCCATAAGTTTTCAACTGAAAAACTCAGGAATGACATTAAAACTTAAAACGAACAGAAATTATTCCGTATAAATAAAAAAGATCTTAGAAGTGTTGTTTCCACATTAAATTTGAATAAAAAACGAGCAAAGATTAATATAAAAAAAACAAGTTTTTCCAAGGGAAATGAAAGAGCGAAGTTGAAACTTAAAACGGACAAAAATTATTACTTCACAGCCTATCTAATATATATCAATCAAACTAGTACAAATAAAACAACTAATTATATATCTCTGTCTTTGTAGGATTATAGAAAACTAGCGCTTTACTGAAAACACAAAATAATATAGGAGTCTTGGTACAGTAAAAGCAAACAAATTAAAGGCACTACAGAATAAAAATATTACCAATCCCTTTTAAGATAAATAACAATTCATTTTAGTATTATTGCTTTATTTTTTTTTTCTCGTTTGATTTGGCATCACTTCTGCACGATGGCTCATTTCAATGCCTGGCTGTCGTATTGGTTTTAAAAAGACATGTCATGATTAGGTTGTAGACAAGTTCGAAGTAAAGCCATCTTGATAGCATTAGGATTAGGACTAAAGACTAGCTTTAGAATTTGTATCATAGCTCGAAATTCACTGTTGTATAGAGACAAATAGACGCATTTTCAGAGTTCCTACTTGTCTTATCTGATCTTCATTTCAAGTAATACTGAAACATATTTCTTACAATTGAAGAAATTTCCAAAAGAGCGTTTCAATCTTAAACTTCAAATAATTAGATACATTTTGAAAGTTATTAAAATAGTCTACTTTTTGGTTTTGCTCTTAAGATTCTTCCTCAAGGATTCAAGAAACGATGCCATTTATGTTTGTTTTATAAGCGATAATTTGTTGTCCTGGTTAGGGGGAGGGGCATTTAGACAGAGAAAGAAAATTTCCACATAGAAGTAAGAAGACTAGAAATGTGGCACATTTGATGCCTACTAAAGAAAAAAATTGAGAAAAAGAAGAAGTCAATTTTTTCCCTAAAAAAAACTAGGAAAAAAACTAAAGAAAAAAAGGTTGTGGTTTATCACAGGAGAATATGGCAAGCTTCGGATGAACTTTTGAAGTTCAATCTGGAAAGAATCAAAACAAAAAGGGTGCTTTCAAATAAAAAATAGAGTTAGTGTGAAATTCACAAGTTTGAATAATATAACCAATGCCGTATACAGAAGGGCTGAGGGGTCTGACCCTCTTGAAAGTGTTTTCCGACTCTTAAGAATGTAACAAAAATACATTAAAAAATTTTTCTATACCACCCCCCCCCCCCCCCCCACCCCCCCCCACCCCCACAAAAAAAATTCTGGAAACAGCCCTGCATCTAACTAATACATTTTAAGTCCTACATCTTAAGTAATTTTTTTATTTTAATAAAGGATTGTTTTTTTTAAGTGTTTTATTGCTTAAAATCTTCCTGGAAGAAATCCTACTTTTACGCCTTCAAGCTGTTGATAATGGTTCTTTTTCGGTCTTTCAGATCAAATTGTGGCTGACAAAATAAACTCTGTAGACATGATCGATTATATAGAAATTGGAAAAGCTCGACGTTAACAAGTGTTCAAGGCAGGAAAGGTAAATTTGGCATGCAAGTTGCCCTCCGCACCGGGCTTTGCAGAGAATTATATTTGACTTTTATCCAGTTAAGATAGATTATTATTTAATGCTAAGAACTACATAATGCCAAAAATTAAGCATAAAAAGGGTTTTAATTACAACATAGCAGAGAACAAAAAAAGAACAACACTAATTAAAAAAAAACCCTGGATAATTCAGCCCCACGTCCGGGAAGTAGACTCAACGTGGACACGTCCGGGACTTATTCAACGGAAAACACCGAATTTTTTTTTTTTTAAATAACACACAAAAAACGACAACTAAACACACAAAAAGAAAAATATCCCAGAACAACTCACATTATAAACAATTTTCCAGCACTGATGTTACAACATAAGAATAAAACCAAAGCGAATGTCTATAGTGAAACATGGGTCACTCTCCTCTCAACATTCAGTGTATAAATGAGAATCTTTCAAAACCGAAGACTATATTTAATTGAACAAACAAAAAAAGGTCACCAAAACTCAGGTCCATCACCCCTAAACTAAATCTCACAGGCTTATAAACAAATTCATGAATTATAAATTAAGTGGAGTTTTCGTTTGCTGGTTTAGCTGCAGTCTATTGGTTTTTCCAGCGTCTCATTCTGACTTTTGTTCGTAAGGTTTTCCGTTGAGTAAGGCTCCCGGAAGTGGGGCTGAAATATTCGGAATATTTTTTTAAAAATTAAAATGCTGTTTGTTTTTATTTTTTTTTACTGCTTTGTTGAAATTAAAACCTGTGTTTTTTCGTCAATAGAAAAGCAGTGTGGTCCTAAAAATTTTTTGCATAATTCCATGTAACAATACTGATGATCAAATATTTTTCCGATTGTTTGCCTCATGTCCTCAAATTTGAGTGATTTTAACAAATTCTTGAATGAGTACAAAATCTTATTCTTGAAAATAGTTTCCCAAGTATTTCGGGACTGACATGCGGGCCTGTCTCAGATACCTTGACTGGTCTACGCTGTTTTTCTTGCGACTTTGAAGAAATATTAATATTGGTCTAACTATGAAACGGTTTCACTTAGCAGATACTTAGTTAAAAAAGCAATAAAAAGCGGAAACTGATAATAGTAATTACGGTAATGTAGTCAAGCTTAATTTCAACAAATCATCTGGTGTTTTTGTCTCGTAATCTTTCTTCTAAAATGACTTCAGAATATATGTCAAGAGCGCTGGAAGGGAGAAACGACTTATCCCAATGTCAGGGCTTATGTAAGTCGTTCTTTCAGGACTATATAATCTGAGTATACTATTTTACAGACTAAAACATCAAGCGTTGTGGAAATAAAATACATACATGCATTGAAACACAATTACTGCTCATTGAAAGGTTAAAGATGTATTCTTGAATAATTATCATTACCATCTTTATTTTTCAAATTTGTTTTTCTATTCTGTTATAGTTATTATTCTATTGTACCATTTTTGGCTGATTATTTCTGTTGTGTAGTTTCTATTATTTTTTACTATCATCTCTTTCATCAAAATTTGCACTTTTCAGTCTTGAACTTGCACACCCTCACTGTTCTAAGTTGCCCAAACTAACTGGGTATCAGTAAAAGCAGCAGTTCTTTTCCTATTAGGATTCAAGAAGCTTTATTACGTGACAATAAACCATAAGCAAAACTTATTTCTGTCTCTCTCTCTCTCTTTCCTTACAAAAATGAGAAGAGGTAAAAAGGGAGTAAAGAGAGAAGTTTTGAATAGATTTGGATGAAGAAGAGTGTGCGCATCTGGGTTGGTCGTTGGTAGTCTGGTAATAGAGTGAGCTTTGGGTAGTTGTAGTAGAACTAATAGTTTATTATTAAAGCCTTTATTTCTTTTGATCTTGATTGATAATTGATTTATGTATATATTTTTGCAATTAATACTATGAAAATATTTGGATCTGTATGTTTCATGAACCTAAGTCTTCAATATAATGTAAAGATACAATAAAAGTTAGAACGATGTTGGGATTCAGTAATCCAAACAATTTATACGCTAAAATAACAAGAGAATATCATAAAATTAATATTGAATAGAATTTCATTAAAGTAATACAAAATTTTATTTACTGTAAAAGTCAGCTTACTGATCGTGTCCCAGCTTAGAGAAAAAAGAAATAAGGAAAGAGAAACAACAAAAGTACGAAGAACAAAAGGGAAATCTTTTTGTAAGACAGTGGAGATAATTTGAATGAATATTTCGGCCCTATGTCCAAGGGCCGTCATCAGCAAGACAAAAATATATAAAAGAAAAAAAGACTCACAACAACATGCGACCAATAAAACCAAAAAAGTGGAAATTTTTTCAAAACTTTGGAATTGCTCTATACACAAATTTAATTAAAAATGATCTTACAAAATATTTTAAAAAACCGATAGACATTAACACAGAACCGGTCACAAAAAGACATTTGAGGTTAGCTGCCAAAAAGGCTGGATTAGCAGTAAGAACGTGTTTTTAATTTATTTTTCTTTCATTTCATTGAATTGTCTTGTTTTACCTTACTTTTTATCAGTCCTGGTTGAACTTCGCTGAAGTAATGATGCTAGGACTGTTTTGAAAAAATTTCCACTTTTTTGGTTTTATTGGTCGCATGTTGTTGTGAGTCTTTTTTTATATATATTTTTGTCTTGCTGAGGACGGCCCTTGGACATAGGGCCGAAATATAAATAGAATGCATTTACAGTAAAATACATGATAGAAAACATTTACAAAACAATACAGGATAATTCCTGTTCATTTCAAGTGTTATATTCTCTTCTCGTCGGAAAAAGTATGAATTTTAATTGAAAATTGAACCTACTATTTTTCTCAGTTTCAAATGAAAACTGTTATGCGAATATACATAACCTTGCAAATATCTTTTAAGTGACAAGCCTTTTGTAGATGGCGGGATCTTTGAAGTGCATCTTAACTTATGGCAAGCAATAGATTTTAATAGGTCTCTCATACATATTCATAAATATATAACGATTATATTTGTTGTTCTGATTTCATCACTCTAAAAACATGGATTTCTTGTGGATAAGTTTGAATCGGTATTAAATGGTCTGTGAACCACAAAATTAAATTCAAGTATACATAAAAATGAATAATTGTTATCTGTTCATCCGTTCTTGTTGGCCAGCTAAATAAACTACAACATCAACTCATTATGTTATTGTATAAAATACATAATAATACATTTACAAAACAATACAGAATAACTCCTGTTCATTTCAAATCTTATGTTCTCTTCTCGCAAAAAAAAAAAAAAAAAAAAAAAAAACTTCTTGGTAGGATTTTCAATTGAAAAAACGAACGTATTGTTTTTTTCAGGGGCAAATGTAGACTGTTATGGAATGTATTTCACCTTGCATGTATCTTTTAAGTGTTTTTGTGTGTTTTATAGATGGTAGGATCTGTGAAATGTGTCCTTAACTTTTGGCAAGCAACATTATAAAACTTGATTTTAATAGGTTTAAGTCTCATACATATCATGGTTGCAGCAGCAGCTGCAACCTAGTAAAGAGTGAACCACGGGCGTTTTCTAACAAAAGTTAAAAAACGCGTTTCGAAAAAAAAACTGCCTAGCGAAAAAAAAATGCCAACTGACACTGATTCATGAACTGTAACTATCATTTCGTTTTGTATTAAAAATAAAAATTTATTGGGAAAAGAAATTTATGGTCATTTCGAAAAAAAGTCTGAACCCCTCGAAAATGGCGTCAGATAAAAATGAAAAGTGTTCTATTGGAATCAGCATAGTTGAAAACATATTCAGGGAATTTACAGTCCCCAACCTTGAAACACAAGAAAAATCACTTTTTTGTATGGGTAGCACTGATCTGTCTCTTTTCTTTTTTTTTCAGGGCTAGCGGTTTCCCAGAACATCATTTTGAGATGCTTAATAGCATCTCATGACATTTTTCAAGGGGTAGGGTTAGCGGGCTACAAAAACATCGTAGACAGATGTCCAGTAACTCACATTAAAGTTATTTCTCATATCTACGTTTTATTTATAAATTGCACCAACTGCAACTGCCAAATGGCACTATTGATGCCATGTCTCAAGTGGAAAAACTAGGGGCTAGTGGGCCACCAGAACTTCTTAGAGAGATGTTTAATGGCTGATTTGAAAGCTTTTTCTCATATCTATATGCTTTTGATCAGTTTTGCCATTCGTAAGTTCCAAATAGCACAAAAACGGCACCTTTTGTGCCACTTCTTAAGTTGAAAAGCTTCGAAGTATAAAACGGTACCATTGTAATAATTATGGTCCAAAACCCTTAACTTGAGGTTTACAAGGGACCCCTCCCGTATACTCCCCCTCCCAGCCCCCTTAGCAAAGTCTCATTAGTCCCTTGGGAGAATTTACTATAAAGTCTTTAACACGGTCAGAATCAAAAGTCAAAAATCATGTTTGGGAAAAAACTGCCATCTGACTCTGATTGAGGAATGATAACTTATTTTGTTTCGTCTTAATAGTAAAAGCTTATTGCGAGAAGAAATTTATGATGATTTTGAAAAAAGCCTGGAACCCTTCGAAAATGGCGTCTGATCAAAATGAAAAAGTGTTTCCTTTTTCCTTGTTGTTGCACTGATGTCTCCCCTTTTTTTTTCTTTTTTCTAGCAGGGCTAGGTGACCAGAACATCATAGAGAGATGTATAATAGCTCATTTGAACGGAAATTAAATTTGCTAGTGTCCTTTTAAGTGACTATTGGTGTAATAAGGTACGGGTGTCACCACTTATTGGTGCAAAAATGGGGCTATACCACAAGTGGTGCTAAAACCAATAAGTGGTGACACCCTACCTTACCACACCAATACTGGGGGCAGTGTGGCTTACCGGTGGAACTCCAAAAGTGACTAAAAATATTAGAGGGCAACTAGCCCCCCCCCTTGAAGGTCCCCAGCTGGGGGGGAAATGAGGTCTGGGGAAAAAACTTGTGTCTTGAGGGGGCAGTTGCCTCCCCCTGCCCCATATCAGATTACGCCCCTTTCTACGTCCTTCCTATAAATTCCACCATCGGCAATTAGCTTAAAAAATCACAGAAAATTGGTAGCATTAGTATATGACCTCTTGAAAGAAAAATTACTGGTACTTATGTATTATACCAAACACACTCAAGAAGTGCATTTACCAAGTTAGGTTAACCATAATGAAAAATGCCATAACATGATGAAAATATAATACTTTAGTTTGTATAATTTAAAAATTTGGGCTAAATATTTGCACATTAAGGGGGGGGGGGGGGGGTAAACCTAATTCAATCTAACCTTACCCCCATCCCCCTAATGTGCAAATATATAGCCTAAATTATACAAGTCCAATGCATTCTGTCGCCCGTCATTTATCATTGTGGCTCAGAAATCGGTTTGCTCGGATCGTAGATTCTGCAATTTTCTTGACTGTTTGGTATCATGGTTGCAGCGGTAGCTGCAACCTAGTAAAGAGCGAACCACAGCCCATTGTAACTAAAAGTTAAAAAACGTGTTTAAAAAAAAACCTGCCTAGTGAAAAAATTGCCATCTGATACTGATTAACGAATGGTAACGGGGTTAATGTCCATAAACAGAGTTAATGTCCAAGAGAATGTTCATTTTCGATGCGGAGTACGCCAAGGAGGCGCGTTATCCCCTTATGTTTTTAAGCTTTGTATTGCTAGAGTGCTCTCTAAGATGCTTGCTTTCTTGGTTTTTCTGATGTATCGTATATTGCTTACGCGGATGACATCCTACTTATTAGTAGGAGCAAATTTTCTTTGTCTAAACTAAATGGTGGATAATGTGAGAAAAGGTTTTTTAGATATTGGACTTAATTTAAATGTTGAAACGTGCGACTATCTTTATTTGAACGGTAATGTTATGAATTCTCCTTTGAATTGTAATTATTCTTCTATACTTTCAGTTGATAGCCTTCGTTGGCTTGGTATAACTCTTTGTAATAATATATTTTGTTTTTGTCAGTCAGCTGTTAGGGACGCATGTACCAAGACTATATGTGGGTATTCCCAGATTGTTGCAAATCGGTCGTAATACAATCGCAAAGCTTTAGTGTCGCTGTATTCTGTTTTCTGTGACCAAGCTATTTTTTACCTTTCAGGTATTTACATTCTGCTTAGGAAGAATGACCTATCTAAGTTGAGGAAATGCTAATATCGGTATTGCCAATTTTTGTTGTATCTTCGTTGTCATTTCGTAATCGCCGTATTATCAAAAAGTATAATGCACCTGATATAAGCGAAAAACTTTGTGATTTACATATAAAACTGTCTGCAAATGCCTATGAAAAACTATCCCCTCACCATGGTCTCATTTGTTTGTTTTGCTGAATTTTCTTTTTATTCGTTTATCGTAATTTAAGTACTGTGTGTGTTTATTTTTTTCTTTCCCTTTTCTCTTTACTCTACTATTTTCACATTGTTGTACAGTGGGTTATAAATAAATTATTATTATTATTAACTATTATTTCGGTTTGTCTTAAAAGTAAAAGTTTATTGCAAAAATAAATTCATGGTGATTTCGAAAATAGGCCTGAAACCCCTCCACAATGGCGTCAGATCAAAATGAAAAGTGCAATATTGGAATCAGAATTGTCGAAAACCATATACAGGGAAATAACAGTCCCCCACCTTGAACAACAAGGAAAATCGCTTTTTTTGCATCGGTAGCACTGATGTGTCTCCCTTTTTTTTCTCCAGGCTAGCGCGGTCACCAGAACATCATAGAGAGATGCTTAAAAACTCATTCAAAAGCCATTTCTTATATCTACGTGTTTTTTATAAACTTCGCCATCTCCAAGTGCCACTTGGCACTAAAATGGCACTTTGTGCCATTTCTCAAGTGGTGGCGCTAGCAGGCTACCAGAACATCGTAGACAGATTTTGTATGGCTCGTATGAAAAACATTGCTCATATCTACGTTCTTTCTATAAATTCCACCATCTACAATTTCCAAATAGTACTAAAAACGGCACTTTTTGTGCCATGTCTCAAGTGGAAAAGCTAAGGCTATTGGGCTAGCAGAACTTATAAGAGTTATGTTGAATGGCTTATTTGAAAGTTATTGCTCATATCAATATGCTTTTATTTTCAATTTAACCATTAGTAAGTGTGATATAGCATTGAAAACAACACTTTTGGTGCCACTTCATAAGTGTAAAAGCTCTGAAGTACAAAACAGTTACTATTCTGATAGTTATGTTCCTACCCTTAACTGGAGGTTTACAAGAACCTTTCCCGCACCCTCCCCCTCCCAACCCCCTTAGTAAGTTTCATAAATCCTGCTCACCAGTAAGCTTCTGAAACATTAGCATACTACCACACCATCGTAGATAGATGTTTAATGGCTCAATTATAAGCTACTGCTTATATTTACTAGATTTTTACAAATTCTACCGTCTATTAGATTTCACAGATTTCAATATGAAGTAATTTCTTGGGAGAATTTGCAATGAACTCTTTGTCATGGTTGAAGCATTAGCTGCAACCTAGTAAAGAGCGAACCACAGTCCATAGTGACTAAAAGTTACAAAGCTTTAAAACGGTCTTTTTTTCTTCTTTTTTTTTCCAGGCCTAGCGGGTTACTTGAACATCATAGAGATGTGCTTAAGAGCTCATTCAAAAGCAATTTCTCATATGTACGTGGTTTATATAAATTCCACCATCTGCAAGTTCCATATGGCACGACAAAGGGTAATATGGCATTTCTCAAGGAGGGGGGCTAGCGGGCAATCAGAACATCATAGATTGATTTTTGATAGCTCATATAAAAAAATATTGCTCATATAAAAAAATATTGCTCATATTTACGTTCTTCCTATAAATTCCTCCACCTGCAAGTTTCAAATGGTACTAAAAATGGCACTTTTTGTGCCATGTCTCAAGGGGAAAAGCTGGGGCTAGTATCTACCAGAACTTCTTAGAGTGATGTTTAATGGCTCACTTGAAAACTTTTGCTCATATCTACGTGCTCTTATCAATTTTACAATTCGTAAGTGAGATATAGCAGTGAAAACAACACTTTTGGTGCCACTTCTTAAGTGAAAAATCTAGAAAGTATAAAACAGTATAATTGTAATAATTATGATCCAAAATCCTCAACTCGAGGTTTGCAAGAACACTTCCCACAGTTTCCTCCTCCAGGACCCCTTAATAAGCTACGCAATTGAAGTCCTACATAAACCAATATATTAATTTAGATTATTAGAGGCGTGATTCTGTTAGTACAGCACTGGACTTCCAATTAGATTATCATGCGTTCGACTCCTCCTTGGATTTTTTTTTTCAATCATGGTTTGTCCCTTTCTTATCATTACTTTTTAGATAATCCATTATTTTTTCAAATATGATGCACTCATTTTTCAAATTATCCCAGGAAGACTCAATTTAATGCTATTACTCATATCTACGTGTTTTTTTTATCGATTTTACCATCCATAGGTGCCATATAGCACTTAAAAACGGCACTTTTGGTTCCACTTCTTAAGTGGAAGAGTTTGGAAGGATAAGACGGTACTATTCCATCAATCATGGTCCAAATCCCTTAACTGGAGGTTTATAAGAACCCCTCACATATACTCCCCCTCCAGACCCTCTTAGTAAGTTTTATAAATATTCTTCTCATCTTAAAATAAAAGATTATTGCGAAAACAAATTAACTAAAACTAAAAACTTTTCAACTAAAAATCTACCAAAAATTAAGCTTGAATGATCAACAGTTTTGAATTAAACCTTCAAACTTCACTCTGCGACGAAGCCTGTGTGCTAGTTCTAATGGCGGTAATTGAGGGGAAGGGACGTCCTTGTCCCCTTATTTTTTGCTCCTGCCTAGGTTTTGAAAAACACCTTTTTTTGGTTATTTCATTTAAAAAGGCACTTTTTTCATTTGAAAAAAAAAATGGGTGGCAAAACGGAAAGTGCAATTTATGGGAATGTGCTATCAAGTCAAATTGATAAAAAGTGATTAGGCATAAATATAAGCTTTTAAATGCGCCCTTAAACAGCTCCATAAGTTTTCAACTGAAACTCAGGAATGACATTAAAACTTAAAAAGAACAGAAATTATTCCGTATAAATAAAAAAGATCTTAGTAGTGTTGTTTCCACATTACATTTGAATAAAAAACGAGCAAAGATTAATATAAAAAAACAAAGTTTTTCCAAGGGAAATGAAAGAGTGAAGTTGAAACTTAAAACGGACAAAAATTATTACTTCACAGCCTATCTAATATATATCAATCAAACTAGTACAAATAAAACAACTAATTATATATCTCTGTCTTTGTAGGATTATAGAAAACTAGCGCTTTACTGAAAACACAAAATAATATAGGAGTCTTGGTACAGTAAAAGCAAACAAATTAAAGGCACTACAGAATAAAAATATTACCAATCCCTTTTAAGATAAATAACAATTCATTTTAGTATTGTTGCTTTATTTTTTTTCTCGTTTGATTTGGCATCACTTCTGCACGATGGCTCATTTCAATGCCTGGCTGTCGTATTGGTTTTAAAAAGGACATGTCATGATTAGGTTGTAGACAAGTTCGAAGTAAAGCCATCTTGATAGCATTAGGATTAGGACTAAAGACTAGCTTTAGAATTTGTATCATAGCTCGAAATTCACTGTTGTATAGAGACAAATAGACGCATTTTCAGAGTTCCTACTGTCTTATCTGATCTTCATTTCAAGTAATACTGAAACATATTTCTTACAATTGAAGAAATTTCCAAAAGAGCGTTTCAATCTTAAACTTCAAATAATTAGATACATTTTGAAGTTATTAAAATAGTCTACTTTTTGGTTTTGCTCTTAAGATTCTTCCTCAAGGATTCAAGAAACGATGCCATTTATGTTTGTTTTATAAGCGATAATTTGTTGTCCTGGTTAGGGGGAGGGGCATTTAGACAGAGAAAGAAAATTTCCACATAGAAGTAAGAAGACTAGAAATGTGGCACATTTGATGCCTACTAAAGAAAAAAATTGAGAAAAAGAAGAAGTCAATTTTTTCCCTAAAAAAAACTAGGAAAAAAAACTAAAGAAAAAAAGGTTGTGGTTTATCACAGGAGAATATGGCAAGCTTCGGATGAACTTTTGAGTTCAATCTGGAAAGAATCAAAACAAAAAGGGTGCTTTCAAAATAAAAATAGAGTTAGTGTGAAATTCACAAGTTTGAATAATATAACCAATGCCGTATACAGAAGGGCTGAGGGGTCTGACCCTCTTGAAAGTGTTTTCCGACTCTTAAGAATGTAACAAAAATACATTTAAAATTTTTTCTATACCACCCCCCCCCCACAAAAAAAATTCTGGAAACAGCCCTGCATCTAACTAATACATTTTAAGTCCTACATCTTAAGTAATTTTTTTATTTTAATAAAGGATTGTTTTTTTTAAGTGTTTTATTGCTTAAAATCTTCCTGGAAGAAATCCTACTTTTACGCCTTCAAGCTGTTGATAATGGTTCTTTTTCGGTCTTTCAGATCAAATTGTGGCTGACAAAATAAACTCTGTAGACCACAAAAAGCAGGCTAATTTCTGTGCAATTACTACTCTCACTCTTTATCCCTTTCTTATAGAAGGGCCTAATTAAAGTTTTTCTGAAATTGCTTACTTCCCTTTTTTCAAAAATTACTCATAATCTTCTCTAATTTATCTTAATTCATCCTTATTATTTTTCAATCTTTGAATATTGTCTCTAATTCTTCTGCAAAATGAGTATTCCTTCAACTGTCACAAACAAGTGTCACAAACTATTTAATCATAATTTGATTGTTTCTTGTCACTCTATCACGGTTTAGCACAATCTTGAACTTCTGCACATCTCTCTTCAACTCGTTTCTATCACTAATTATCCCTATTTTTAACTGAGAGAAGTCCAGATTGACTACTGTATCTTACTTTTCTACCGTGCCGATACACTATTCTATTGATAATTCTGATTGGCTGTATCTTCTAGATCTGCAGCAATTCCATCCACGGTCTTGACTTCACCATCACCTCAATTCATTTTAAACGCTCTCTCTACTTTTCTTATATTCCCCTTATTTTTATATGATCAATCACACAAATACTTCTTGTACAAGGCCGGTTTCTTCTCTTATCCCTGTTTCGTCCCTAAGACTGTGTTTTAATTTTTCAGCTTAATATTACTCTATGGCTTCCAATCGCATGCTTCATAAAGTAGCAATATTTTATTATAACATTAATCAACACAATCTACTCAATGAATTTCTTATTGTCTAAGTAACTGCATATTTGATCTAGTTGTAGAATTGCTTCAGTATTTCTGAGCTCTTCAGATTTGGCTGGAGTGATGTCTGGAAATGACCTAAAACCTCAAGGGTTAGCAATGGAGGTGACGCTCTTTGCTTTTGGGATGGAGGAGGAAGATTTCTAAGCCAGCTGGTTTCTGGAAATTTATTGATATGGCTGGCTTTCATCCAAATATTTGTTATGTGTATTATTTTCATGTTTTAGTAGTTGTCGGTTTTAAGTTGTCAAAAATATGTAGAGCTCGGGTGAGGGTAAAAGGTACAAAAAAAATTGTTTATGACATTCTTCTCGTCATATATGTTAAATCAGTCTTCTTCTGATTTTGGATAGCACGAATCTATAGACTATGGTCTTAACTGAAATATCACGAGATGGATAGTCAATTGCGAATTGTGCTGACCAAAGAAATTTACTCTTTCTCAACAGCATCTCCGCTTGAATTTTTTAAGCTTTGGATACCTTCGTGTGGCTGTTTTAAGATTCGTCTAAAAAGATATTTTGAGCGTTGATTGTTATTTGTTGTTGTTTTTATGGATTCTTTCTAAAGAAACTGCCAATAAATATGGCGGAATCGAAAATGATAACTTTGGTGATTCAGTAGATTTATTTTAAGTCTAGAAAATTAAATATTCAAGCTCCCATTTGAAGTGCTGTCCTCTAGCAGTGTCTGGAATGCTTTTTTTGTAAATTTCGTAATTTTTTTTCCAGTTTTTAAATTAGGCTTTTATTTTTTTCACTACACTCACCAACAAGTGTACAATCTTCAAATAATTAATCATTATGAATCTCTTTTCAGCTACGTCAAAAATATGTTAAGAAGAAGACAGTTTTGTTATTGATCTTAGGATAAAATTGAAAATTAGCAGAGCTCGGGTAAGTTTTTTAATTTAGTATACTCTTACTATTTTATTTACTTGACTTTTTATGCTAGAGTTGGGTTTTGTTTAAAAATCCGTTTTTTGGAAGATTTGTCAAAATGGAAAATCAAGGAGAATGATAATCTAGCCTAAAGGAAAGATTGCCAGAATATTATTGAAGAAATACTTTTTCAATGCCTTCACGTTTTCCTGTTGTTTCTTCAAAATACTTACTTTAATAGCCAGGAGCATCTTCCATAAGCGAGGCTTGGACCCTCGGCCCCATATTTCTGCTAAGTAAGAAATTGGCGCCGAGCAATGATGTCATATTTTCTAAACATTATAAATAGCTGGGCTCAAATCCTTGTAGAAAAACTCTTTTTAGGGAAAACCAATAATGTTTTGTTCGAGCACAATTGGAAATTCGGATCTTACTATTTTTGGTGTTGCATTTACACTAATATCACATATTCATTTGTATTGTATAAGGTTAAAGAATTCACGCATTTAACAATACATGATCTTCAGGGATTGTCTTCTTACAATATCTTTCTCTTCCCTATCTTAATGGTCAATAAAAAACATTTTAATATTCATAATTCAATTTATTATACAGAATAGTCCATCAATTGTAACTTTGACTGTCAAATTTTTTTTCAGACAGTTCGTGGTAAAGAACTGTAAGTAAGGAGCAACTCGGGTCAATAGTAACTGAAACTCTAAAAAATGGAATTTTGATACTAATAGTATATAAAAAAATCGGATTTTTATGCTGATTTCAAATATATAAATTTCATTAAGTTTAGTCTTACCCATCAAATGTTACAAGCCTGAGAATGAAGAAAGATCACGGATGTGTTTTTATTTTTTTTTCAGGGTATCGACCGAGTGGTTCTAGAATTTCGTGAAAAGTCTCATTCGAATTGAAATTAAAAGTTCTAGTGCCCTTTATAATTGACCAAAGAGATTGGAGGGCAATTAGGCCCCCTCCCCACCTTTTTTATCCCTAAAATCATCCGACTAAATTTTTAAGATAACCATTTTCTTCATCATAGTTACAGGCCCTATCACTATGCCTTTTATATAATACCCCCCCCCCAAAAGTCCTAGGGAAAAGGTCTAAGTTTCAAAAATTGCCCATTGTTTACGTAGAGTATTTGTTATTGGAAAGCATGCATACATTTTAGGATGGGAAGACGAATTTTCTGTTGTTTTTTTTTTCACGGGGGAGCTTTCCATGGAGATGGAAGTTTTCCAGGGGGTGAACTTGTCAGAGTAAACTATACTCTGGGGGAATTCGACAGAATTCATATACAAAATTCTTTTATGGGTATTTCTTGCTTTCTATTTTCCGTCTTAATTTTAGTTGTTAAGGGTAATTGTCTTTTGTTCCTCCACTTCTCGCTCCTTCACCTCATCACTGATCGGAACCTTTGGTTCCATGACAACTTCCGTAGATTTTTTAAACGTCTTCTTATTCCAGGGATTTCTGATAGGGTAATATAAATTGACCCTTCCATTTTCTTTCCTGGTAAATGAAATATGCAAATTTTAAATGAGATAGAGGTATAGAGAGAGAGAGAGAGAGAGAGAGAGAGAGAGAGAGAGATTTATTGTAAACAAACAAACAATTTAACATAAGTTTAGCGGCCACCGCCGCTAAACTATAGCAAATTAAATATTTGAGCAACTTCAATACCTCTCTTACTCCGCAATGAAATGGCATATGCATAGTGACTATAGACACTGATTGGAAGTAGAATATATTTTTAGGGTGTATTGTGACGCCTTTGAATCTCATCTAGAGTTAAGAAATTTGCTTGCATAATATAAGTGTGTTGGAGGTTGGACGTGCGAGGTCACCACTTTTAAAGGCAAAAATGGGCGCAAAGAGTTGCTATGCCACTTACTGGAGGGGGAGATCCCTCGTCTTCCCCAAAATAGTGGGATTTCCGCGGTTACTCCAACGGTTCCGTATATACTAGCGTGATCGGATGGTCTAGGGCCACATTTAAAGCCAAAGTTTACCGATAAGATTTCTAACTATCTCTTTAGACTCGACCTAAGCTGAAAAGTTAAAAGAGTACACTGTATAAAAAAGTCTTACTGTATTCACTACACGCTGTATAAAAGAAATCAAAAAGGGAACTAAAGGTAAAAATCTTACAATTAATCCATACACTTTCAGACGCGCGCTTGCGCGCACACCTTTGACCAAAGGCGATGAATGGCTGAATCAAATCTGACTCCCAGCATCCTTTGAAGCTTTTTCAAACTCTAAATTTAGGCTGTGTGAGTCATCGCTCAATTGGCTTTTTCAACCACTCGCTAATTAGAGGATTCTTCAAACATCGTAATAAAAGTTTTCCTGGGGGTTTAGATATTCAACATAAATGAAGTTAAATTTATAAAAAGGCATTTTTCTGAAACAAAAGGGGCCAAAGGTCCCAACACAGTGGGTAAAAGACTTGAGTTTTGTCATGCTTGTATTACCCCAAACATTGCAAGAGTAATTAATATACGCTAGAATAAAAGCTTTATACATCATTAGCAGTCACATAGTAAAAAAAACTTATTAGCTTGGTAGAGGATAACTATTTGGCGAGAGACAACAGTGAGACCATAAAATGGACATTCTTTTTATGCATGTACTAATATCTTTGTGTGATTGATTACTATTGACAAGAATTATTCTTAGCTTATAGTGAGGTACCATGCACTATTTGAGGAAATATGATTGAAATAATGTACCACAATTGAATTGATATTTTGTAACATTTTTGAAAACTAAGTATATACTAATGAAGGTGATAAATTACTACGTTACACATTAACTTCAGGGATTGGACTTCCTCCAAAATCACCTTTTTCATTAAACTTGAACTTGGCCAAAAAGTCAAACAAGAACTTGGCAACATGGCCAGGGGCTTTTGCAACCAATTTCTGGAACTTGGCAACAAATTGCTGAAACAAAAAAAAAATCAATTTAAAAAAAAGAGTTTGTTGTAAGTTATAAATATCCCATAAGCAGACAAATACACAGGATTTTTTCTCAAGTTGGGGGGGGGGGGGGGTTGACAATAACAGGTTATTGATTAATCAAAAATTTTCAGATTAGGAATAATAATTTTTTTTTTAAATGGGGACTGTCTGGTTAAAGAATAATTGAAAGTTTCTTGAGAAGAGGCGAAGGGAAGTATTCACTCAAATACTTCTTGTACAAGGCCGGTTTCTTCTCTTATCCCTGTTTCGTCCCTAAAGACTGTGTTTTAATTTTTTAGCTTAATATTACTCTATGGCTTCCAATCGCATGCTTCATAAAGTAGCAATATTTTATTATAACATTAATCAACACAATCTACTCAATGAATTTCTTATTGTCTAAGTAACTGCATATTTGATCTAGTTTGTAGAATTGCTTCAGTATTTCTGAGCTCTTCAGATTTGGCTGGAGTGATGTCTGGAAATGACCTAAAACCTCAAGGGTTAGCAATGGAGGTGACGCTCTTTGCTTTTGGGATGGAGGAGGAAGATTTCTAAACCAGCTGGTTTCTGGAAATTTATTGATATGGCTGGCTTTCATCCAAATATTTTTATGTGTATTATTTTCATGTTTTAATAGTTGTCGGTTTTAAGTTGTCAAAAATATGTAGAGCTCGGGTGAGGGTAAAAGGTACAAAAAAAATGTTTATATGACATTCTTCTCGTCATATATGTTAAATCAGTCTTCTTGATTTTGGATAGCACGAATCTATAGACCATGGTCTTAACTGAAATATCACGAGATGGATAGTCAATTGCGAATTGTGGTGACCAAAGAAAATTACTCTCTTTCTCCACAGCATCTCCGCTTGAATTTTTTAAGCTTTATACCTTCGTGTGGCTGTTTTAAGATTCGTTTAAAAAGATATTTTTGAGCGTTGATTGTTATTTTTTGTTGTTTTTATGGATTCTTTCTAAAGAAACTGCCAATAAATATGGCGGAATCGAAAATGATAACTTTGGTGATTCAATAGATTTATTTTAAGTCTAGAAAATTAAATGTTCAAGCTCCCATTTGAAGTGCTGTCCTCTAGCAGTGTCTGGAATGCTTTTTTTTTTTTGTAAATTTCGTAATTTTTTTTCCAGTTTTTAAATTAGGCTTTTATTTTTTTCACTACACTCACCAACAAGTGTACAATCTTCAAATAATTAATCGTTATGAATCTCTTTTCAGCTACGTCAAAGATATGTTAAGAAGAAGACAGTTCTTGTTATTGATCTTAGGATAAAATTGAAAATTAGCAGAGCTCGGGTAAGTTTTTTAATTTAGTATACTCTTACTATTTTATTTACTTGTCTTTTTATGCTAGAGTTGGGTTTTGTTTAAAAATCCGTTTTTTGGAAGATTTGTCAAAATGGAAAATCAAGGAGAATGATAATCTAGCCTAAAGAAAAGATTGCCAGAATATTCTTAAAGAAATACTTTTTCAATGCCTTCACGTTTTCCTGTTGTTTCTTCAAAATACTTACTTTAATAGCCAGGAGCATCTTCCATAAGCGAGGCTTGGACCCTCGGCCCCATATTTCTGCTAAGTAAGAAATTGGCGCCGAGCAATGATGTCATATTTTCTAAACATTATATCATTGCTGGGCTCAAATCCTTGTAGAAAAACTCTTTTTAGGGAAAACCAATAATGTTTTGTTGGAGCACAATTGGAAATTCGGATCTTAAAATTTTTGGTGTTGCATCTACACTAATATCGCATATTCATTTGTATTGTATAAGGTTAAAGAATTCACGCATTTAACAATACATAATCTTCAGGGATTGTCTTCTTACAATATCTTTCTCTTCCCTATCTTACTGGTCAATAAAAAATATTTTAATATTCATAATTTAATTTATTATACAGAATAGTCCATCAATTGTAACTTTGACTGTCAAATTTTTTTCAGACAGTTCGTGGTAAAGAACTGTAAGTAAGGAGCAACCCGGGTCAATAGTAACTGAAACTCTAAAAAAATGGAATTTTGATACTAATAGTATATAAAAATAATCGGATTTTTATGCTGATTTCAAATATATAAATTTCATTAAGTTTAGTCTTACCCATCAAAGGTTACGAGCCTGAGAATGAAGAAAGATCACGGATGTGTGTTTATTTTTTTTTTCAGGGTATCGACCGAGTTGTTCTAGAATTTCGTGAAAAGTCTCATTCGAGAAAACAGAAATTAAAAGTTCTAGTGCCCTTTGTAAGTGACCAAAGAGATTGGAGGGCAACTAGGCCCCTTCCCCACCCTTTTTATCCCTAAAATCATCCGACTAAATTTTTAAGATATCCATTTTCTTCATCATAGTTTACAGGCCCTATCACTATGCCTTTTATATAATACCCCCCCCCCCCCCCCCCAAAAGTCCTAGGAGAAAGGTCTAAGTTTCAAAAATTGCCCATTGTTTACGTAGAGTATTTGTTATTGGAAAGCATGCATACATTTTAGGATGGGAAGACGAATTTTCTGCTGGTTTTTTTTTCACGGGGGAGATTTCCATGGAGATCGAAGTTTTCCAGGGGGTGAAACTTGTCAGAGTAAACTATACTCTGGGGGAATTCGACAGAATTCATATACAAAATTCTTTTATGGGTATTTCTTGCTTTCTATTTTCCGTCTTAATTTTAGTTGTTAAGGGTAATTGTCTTTTGTTCCTCCACTTCTCGCTCCTTCACCTCATCACTGATCGGAACCTTTGGTTCCATGACAACTTCCATAGATTTTTTAAACGTCTTCTTATTCCAGGGATTTCTGATAGGGTAATATAAATTGACCCTTCCATTTTCTTTCCTGGTAAATGAAATATGCAAATTTTAAATGAGATAGAGGTATAGAGAGAGAGAGAGAGAGAGAGAGAGATTATTGTAAACAAACAAACAATTTAACATAAGTTTAGCGGCCACCGCCGCTAAACTATAGCAAATTAAATATTTGAGCAACTTCAATACCTCTCTTTCTCCGCAATGGAATGGCATATGCATAGTGACTATAGACACTGATTGGAAGTAGAATATATTTGTAGGGTGTATTGTGACGCCTTTGAATCTCATCTAGAGTTAAGAAATTTGCTTGCATAATATAAGTGTATTGGAGGTTTGACGTGTGAGGTCACCACTTTTAAAGGCAAAAATGGCGCAAAGAGTTGCTATTCCACTTACTGGAGGGGGAGAGATCCCTCGTCTTCCCCAAAATAGTGGGTTTTCCGCGGTTACTCCAACGGTTCCGTATATACTAGCGTGATCGGATGGTCTAGGGCCACATTTAAAGCCAAAGTTTACCTATAAGATTTCTAACTATCTCTTTAGACTTGACCTAAGCTGAAAAGTTAAAAGAGTACACTGTATAAAAAAGTCTTACTGTATTCACTACACGCTGTATAAAAGAACTCAAAAACGGAACTAAAGGTCAAAATCTTACAATTAATCCATACACTTTCAGACGCGCGCTTGCGCGCGCACCTTTGACCAAAGGCGATGAATGGCTGAATCAAATCAGACTCCCAGCATCCTTTGAAGCTTTTTCAAACTCTAAATTTAGGCTGTGTGAGTCATCGCTCAATTGGCTTTTTTAACCACTCGCTAATTAGTGGATTCTTCAAACATCGTAATAAAAGTTTTCCTGGGGGTTTAGATATTCAACATAAATGAAGTTAAATTTATAAAAAGGCATTTTTCTGAAACAAAAGGGCCAAAGGTCCCAACACAGTGGGCAAAAGACTTGAGTAAAAGTCTTTTACCCACTGTGGGTAAAAGATAATGATTACCACGAACCCTAGGATTTCGATATAGAGTTTAACAAAGATATCCTTGAGGAAGCCTGAAAGCAACTTTAACGGCTTTATTATGTGCTATTTGTAACGATTTTAGATTAGACATGCCTGTATTACCCCAAACATTGCAAGAGTAATTAATATACGCTAGAATAAAAGCTTTATACATCATTAGCAGTCACATAGTGAAAAAACTTATTAGCTTGGTAGAGGATAACTATTTGGCGAGAGACAACAGCGAGACCATAAAATGGACATTCTTTTTATGCATGTACTAATATCTTTGTGTAATTGATTACTATTGACAAGAATTATTCTTAGCTTATAGTGAGGTACCATGCACTATTTGAGGAAATGATTGAAATAATGTACCACAATTGAATTGATATTTTGTAACATTTTTGAAAACTAAGTATATACTAATGAAGGTGATAAATTACTACGTTACACATTAACTTCAGGGATTGGACTTCCTCCAAAATCACCTTTTTCATTAAACTTGAACTTGGCCAAAAAGTCAAACAAGAACTTGGCAACATGGCCAGGGGCTTTTGCAACCAATTTCTGGAACTTGGCAACAAATTGCTGAAACAAAGAAAAAATCAATTAAAAAAAAAGAGTTTGTTGTAAGTTACAAATATCCCATAAGCAGACACATACACAGGATTTTTTCTCAGGTTTTTTTTGGGGGGGGGGGGTTTGACAATATCAGGTTATTGATTAATCAAAAGTTTTCAGATTAGGAATAATAATTTTCTTGACTGTTTGGTATCATGGTTGCAGCGGTAGCTGCAACCTAGTAAAGAGCGAACCACAGCCCATTGTAACTAATAGTTAAATAACGCATTTAAAAAAAAATCCTGCCTAGTGAAAAAATTGCCATCTGATACTGATTAACGAATAGTGAAACAAAAACTTATTCGCTTGGTAACGGGGTTAATGTCCATAAACGGAGTTAATGTCCAAGAGAATGTTCATTTTCGATACGGAGTACGCCAAGGAGGCGCGTTATCCCCTTATGTTTTTAAGCTTTGTATTGCTAGAGTGCTCTCTAAGATGCTTGCTTTCTTGGTTTTTCTGATGTATCGTATATTGCTTACGCGGATGACATCCTACTTATTAGTAGGAGCAAATTTTCTTTGTCTAAAATGGTGGATAATGTGAGAAAAGGTTTTTAGATATTGGACTTAATTTAAATGTTGAAACGTGCGACTATCTTTATTTGAACGGTAATGTTATGAATTCTCCTTTGAATTGTAATTATTCTTCTATACTTTCAGTTGATAGCCTTCGTTGGCTTGGTATAAACTCTTTGTAATAATATATTTTGTTTTTGTCAGTCAGCTGTTAGGGACGCATGTACCAAGACTATGTGGGTATTCCCAGATTGTTGCAAATCGGTCGTAATACAATCGCAAAGCTTTAGTGTCGCTGTATTCTGTTTTCTGTGACCAAGCTATTTTTTACCTTTCAGGTATTTACATTCTGCTTAGGAAGAATGACCTATCTAAGTTGAGGAAATGCTAATATCGGTATTGCCAATTTTTGTTGTATCTTCGTTGTCATTTCGTAATCGCCGTATTATCAAAAAGTATAATGCACCTGATATAAGCGAAAAACTTTGTGATTTACATATAAAACTGTCTGCAAATGCCTATGAAAAACTATCCCCTCACCATGGTCTCATTTGTTTGTTTTGCTGAATTTTCTTTTTATTCGTTTATCGTAATTTAAGTACTGTGTGTGTTTATTTTTTCTTTCCCTTTTCTCTTTACTCTACTATTTTCACATTGTTGGTACAGTGGGTTATAAATAAATTATTATTATTATTAACTATTATTTCGGTTTGTCTTAAAAGTAAAAGTTTATTGCAAAAATAAATTCATGGTGATTTCGAAAATAGGCCTGAAACCCCTCCACAATGGCGTCAGATCAAAATGAAAAGTGTAATATTGAAATCAGAATTGTCGAAAAACCATATACAGGGAAATAACAGTCCCCCACCTTGAACAACAAGGAAAATCGCTTTTTTTTTTGCATCGGTAGCACTGATGTGTCTCCCTTTTTTTTCTCCAGGCCTAGCGGGTCACCAGAACATCATAGAGAGATGCTTAAAAACTCATTCAAAAGCCATTTCTTATATCTACGTGTTTTTTATAAACTTCGCCATCTCCAAGTGCCACTTGGCACTAAAATGGCACTTTGTGCCATTTCTCAAGTGGTGGCGCTAGCAGGCTACCAGAACATCGTAGACAGATTTTTTATGGCTCGTATGAAAGACATTGCTCATATCTACGTTCTTTCTGTAAATTCCACCAACTACAATTTCCAAATAGTACTAAAAACGGCACTTTTTGTGCCATGTCTCAAGTGGAAAAGCTAAGGCTATTGGGCTAGCAGAACTTATAAGAGTTATGTTGAATGGCTTATTTGAAAGTTATTGCTCATATCAATATGCTTTTATTTTCAATTTAACCATTAGTAAGTGTGATATAGCATTGAAAACAACACTTTTGTGCCACTTCATAAGTGTAAAAGCTCTGAAGTACAAAACAGTTACTATTCTGATAGTTATGTTCCTACCCTTAACTGGAGGTTTACAAGAACCTTTCCCGCACCCTCCCCCTCCCAACCCCCTTAGTAAGTTTCATAAATCTCCTGCTCACCAGTAAGCTTCTGAAACATTAGCATACTACCACACCATCGTAGATAGATGTTTAATGGCTCAATTATAAGCTACTGCTTATATTTACTAGATTTTTACAAATTCTACCGTCTGTTAGATTTCACAGATTTCAATATGAAGTAATTTCTTGGGAGAATTTGCAATGAACTCTTTGTCATGGTTGAAGCATTAGCTGCAACCTAGTAAAGAGCGAACCACAGTCCATAGTGACTAAAAGTTACAAAGCTTTAAAACGGTCTTTTTTTCTTCTTTTTTTTTTTCCAGGCCTAGCGGGTTACTTGAACATCATAGAGATGTGCTTAGAGCTCATTCAAAAGCAATTTCTCATATGTACGTGGTTTATATAAATTCCACCATCTGCAAGTTCCATATGGCACGACAAAGGGTAATATGGCATTTCAAGGAGGGGGGCTAGCGGGCAATCAGAACATCATAGATTGATTTTTGATAGCTCATATAAAAAAATATGCTCATATTTACGTTCTTCCTATAAATTCCTCCACCTGCAAGTTTCAAATGGTACTAAAAATGGCACTTTTTGTGCCATGTCTCAAGGGGAAAAGCTGGGGCTAGTATCTACCAGAACTTCTTAGAGTGATGTTTAATGGCTTATTTGAAAACTTTTGCTCATATCTACGTGCTCTTATCAATTTTACAATTCGTAAGTGAGATATAGCAGTGGAAACAACACTTTTGGTGCCACTTCTTAGGTGAAAAATCTAGAAAGTATAAAACAGTATAATTGTAATAATTATGATCCAAAATCCTTAACTCGAGGTTTGCAAGAGCACTTCCCACAGTTTCCTCCTCCAGGACCCTTAATAAGCTACGCAATTGAAGTCCTACATAAACCAATATATTAATTTAGATTATTAGAGGCGTGATTCTGTTAGTACAGCACTGGACTTCCAATTAGATTATCATGCGTTCGACTCCTCCTTGGATTTTTTTTTTTCAATCATGGTTTGTCCCTTTCTTATCATTACTTTTTAGATAATCCATTATTTTTGCAAATATGATGCACTCATTTTTCAAATTATCCCAGGAAGACTCAATTTAATGCTATTACTCATATCTACGTGTTTTTTATCGATTTTACCATCCATAGGTGCCATATAGCACTTAAAAACGGCACTTTTGGTTCCACTTCTTAAGTGGAAGAGTTTGGAAGGATAAGACGGTACTATTCCATCAATCATGGTCCAAATCCCTTAACTGGAGGTTTATAAGAACCCCTCACATATACTCCCCCTCCAGACCCTCTTAGTAAGTTTTATAAATATTCTTCTCATCTTAAAATAAAAGATTATTGCGAAAACAAATTAACTAAAACTAAAAACTTTTCAACTAAAAATCTACCAAAAAATTAAGCTTGAATGATCAACAGTTTTGAATTAAACCTTCAAACTTCACTCTGCGACGAAGCCTGTGTGCTAGTTCTAATGGCGGTAATTGAGGGGAAGGGACGTCCTTGTCCCCTTATTTTTTGCTCCTGCCTAGGTTTTGAAAAACACCTTTTTTTGGTTATTTCATTTAAAAAAAGGCACTTTTTTCATTTGAAAAAAAAAAAATGGGTGGCAAAACGGAAAGTGCAATTTATGGGAATGTGCTATCAAGACAAATTGATAAAAAGTGATTAGGCATAAATATAAGCTTTTAAATGTGCCCTTAAACAGCTCCATAAGTTTTCAACTGAAACTCAGGAATGACATTAAAACTTAAAACGAACAGAAATTATTCCGTATAAATAAAAAAGATCTTAGTAGTGTTGTTTCCACATTAAATTTGAATAAAAAACGAGCAAAGATTAATATAAAAAAAAACAAAGTTTTTCCAAGGGAAATGAAAGAGTGAAGTTGAAACTTAAAATGGACAAAAATTATTACTTCACAGCCTATCTAATATATATCAATCAAACTAGTACAAATAAAACAACTAATTATATATCTCTGTCTTTGTAGGATTATAGAAAACTAGCGCTTTACTGAAAACACAAAATAATATAGGAGTCTTGGTACAGTAAAAGCAAACAAATTAAAGGCACTACAGAATAAAAATATTACCAATCCCTTTTAAGATAAATAACAATTCATTTTAGTATTGTTGCTTTATTTTTTCTCGTTTGATTTGGCATCACTTCTGCACGATGGCTCATTTCAATGCCTGGCTGTCGTATTGGTTTTAAAAAGGACATGTCATGATTAGGTTGTAGACAAGTTCGAAGTAAAGCCATCTTGATAGCATTAGGATTAGGACTAAAGACTAGCTTTAGAATTTGTATCATAGCTCGAAATTCACTGTTGTATAGAGACAAATAGACGCATTTCAGAGTTCCTACTTGTCTTATCTGATCTTCATTTCAAGTAATACTGAAACATATTTCTTACAATTGAAGAAATTTCCAAAAGAGCGTTTCAATCTTAAACTTCAAATAATTAGATACATTTTAAAGTTATTAAAATAGTCTACTTTTTGGTTTTGCTCTTAAGATTCTTCCTCAAGGATTCAAGAAACGATGCCATTTATGTTCGTTTTATAAGCGATAATTTGTTGTCCTGGTTAGGGGGAGGGGCATTTAGACAGAGAAAGAAAATTTCCACATAGAAGTAAGAAGACTAGAAATGTGGCACATTTGATGCCTACTAAAGAAAAAAATTGAGAAAAAGAAGAAGTCAATTTTTTCCCTAAAAAAAAACTAGGAAAAAAACTAAAGAAAAAAAGGTTGTGGTTTATCACAGGAGAATATGGCAAGCTTCGGATGAACTTTTGAAGTTCAATCTGGAAAGAATTAAAACAAAAAGGGTGCTTTCAAAATAAAAATAGAGTTAGTGTGGAATTCACAAGTTTGAATAATATAACCAATGCCGTATACAGAAGGGCTGAGGGGTCTGACCCTCTTGAAAGTGTTTTCCGACTCTTAAGAATGTAACAAAAATACATTTAAAATTTTTTCTATATCACCCCCCCCCCCACAAAAAAAAAATTCTGGAAACAGCCCTGCATCTAACTAATACATTTTAAGTCCTACATCTTAAGTAATTTTTTATTTTAATAAAGGATTTTTTTTTTAAGTGTTTTATTGCTTAAAATCTTCCTGGAAGAAATCCTACTTTTACGCCTTCAAGCTGTTGATAATGGTTCTTTTTCGGTCTTTCAGATCAAATTGTGGCTGACAAAATAAACTCTGTAGACATGATCGATTATATAGAAATTGGAAAAGCTCGACGTTAACAAGTGTTCAAGGCAGGAAAGGTAAATTTGGCATGCAAGTTGCCCTCCGCACCGGGCTTTGCAGAGAATTATATTTGACTTTTATCCAGTTAAGATAGATTATTATTTAATGCTAAGAACTACATAATGCCAAAAATTAAGCATAAAAAGGGTTTTAATTACAACATAGCAGAGAACAAAAAAAGAACAACAACACTAATTAAAAAAAAAAAACCCTGAATAATTCAGCCCCACGTCCGGGAAGTAGACTCAACGTGGACACGTCCGGGACTTACTCAACGGAAAAACACCGAATTTTTTTTTTTTTTTAATAACACACAAAAAACGACAACTAAACACAAAAAAGAAAAATATCCCAGAACAACTCACATTATAAACAATTTTCCAGCACTGATGTTACAACATAAGAATAAAACCAAAGCGAATGTCTATAGTGAAACATGGGTCACTCTCCTCTCAACATTCAGTGTATAAATGAGAATCTTTCAAAACCGAAGACTATATTTAATTGAACAAACAAAAAAAGGTCACCAAAACTCAGGTCCATCACCCCTAAACTAAATCTCACAGGCTTATAAACAAATTCATGAATTATAAATTAAGTGGAGTTTTCGTTTGCTGGTTTAGCTGCAGTCTATTGGTTTTTTCCAGCGTCTCATTCTGACTTTTGTTCGTAAGGTTTTCCGTTGAGTAAGGCTCCCGGAAGTGGGGCTGAAATATTCGGAATATTTTTTTAAAAATCAAAATGCTGTTTGTTTTTTTTTTTTTTACTGCTTTGTTGAAATTAAAACCTGTGTTTTTTCGTAAATAGAAAAGCAGTGTGGTCCTAAAAATTATTTGCATAATTCCATGTAACAATACTGATGATCAAATATTTTTCCGATTGTTTGCCTCATGTCCTCAAGTTTGAGTGATTTTAACAAATTCTTGAATGAGTACAAAATCTTATTCTTGAAAATAGTTTCCCAAGTATTTCGGGACTGACATGCGGGCCTGTCTCAGATACCTTGACTGGTCTACGCTGTTTTTCTTGCGACTTTGAAGAAATATTAATATTGCTCTAACTATGAAACGGTTTCACTTAGCAGATACTAAGTTAAAAAAGCAATAAAAAGCGGAAACTGATAATAGTAATTACGGTAATGTAGTCAAGCTTAATTTCAACAAATCATATCTGGTGTTTTTGTCTCGTAATCTTTCTTCTAAAATGACTTCAGAAGGTATGTCAAGAGCGCTGGAAGGGAGAAACGACTTATCCCAATGTCAGGGCTTATGTAAGTCGTTCTTTCAGGACTATATAATCTGAGTATACTATTTTCCAGACTAAAACATCAAGGCGTTGTGGAAATAAAATACATACATGCATTGAAACACAATTACTACTCATTGAAAGATTAAAGATGTATTCTTGAATAATTATCATTACCATCTTTATTTTTCAAATTTGTTTTTTCTATTCTGTTATAGTTATTAATCTATTGTACCATTTTTGGCTGATTATTTCTGTTGTGTAGTTTCTATTATTTTTTACTATCATCTCTTTCATCAAAATTTGCACTTTTCAGTCTTGAACTTGCACACCCTCACTGTTCTAAGTTGCCCAAACTAACTGGGTATCAGTAAAAGCAGCAGTTCTTTTCCTATTAGGATTCAAGAAGCTTTATTACGTGACAATAAACCATAAGCAAAACTTTTTTCTGTCTCTATCCCTCTTTCTTTACAAAATGAGAAGAGGTAAAAAGGGAGTAAAGAGAGAAGTTTTGAATAGATTTGGATGAAGAAGAGTGTGCGCATCTGGGTTGGTCGTTGGTAGTCTGGTAATAGAGTGAGCTTTGGGTAGTTGTAGTAGAACTAATAGTTTATTATTAAAGCCTTTATTTCTTTTTGATCTTGATTGATAATTGATTTATGTATACATTTTTGCAATTAATACTATGAAAATATTTGGATCTGTATATTTCATGAACCTAAGTCTTCAATATAATGTAAAGATACAATAAAAGTTAGAACGATGTTGGGATTCAGTAATCCAAACAATTCTTACACTAAAATAACAAGAGAATATCATAAAATTAATATTGAATAGAATTTCATTAAAGTAATACAAAATTTTGTTTACTGTAAAAGTCAGCTTAATGATCGAGTCCCAGCTTAGAGAAAAAAAAGAAATAAGGAAAGAGAAACAACAAAAGTACGAAGAACAAAAGGGAAATCTTTTTGTAAGACAGTGGAGATAATTTGAATGGATATTTCGGCCATATGTCCAAGGGCCGTCCTCAGCAAGACAAAAATATATAAAAGAAAAAAGACTCACAACAACATGCGACCAATAAAACCAAAAAAAGTGGAAATTTTTTCAAAACTTTGGAATTGCTCTATACACAAATTTAATTAAAAATGATCTTACAAAATATTTTAAAAAACCGATAGACATTAACACAGAACCGGTCACAAAAAGACCTTTGAGGTTAGCTGCCAAAAAGGCTGGATTAGCAATAAGAACGTGTTTTTAATTTATTTTTCTTTCATTTCATTGAATCGTCTTGTTTTACCTTACTTTTTATCAGTCCTGGTTGAACTTCGCTGGAGTAATGATGCTAGGACTGTTTTGAAAAAATTTCCACTTTTTTGGTTTTATTGGTCGCATGTTGTTGTGAGTCTTTTTTTTTTTATATATTTTTTGTCTTGCTGAGGACGGCCCTTGGACATAGGGCCGAAATATTCATTGAAATTATCTCCACTGTCTTACAAAAAGATTTCCCTTTTGTTCTTCGTACTTTTGTTGTTTGTTATGGAAAGGCAGTGTGGTCTTCGTCGCTATTTTTTAAGGAAAGAGAACCTAAACAAAGCCACAAACAGTTATTCTTACACTATCCCGATGACTTTTGTCCCAATGCAAATTGTCTTCAAAATATAAGAGCAGATAACAAATGGTTATTAATAGCACTGTCATTTAGACCATGGTAATGTTTTTGAATTCAACCTTGAGTCAGTTAATAAAAACCTATCGATTTTCACGATATAAGTGTAAAACTACTTCTGCTATTACTAAAAAACTCACTTCGACGCCAAACCACCTGAGGCGAATCCAGCTACGCGCGCTCGTCACACGGGCTCAGTCACACTCCACACGGGTACGTCACACGTCAAGCTCAGTCACACTGGTACCCAATACAACTCGAAGACAATTCTTCTGAAAAATACCTAATAAATCATTTTCTGTATCTCTAATGCCCTTTTTTAGAAACATACCGTTGACCTTTGTTGTCAGTGTAGCTTTCAATATCCTAATGCAGGTCATCAGGCTTATCTTCCCATTTTTACTAATTTTTTTCAACCGTAAAAACACGTCCTTGGCCTATGGTATACTACTTCTAACATGTTTACTGTATCCGCCATATTTACTAATAACACTATATAGGTAAGTTTAGCTATTCTGCTGATCAATCATCTTGTTACCCAAGATAACTTTTTCGTCTTCACTTATTTAACTTTAACTCTAACAATATTATTGTCAAACGCTTTAAACGGTCGTGCCGATCAGTGGCAGTTCTGTCACAACAAAAGATAAGGCAGTAGGCAAAAAACTCACAGCCATAGCCATCTTCATACAAGTTAATTTTTTAATTTGAAATATCCCAAACAGAGTCAAACTAAAACCTAAGATATTAAAATGTCCAACTTTCTGAAAAAAAGTTTAAAAGAAAATGACCAAGTTCAAATTGAAGAAAATACTTTAAAATCAACGGCAAGTAAAAATTATAATGAACTAAAAAAAAAAAATATGTACAATTAATGGCGAATGAAAAAAACTATTTCCGTAAAGCGTATATCGTGTTGTTAGCGGCTGAATTTTAGATTCACCTAAATGTCGCGGGAGCCGTTTGCGCGAAGGGATATGCTGAGGGGGGGGGGGATTTCACGAGTCCGCGGATAAGCCAACATACCGACACTAAGCTTAAAATGTATTTCATCATGGCGTCCCGCAAAGAGTTGTAAGGGAAAATTGTTTTAAAGGGGATAAATAAAGGACTTTAGTAGATCTAGAAACTACCAGAAGAGTTCGGCATTGAATTCTTTTCATGCTGTTTTTCTTGTCCGAAGTCAGGCCGTAATGCCAAACGGGAAAAGCATATTCTATCAGATGTTGTGTAAACGTAAGGAAATACGCAATAAGTACGGGGTTGGGACGCCAACCTTCCACCTTATTCCCAGCTAATGCAAATTAGTTTCACTAATGCTAATTTTTTCGAGCATATTCTTGCGCACCGATCGAACAAAATATTCAAAAATAATTCATTTTGCTAACATTTTTGTCTAAAACGGTCAAATCATCAGCATAATCTAAGTCCTGGCGATTTTTACTTACCGATTTGATTTTGTTCTCTCAAACGGGCTTTGCCGTATCCATTATGACAAAATCCATTAAAATGATCTGTGTAAATGAGTATAGAGCACAATCTTGATTCAATACGAAACCTGCTACGAACCTCGTTTCCTACCTCAAACCCATTAGCGTGTATTTATGTGGTGTACTTTATAATACTAACTTTGCTAGAGCTCCTCCATTGGCTGAATCAAACTGCTCTTAATCTGTATAGTTAAGGACCAGTGCATTATAATAAGGGGTCTGATAACGATACTATTCTCAATTATTAATCTAGGAATAAAAACTTCGTCGACCTATCCTCCGGCCTTCCTAAACCCGACCTAAAACCATACTCTTTCTCTGTTAGAACTATCTACTGTATCTTGAAGTCTAAAAGTATCATCATTATGAGTAATTTGCTTCCTACAAAAAGCAGGCTAATTTCTGTGCAATTACTACTCTCACTCTTTATCCCTTTCTTATAGAAGGGCCTAATTAAAGTTTTTCTGAAATTGCTTACTTCCCTTTTTTCAAAAATTACTCATAATCTTCTCTAATTTATCTCTTAATTCATCCTTATTATTTTTCAATATTTGAATATTGTCTCTAATTCTTCTGCAAAATGAGTATTCCTTCAACTGTCACAAACAAGTGTCACAAACTATTTAATCATAATTTGATTGTTTCTTGTCACTCTATCACGGTTTAGCACAATCTTGAACTTCTGCACATCTCTCTTCAACTCGTTTCTATCACTAATTATCCCTATTTTTAACTGAGAGAAGTCCAGATTGACTACTGTATCTTACTTTTCTACCGTGCCGATACACTATTCTATTGATAATTCTGATTGGCTGTATCTTCTAGATCTGCAGCAATTCCATCCACGGTCTTGACTTCACCATCACCTCAATTCATTTTAAACGCTCTCTCTACTTTTCTTATATTCCCCTTATTTTTATATGATCAATCACACAAATACTTCTTGTACAAGGCCGGTTTCTTCTCTTATCCCTGTTTCGTCCCTAAGACTGTGTTTTAATTTTTCAGCTTAATATTACTCTATGGCTTCCAATCGCATGCTTCATAAAGTAGCAATATTTTATTATAACATTAATCAACACAATCTACTCAATGAATTTCTTATTGTCTAAGTAACTGCATATTTGATCTAGTTTGTAGAATTGCTTCAGTATTTCTGAGCTCTTCAGATTTGGCTGGAGTGATGTCTGGAAATGACCTAAAACCTCAAGGGTTAGCAATGGAGGTGACGCTCTTTGCTTTTGGGATGGAGGAGGAAGATTTCTAAGCCAGCTGGTTTCTGGAAATTTATTGATATGGCTGGCTTTCATCCAAATATTTGTTATGTGTATTATTTTCATGTTTTAATAGTTGTCGGTTTTAAGTTGTCAAAAATATGTAGAGCTCGGGTGAGGGTAAAAGGTACAAAAAAAATTGTTTATGACATTCTTCTCGTCATATATGTTAAATCAGTCTTCTTCTGATTTTGGATAGCACGAATCTATAGACTATGGTCTTAACTGAAATATCACGAGATGGATAGTCAATTGCGAATTGTGCTGACCAAAGAAATTTACTCTTTCTCAACAGCATCTCCGCTTGAATTTTTTAAGCTTTGGATACCTTCGTGTGGCTGTTTTAAGATTCGTTTAGAAAGATATATTTTTGAGCGTTGATTGTTATTTGTTGTTATTTTTATGGATTCTTTCTAAAGAAACTGCCAATAAATATGGCGGAATCGAAAATGATAACTTTGGTGATTCAGTAGATTTATTTTAAGTCTAGAAAATTAAATATTCAAGCTCCCATTTGAAGTGCTGTCCTCTAGCAGTGTCTGGAATGCTTTTTTTGTAAATTTCGTAATTTTTTTTCCAGTTTTTAAATTAGGCTTTTATTTTTTTCACTACACTCACCAACAAGTGTACAATCTTCAAATAATTAATCATTATGAATCTCTTTTCAGCTACGTCAAAAATATGTTAAGAAGAAGACAGTTTTTGTTATTGATCTTAGGATAAAATTGAAAATAGCAGAGCTCGGGTAAGTTTTTTAATTTAGTATACTCTTACTATTTTATTTACTTGACTTTTTATGCTAGAGTTGGGTTTTGTTTAAAAATCCGTTTTTTGGAAGATTTGTCAAAATGGAAAATCAAGGAGAATGATAATCTAGCCTAAAGGAAAGATTGCCAGAATATTATTGAAGAAATACTTTTTCAATGCCTTCACGTTTTCCTGTTGTTTCTTCAAAATACTTACTTTAATAGCCAGGAGCATCTTCCATAAGCGAGGCTTGGACCCTCGGCCCCATATTTCTGCTAAGTAAGAAATTGGTGCCGAGCAATGATGTCATATTTTCTAAACATTATATAATAGCTGGGCTCAAATCCTTGTAGAAAAACTCTTTTTAGGGAAAACCAATAATGTTTTGTTCGAGCACAATTGGAAATTCGGATCTTACTATTTTTGGTGTTGCATTTACACTAATATCACATATTCATTTGTATTGTATAAGGTTAAAGAATTCACGCATTTAACAATACATGATCTTCAGGGATTGTCTTCTTACAATATCTTTCTCTTCCCTATCTTAATGGTCAATAAAAAACATTTTAATATTCATAATTCAATTTATTATACAGAATAGTCCATCAATTGTAACTTTGACTGTCAAATTTTTTTCAGACAGTTCGTGGTAAAGAACTATAAGTAAGGAGCAACTCGGGTCAATAGTAACTGAAACTCTAAAAAATGGAATTTTGATACTAATAGTATATAAAAAAATCGGATTTTTATGCCTGATTTCAAATATATAAATTTCATTAAGTTTAGTCTTACCCATCAAATGTTACAAGCCTGAGAATGAAGAAAGATCACGGATGTGTTTTTTTTTTTTTTTCAGGGTATCGACCGAGTGGTTCTAGAATTTCGTGAAAAGTCTCATTCGAACAGAAATTAAAAGTTCTAGTGCCCTTTATAATTGACCAAAGAGATTGGAGGGCAATTAGGCCCCCTCCCCCACCTTTTTTATCCCTAAAATCATCCGACTAAATTTTTAAGATAACCATTTTCTTCATCATAGTTACAGGCCCTATCACTATGCCTTTTATATAATACCCCCCCCCAAAAGTCCTAGGGAAAAGGTCTAAGTTTCAAAAATTGCCCATTGTTTACGTAGAGTATTTGTTATTGGAAAGCATGCATACATTTTAGGATGGGAAGACGAATTTTCTGCTGTTTTTTTTTTTTCACGGGGGAGCTTTCCATGGAGATGGAAGTTTTCCAGGGGGTGAACTTGTCAGAGTAAACTATACTCTGGGGGAATTCGACAGAATTCATATACAAAATTCTTTTATGGGTATTTCTTGCTTTCTATTTTCCGTCTTAATTTAGTTTTTAAGGGTAATTGTCTTTTGTTCCTCCACTTCTCGCTCCTTCACCTCATCACTGATCGGAACCTTTGGTTCCATGACAACTTCCGTAGATTTTTTAAACGTCTTCTTATTCCAGGGATTTCTGATAGGGTAGTATAAATTGACCCTTCCATTTTCTTTCCTGGTAAATGAAATATGCAAATTTTAAATGAGATAGAGGTATAGAGAGAGAGAGAGAGAGAGAGATTTATTGTAAACAAACAAACAATTTAACATAAGTTTAGCGGCCACCGCCGCTAAACTATAGCAAATTAAATATTTGAGCAACTTCAATACCTCTCTTACTCCGCAATGAAATGGCATATGCATAGCGACTATAGACACTGATTGGAAGTAGAATATATTTTTAGGGTGTATTTTGACGCCTTTGAATCTCATCTAGAGTTAAGAAATTTGCTTGCATAATATAAGTGTGTTGGAGGTTGGACGTGCGAGGTCACCACTTTTAAAGGCAAAAATGGCGCAAAGAGTTGCTATGCCACTTACTGGAGGGGGAGATCCCTCGTCTTCCCCAAAATAGTGGGATTTCCGCGGTTACTCCAACGGTTCCGTATATACTAGCGTGATCGGATGGTCTAGGGCCACATTTAAAGCCAAAGTTTACCGATAAGATTTCTAACTATCTCTTTAGACTCGACCTAAGCTGAAAAGTTAAAAGAGTACACTGTATAAAAAAGTCTTACTGTATTCACTACACGCTGTATAAAAGAAATCAAAAAGGGAACTAAAGGTAAAAATCTTAGAATTAATCCATATACACTTTCAGACGCGCGCTTGCGCGCACACCTTTGACCAAAGGCGATGAATGGCTGAATCAAATCTGACTCCCAACATCCTTTGAAGCTTTTTCAAACTCTAAATTTAGGCTGTGTGAGTCATCGCTCAATTGGCTTTTTCAACCAATCGCTAATTAGAGGATTCTTCAAACATCGTAATAAAAGTTTTCCTGGGGGTTTAGATATTCAACATAAATGAAGTTAAATTTATAAAAGGCATTTTTCTGAAACAAAAGGGGCCAAAGGTCCCAACACAGTGGGTAAAAGACTTGAGTTTTGTCATGCTTGTATTACCCCAAACATTGCAAGAGTAATTAATATACGCTAGAATAAAAGCTTTATACATCATTAGCAGTCACATAGTAAAAAAACTTATTAGCTTGGTAGAGGATAACTATTTGGCTAGAGACAACAGTGAGACCATAAAATGGACATTCTTTTTATGCATGTACTAATATCTTTGTGTGATTGATTACTATTGACAAGAATTATTCTTAGCTTATAGTGAGGTACCATGCACTATTTGAGGAAATGATTGAAATAATGTACCACAATTGAATTGATATTTTGTAACATTTTTGAAAACTAAGTATATACTTCAGGGATTGGACTTCCTCCAAAATCACCTTTTTCATTAAACTTGAACTTGGCCAAAAAGTCAAACAAGAACTTGGCAACATGACCAGGGGCTTTTGCAACCAATTTCTGGAACTTGGCAACAAATTGCTGAAACAAAAAAAAAAAATCAATTTAAAAAAAAGAGTTTGTTGTAAGTTATAAATATCCCATAAGCAGACAAATACACAGGATTTTTTCTCAAGTTGGGGGGGGGGGGGGGTTTGACAATAACAGGTTATTGATTAATCAAAAATTTTCAGATTAGGAATAATAATTTTTTTTTTAAATGGGGACTGTCTGGTTAAAGAATAATTGAAAGTTTCTTGAGAAGAGGCGAAGGGAAGTATTCACTCAAATACTTCTTGTACAAGGCCGGTTTCTTCTCTTATCCCTGTTTCGTCCCTAAGACTGTGTTTTAATTTTTTAGCTTAATATTACTCTATGGCTTCCAATCGCATGCTTCATAAAGTAGCAATATTTTATTATAACATTAATCAACACAATCTACTCAATGAATTTCTTATTGTCTAAGTAACTGCATATTTGATCTAGTTTGTAGAATTGCTTCAGTATTTCTGAGCTCTCAGATTTGGCTGGAGTGATGTCTGGAAATGACCTAAAACCTCAAGGGTTAGCAATGGAGGTGACACTCTTTGCTTTTGGGATGGAGGAGGAAGATTTCTAAACCAGCTGGTTTCTGGAAATTTATTGATATGGCTGGCTTTCATCCAAATATTTGTTATGTGTATTATTTTCATGTTTTAATAGTTGTCGGTTTTAAGTTGTCAAAAATATGTAGAGCTCGGGTGAGGGTAAAAGGTACAAAAAAAATTGTTTATGACATTCTTCTCGTCATATATGTTAAATCAGTCTTCTTCTGATTTTGGATAGCACGAATCTATAGACCATGGTCTTAACTGAAATATCACGAGATGGATAGTCAATTGCGAATTGTGGTGACCAAAGAAATTTACTCTTTCTCCACAGCATCTCCGCTTGAATTTTTTAAAGCTTTATACCTTCGTGTGGCTGTTTTAAGATTCGTTTAAAAAGATATTTTTGAGCGTTGATTGTTATTTTTTTGTTGTTTTTATGGATTCTTTCTAAAGAAACTGCCAATAAATATGGCGGAATCGAAAATGATAACTTTGGTGATTCAATAGATTTATTTTAAGTCTAGAAAATTAAATGTTCAAGCTCCCATTTGAAGTGCTGTCCTCTAGCAGTGTCTGGAATGCTTTTTTTTTGTAAATTTCGTATTTTTTTTCCAGTTTTTAAATTAGGCTTTTATTTTTTTCACTACACTCACCAACAAGTGTACAATCTTCAAATAATTAATCGTTATGAATCTCTTTTCAGCTACGTCAAAGATATGTTAAGAAGAAGACAGTTCTTGTTATTGATCTTAGGATAAAATTGAAAATTAGCAGAGCTCGGGTAAGTTTTTTAATTTAGTATACTCTTACTATTTTATTTACTTTTCTTTTTATGCTAGAGTTGGGTTTTGTTTAAAAATCCGTTTTTTGGAAGATTTGTCAAAATGGAAAATCAAGGAGAATGATAATCTAGCCTAAAGAAAAGATTGCCAGAATATTATTAAAGAAATACTTTTTCAATGCCTTCACGTTTTCCTGTTGTTTCTTCAAAATACTTACTTTAATAGCCAGGAGCATCTTCCATAAGCGAGGCTTGGACCCTCGGCCCCATATTTCTGCTAAGTAAGAAATTGGCGCCGAGCAATGATGTCATATTTTCTAAACATTATATCATTGCTGGGCTCAAATCCTTGTAGAAAAACTCTTTTTTTGGGAAAACCAATAATGTTTTGTTTGAGCACAATTGGAAATTCGGATCTTAAAATTTTTGGTGTTGCATCTACACTAATATCGCATATTCATTTGTATTGTATAAGGTTAAAGAATTCACGCATTTAACAATACATAATCTTCAGGGATTGTCTTCTTACAATATCTTTCTCTTCCCTATCTTACTGGTCAATAAAAAATATTTTAATATTCATAATTTAATTTATTATACAGAATAGTCCATCAATTGTAACTTTGACTGTCAAATTTTTTTCAGACAGTTCGTGGTAAAGAACTGTAAGTAAGGAGCAACCCGGGTCAATAGTAACTGAAACTCTAAAAAATGGAATTTTGATACTAATAGTATATAAAAATAATCGGATTTTTATGCTGATTTCAAATATATAAATTTCATTAAGCTTAGTCTTACCCAATAAAGGTTACGAGCCTGAGAATGAAGAAAGATCACGGATGTGTGTTTATTTTTTTTTTTCAGGGTATCGACCGAGTTGTTCTAGAATTTCGTGAAAAGTCTCATTCGAACAGAAATTAAAAGTTCTAGTGCCCTTTGTAAGTGACCAAAGAGATTGGAGGGCAACTAGGCGCCCTCCCCACTCTTTTTATCCCTAAAATCATCCGACTAAATTTTTAAGATATCCATTTTCTTCATCATAGTTTACAGGCCCTATCACTATGCCTTTTATATAATACCCCCCCCCCCCAAAAGTCCTAGGAGAAAGGTCTAAGTTTCAAAAATTGCCCATTGTTTACGTAGAGTATTTGTTATTGGAAAGCATGCATACATTTTAGGATGGGAAGACGAATTTTCTGCTGGTTTTTTTTTTTTCACGGGGGAGCTTTCCATGGAGATCGAAGTTTTCCAGGGGGTGAACTTGTCAGAGTAAACTATACTCTGGGGGAATTCGACAGAATTCATATACAAAATTCTTTTATGGGTATTTCTTGCTTTCTATTTTCCGTCTTAATTTTAGTTGTTAAGGGTAATTGTCTTTTGTTCCTCCACTTCTCGCTCCTTCACCTCATCACTGATCGGAACCTTTGGTTCCATGACAACTTCCATAGATTTTTTAAACGTCTTCTTATTCCAGGGATTTCTGATAGGGTAATATAAATTGACCCTTCCATTTTCTTTCCTGGTAAATGAAATATGCAAATTTTAAATGAGATAGAGGTATAGAGAGAGAGAGAGAGAGATTTATTGTAAACAAGCAAACAATTTAACATAAGTTTAGCGGCCACCGCCGCTAAACTATAGCAAATTAAATATTTGAGCAACTTCAATACCTCTCTTTCTCCGCAATGGAATGGCATATGCATAGTGACTATAGACACTGATTGGAAGTAGAATATATTTGTAGGGTGTATTGTGACGCCTTTGAATCTCATCTAGAGTTAAGAAATTTGCTTGCATAATATAAGTGTATTGGAGGTTTGACGTGTGAGGTCACCACTTTTAAAGGCAAAAATGGCGCAAAGAGTTGCTATTCCACTTACTGGAGGGGGAGATCCCTCGTCTTCCCCAAAATAGTGGGTTTTCCGCGCCTACTCCAACGGTTCCCGTATATACTAGCGTGATCGGATGATCTAGGGCCACATTTAAAGCCAAAGTTTACCTATAAGATTTCTAACTATCTCTTTAGACTCGACCTAAGCTGAAAAGTTAAAAGAGTACACTGTATAAAAAAGTCTTACTGTATTCACTACACGCTGTATAAAAGAACTCAAAAACGGAACTAAAGGTCAAAATCTTACAATTAATCCATACACTTTCAGACGCGCGCTTGCGCGCGCACCTTTGACCAAAGGCGATGAATGGCTGAATCAAATCAGACTCCCAGCATCCTTTGAAGCTTTTTCAAACTCTAAATTTAGGCTGTGTGAGTCATCGCTCAATTGGCTTTTTAACCACTCGCTAATTAGTGGATTCTTCAAACATCGTAATAAAAGTTTTCCTGGGGGTTTAGATATTCAACATAAATGAAGTTAAATTTATAAAAAGGCATTTTTCTGAAACAAAAGGGGCCAAAGGTCCCAACACAGTGGGCAAAAGACTTGAGTAAAAGTCTTTTACCCACTGTGGGTAAAAGATAATGATTACCACGAACCCTAGGATTTTGATGTAGAGTTTAACAAAGATATCCTTGAGGAAGCCTGAAAGCAACTTTAACGGCTTTATTATGTGCTATTTGTAACGATTTTAGATTAGACATGCTTGTATTACCCCAAACATTGCAAGAGTAATTAATATACGCTAGAATAAAAGCTTTATACATCATTAGCAGTCACATAGTGAAAAAACTTATTAGCTTGGTAGAGGATAACTATTTGGCGAGAGACAACAGCGAGACCATAAAATGGACATTCTTTTTATGCATGTACTAATATCTTTGTGTAATTGATTACTATTGACAAGAATTATTCTTAGCTTATAGTGAGGTACCATGCACTATTTGAGGAAATGATTGAAATAATGTACCACAATTGAATTGATATTTTGTAACATTTTTGAAAACTAAGTATATACTAATGAAGGTGATAAATTACTACGTCACACATTAACTTCAGGGATTGGACTTCCTCCAAAATCACCTTTTTCATTAAACTTGAACTTGGCCAAAAAGTCAAACAAGAACTTGGCAACATGGCCAGGGGCTTTTGCAACCAATTTCTGGAACTTGGCAACAAATTGCTGAAACAAAGAAAAAATCAATTAAAAAAAAAGAGTTTGTTGTAAGTTACAAATATCCCATAAGCAGACACATACACAGGATTTTTTCTCAAGTTTTGGGGGGGGGGGGGGGGTTTGACAATATCAGGTTATTGATTAATCAAAAATTTTCAGATTAGGAATAATAATTTTCTTGACTGTTTGGTATCATGGTTGCAGCGGTAGCTGCAACCTAGTAAAGAGCGAACCACAGCCCATTGTAACTAAAAGTTAAATAACGTGTTTAAAAAAAAAAACCTGCCTAGTGAAAAAATTGCCATCTGATACTGATTAACGAATGGTAACGGGGTTAATGTCCATAAACGGAGTTAATGTCCAAGAGAATGTTCATTTTCGATGCGGAGTACGCCAAGGAGGCGCGTTATCCCCTTATGTTTTTAAGCTTTGTATTGCTAGAGTGCTCTCTAAGATGCTTGCTTTCTTGGTTTTTCTGATGTATCGTATATTGCTTACGCGGATGACATCCTACTTATTAGTAGGAGCAAATTTTCTTTGTCTAAAATGGTGGATAATGTGAGAAAAGGTTTTTTTTAGATATTGGACTTAATTTAAATGTTGAAACGTGCGACTATCTTTATTTGAACGGTAATGTTATGAATTCTCCTTTGAATTGTAATTATTCTTCTATACTTTCAGTTGATAGCCTTCGTTGGCTTGGTATAACTCTTTGTAATAATATATTTTGTTTTTGTCAGTCAGCTGTTAGGGACGCATGTACCAAGACTATATGTGGGTATTCCCAGATTGTTGCAAATCGGTCGTAATACAATCGCAAAGCTTTAGTGTCGCTGTATTCTGTTTTCTGTGACCAAGCTATTTTTTACCTTTCAGGTATTTACATTCTGCTTAGGAAGAATGACCTATCTAAGTTGAGGAAATGCTAATATCGGTATTGCCAATTTTTGTTGTATCTTCGTTGTCATTTCGTAATCGCCCGTATTATCTAAAAGTATAATGCACCTGATATAAGTGAAAAACTTTGTGATTTACATATAAAACTGTCTGCAAATGCCTATGAAAAACTATCCCCTCACCATGGTCTCATTTGTTTGTTTTGCTGAATTTTCTTTTTATTCGTTTATCGTAATTTAAGTACTGTGTGTGTTTATTTTTTCTTTCCCTTTTCTCTTTACTCTACTATTTTCACATTGTTGGTACAGTGGGTTATAAATAAATTATTATTATTATTAACTATTATTTCGGTTTGTCTTAAAAGTAAAAGTTTATTGCAAAAATAAATTCATGGTGATTTCGAAAATAGGCCTGAAACCCCTCCACAATGGCGTCAGATCAAAATGAAAAGTGCAATATTGGAATCAGAATTGTCGAAAACCATATACAGGAAATAACAGTCCCCCACCTTGAACAACAAGGAAAATCGCTTTTTTTGCATCGGTAGAGGATAT